>JAGKQA010000010.1:0-473102 GCA_022609195.1 Plenodomus libanotidis | reverse complement strand
GAGATATTGCACCTTTAGTTACCTCTGCTACCGCACTGCTAGCATAAACCCTCTGACACTCTCCATATACTCACGGGTATTTAGTGTGATCATTACACAGTGCTACGTTCAAGGTTCTCGTTTCCTGCCAGTCGGAAATAATTATTCCAACATTCTTCACTCCTAGCACCACTCCCTAAATTGAAGAAATTCCCACGACGACGACGCAAATTTGGTGCAACTGAGTTGGATTCAGTCCTTGGAGGGATCCTGAGTCCAACGATGTAGGTTGTACCTTGACACAATGTCGGCGCACCTCGCCATACTGCCACCGTCAGTACTTGGGTTCAAGGCTCGCTCTCCTCGTCCAGCGCGGGCGTCGATAAGAAGATCCAAGGAAGATTCGGTGGCCGAAAGGGCTTCCCTTGCCTACCGAAAAGGGTCACCTGGGCACTCGTATCATGAACTGAGTGTATATGGTCATAGTTAGCCTGTCGTCTCCCCTTAGTTCTTCGGCTCTTCCAAACATGCAACGAGGATAGCAATCCTCGCCCGAGCACCGACAACTCGAGCTTTCACACTCGACCAAACAACTTGAGCCCTCTATGCTCGACTAGACAACTCGAGACTATACACTCGATCGACAACACTGAGCCCACCATACTCGTCAACAACACCGAGCCCACCACGCTCGTCGACAATACCGAGCCCATTACGCTCATTGACAACACCGAGCCCAGGGGGTTCTCCTGAATTTTTTTTTCTCTTGGCAACCACTGTTAGCAATTATTAACATTAGCAGGGGCTACGTCCCATAACTATAACACTTTTTATCTCCCTTAAAAATTCAACTCAAACCCAAGAACATGGCGGCCTCTCCAGGCGAGGGAACATCGAGTATAATTCGTAGGAAAGCCCCTATAACTCGACGATCGGGTTCGGAACGAATTTAAAAGCTAACCGCTAAAATCAGAATTGTCCAATAGACCAATAGCCTTGAGGATATGGCCGAATTAATGGATAAGATTAGCAAGCTATTATAATGCATTTAGGATCTCTTCTAACGTAACGCTGAAAGGGAACTAATTTTGAAAAACTATTCAAATAAAATCGAAACTCTAGAGAAAGAACTCTAATAAGAAAAGTAAAAGTTAACTTAACGGCAAAAGGAATTAGGAAGTTCTAAATATATTAGAAATATAGAAAGCGCTTTTTAAGGGCAATCTATGATGGATAAGAGCTACTCGCTATCCAGCTACGCCAAGAGGTCTACGAAATCATCCAACTATTAATAAGCTGATTCCAGTGGTTTATATATTAGGTTCGTTACACTTTGCCGCAGTTGTGTCATGACCCAAAAGGACCAACAGCAGGTCCAGGAACAGGCCAGCGGTCAGCTGCGCCATTAGAAGCCTGATGTCCAACACATTAAGCGGGGAACATCTCTTATGTAAGCAACCCAGGGTTAGGGTTAGCGCACGGACACATTGGATATGTTGGGATATGTTGGATATGGACATATCCAAAATGATCCCAAGCTATCCAGTACTGAAGAGGGTATGAGGGCAATAGGATATAAGGACACGGTCCGTATTTATTAGTTCTGTAGCTAGATAGCTGCCTCTTTATAGCCGAAAGGCTGCATAAGAGTAATGAAACAAAAAAAAAAAAAAAAAAAAAAGGACACGGTCAGCACTAGATAGATAGCATTCCCTTCATAGCTCTTCAGTTGTCAATCTAAGTATTCAGTCTAACTACCTGAATAGCCTCACGGCTTCTGATCATCACTCGCACGAACACCAGTCTTGATATTGCTCCCCTGTTATCTCTACTACCGTATTGCTAGCATAAACCCTCTGACACCTTCTATATACTCACGGGTATTTAGTGTGATCATTACAAGTTGCCCCACTTCCGAGTAGTCGCCGGCCCCGGATTTTTACCTCCAACATTCCTGCGCCTTTTGCCCTTATCCTGCGCCTCTTCTTCTTTTTAAGCCAGAATTTGACTTGTCTCTTCTTGAGTAAGGGTTCCTCCTTGATGCAAACGAGTTTTCTTAGCCCTTCAACCTTTGCTAAGTGCATTATTGGCCGCCCGAAGGTTCCGGAGCTCTACTAATATAAGGATTATTTCATATGCTATTTCTAGTATTCCTTTCGCTATTTGCTTAGTTGCTGAAAAAATTGGTATTGGCGAGCTTCCTTAATAATTGCCGATTAAAGTATTTACTAAATTAGCTTGCGAAATAGCTTCCATTGGGTTATATAGCGTCTGGGTTGCCTAAAGTTCAGCATTAGCGGAAGGGAACCCTGCAGGTGTTAGCGTCCGTACTTTGATATCCAGCTTATCAATCGTAACTTGCGGATCAAATGGGATGATTCCAGCACCTCGAAACCCTCCTGCCATGTTTTCAGGTATGAAAAAAGCTCTATAGGCGGCGTGGCGAGAAAGAACTCGACTTTAATAATATAAGTAATATGGGCTCGGATGAATATCGATATTTCTCGACCATACGCCCGCTTCAACCCACTAAAAAGCCGGACATTAAGCGCTTGGGTAAGGTGTAAGGAGTGAGAAAGTAAACAGATAGGAATTATCTTGTTTTCCTTGCAAAATTCCTCGAAAGCGGCCGATACATAACTCTCATGTCCATCCAAGATTAACATCCGATATGCACTTTGTGTTCTTGTTTTTATATATTTGTCGAAGTGCTTAACCTATTCCAAACCTATTTGGTTATCGGTCCACCCATTAGAAGTTATTGTAATGGACTAATTGTCCGGCAGACCGCCCTCGGTGTACCAACTAGCAAGGTGATATTGGCCTTGGATAACCAAAAATGGAGGGATAGCAAACCTATTACTATTAATGCAAGCAATAGCAGTTGCCTATTCCCGATTGCTAGGCTATATACTCTTGCTCTTCCTACGTTAACTAGCATGTATAATAATCATTTAATTGCAAATTATACTTATTATAAAGCCCGCCTTATCGAAATTATAAATATCGCTATCTACGATCCCCTACTTATATTATATGTTTTAAAATAGACGGAACTATTTATGCAATTCGTTAGGATCTTCGAATAAAGCTCTTTGGAAGTCGTAGGTGGGCGAAAAATGCGTGCGTAGCTTTTCTTGTCGCTGAACGAAGCGGTAGCGCGCGTAGAGGTCTGGTAGGACCTGGGAGCTCAATACTCTCTTTTGTACGAAGGCTGGGCGGAAGGATTTATTAGCTTTTATAGGAGCTACAGGACGGCTTATGGATGGGAATGAGGCCCATGGTGGTTAAGGCTTTTTCTTTTGTTGTTTTACTGGATTCTAGCTTTGCGGCTACAAACGGTCTTTTTACGTTCTGAAACCCCGTGGAAGATACAGTGTTAGTAGGATATATAGGTTGTCTTTAGACTGGGGGGACTAGTCTGTCAAGAGGCGGAAATACCTGTATTTTATAGTACTAGTAGCTTTAGATAGCTGCCTTGCCATAGGCCTAACGGCTTCCATGCAAGTAATGAGACAAAAAAAAATAGAGATAGTGATTTTTTATATAATGCCTCTTTATCCCTAAAATCTAATCCGTAATTATATTCGAACTATATTTAAATAATAATTAATACTTATATTATATCTTCCATAGCTATCTATAATTATATTTAGCCTTTTCCGAAGTCTTTTATTCGCCCTTTTACGTATATTTATTTATTTATAATTTATTGCGAATCTTATATATCCTTCTTTATTTCGCTTTTCGCTTTTCTAGTCTTTAATAAATATATTATAATAAGCGAAATTGCTTATTAGCTCTGATATTAGCTTCTAAGCTATTATAAAGTATTTTTCGTTATCGATTACTTCTTTTCCTATAATCTTAAAATTTTCTTAACTAGCCTTTAAATCTTTTCAACTAGCTATAAATCTAACTAGAGATTTATATTTACTAGTAATTGTGACGAGCTGACAATGCAGGCAGCTGCCAGCGCACCTATAACTATATAGCCATAGATTCCACGCTCGTTCTCGACCTGGAATCCCTGCTCTTTTGTGGGGTAGCGCCATAGCTCAGTTGGAATGGCTATCAGTTGAATTGTGGTCGTGACAGTAATAACAGCTTTATTAATAGTATTCTAGCTATAAAAAAAGGCCGATTTAGTTATTGCTTTAGCTTAATTAACCTTGGGACCTTAGTAGTTGGGTAGGTGTAGAAACCACTCAGTCTCTTAGTGGAAGTGGGTGGGTGGGTAGTGGGATAGATTGCAGGCCTGACTGGAATCCTTTCGCAAAGACTAAATCGATGACAGACGTTTCCTAAGACCGCAGAAAAGTCCCTCCTTTCAAGTTGACAACCTCTAGATCTACTAGTAGGATAAAGTGATGCCGTTGAAGCTAGTTGGCGAAGAATCCGCAAGTTGACTAGGGCTGTGCGTAGTACTATTCCAGAGAGGATAGTGGAGATTGAAATCTCCTAGCAGCAAGGCTGGACCGTTGCTTATAAGTAGCTATAAAAGTAGCCTTTGCATAATGGGTAGCCCGGAAACCGTGATAAATTGTAAAAGGTTCCGTACCGATATAAAAATCGATGATTTATTAATCCGCGTCTTGGACCGTATCGAACCGAAGTGAGAATTGCAATAACGACTGCTTCCTAACATATATTACTACTCTAAGCCTTACAGCGGACGGGTTGCTGAGAGGCAAGAGAAGTTAATACGAAGGATGCGTTAGTGTTTAAAAGCGGCCATTAACGTTGAATACGTATGGCTCTTGAATGAAAATAAGTATAGTGCGGCTATTCACCGTAGAGTCCAAAAGAGTGTGATGAGCAGTTTCCCTTCTACTACAATTATGCTGTAATACAGATATTTGGGTAGACTCCAGCCGGGGTAGGCCAGAAATTCCCTCTAATGGGAAGGAATTAGGCATAGAGCGCTCGCCGGATCTCACACTCCTTACTGTTTGCCGTGTGGTTGCCCTTGCAGTTGGCGCATTTTACTTTCAGGTGATCGCAAAGTACACTAGAGTTGCAAGTAGGATAACGATTTGCCTTGGTAGGGTGATTTTCCCTACAGAACCGATATTTCAGCCGGTTCTTACAGAGGTTTGGGTTGTGAGAATACCCTTGGCATCTATAGCACTGGGTAGTCTTTGAGAACGCTCTGAAATTCGAGACGTTCACTCGCACTCCTACAACCCATAAACCCTCACGGCAAGTCTTCCTTTCAGCCTCTATCTTTAGGGAAAAGCAAAGAGGTGCGCTATATACACCTTCCTCTGGCTTTTTGAGCCAAAAGGGAATTCCCATCACATTGACTCCATGGAATACTTTCAAATCTTCCACAAGCCGTCCGCTACCTTTACTAGCACATACGCTACGAGTTTCAGCCACTGGTCAGGTTTGGTGACTTCTTTAACCGGTAGCTTGTCAAAGATGTGTTGCCAAGTTGCTTTCCGACTCAGGAAATCGTCAGCCGTAAAGTTCTTAAGCCGCAGGACTATGTTCCCCTTGGCCAACAAGTTGACTCCGATCACTACCGGAGCTTTGAGAGCTGAGTTCAGCCCATCCCGTATCTCTTTTGACTGGATCGAAGGGACTGGAGTTTGTGGTACAACCATAACGGTGGTCTCGGTAGTTTTCTCGGGTTTCTTCGCGGATTTGTTCACAGCCTTTGGAGTAGAGTTGACCGCGCTGGCAACTGTCTGAGCATAGGTAGGCTTTCCTGTGTTTGAAGACTGTGCTTGGAGAGCAGTCTCCGAATCCGACCGTCCAGTTCCTCCAGCATGCATAGACCTTCCTAGGCCCTTCAGCTGTAGGGCTGAACGCTGCTTTTCTTGCTGTAGTTCTTTCTCTAGGGTCTCGATCTTCTGAGAACAGATTCTAAGAAGCTGTTCTCTCTCGGTGTCTCGCTGCAAGAGGTTTTGAATGAGCTTTGATAGCTCCCTGATCTCGTCCTTAAGTCCAGCAACTTCTTCTTGACTGTTGTCGTGTTGAATCACCCTGACCTCTGCGGTGGGCTCCTGATTGCGCCCCGATCGTCAAGATACAGGGGTATTTCCGCGGACTACAATGGAATTCTCTTCTCCTGGGGAAACGGCCATATTGTTGGGTTTGGGTTGAATTTGCGTGAAGATAAAAAGTGTTATAGATATGAGGCGAAGCCCCCTCTGATGATAACAATTGCTAACAGTGGTTGCCAAGAAAAAAAAAATCAGGGAAAGGTCAACAAGTTGCGCTGTGGATGAGGAATACCTTTACGGAGTTGAGGGTCCCCGTGAGTATAAAGATCTTTATTAATAACGAGGGCAGCATTAAGTTGGCCAAGAACCCAAAGTTCTACCAAGGGACCCAGCACATCCCCCTGGAGGAACACTTTGTGATGGATGAGGTTGATAAAGGGACGATTACAGTGAACTGGGTGCCTACTGAGGCTCAACTGGCTGATGGACTAACCAAGGCGTTGCCACGCAAAACCCATGAAGAGATGATGAGAAGGATGAGTTTAAGGCCCTACAACCGGGCTGAAGGATTACACCTTCCTAAATTGGCAATCGGACAGGCTCGTGGGGGTGTGTTGAAACGTGCCTTCCGCTGTGCCGTTGATATATTTAGGCCACAACCCTTTTCTAGGCCACAGACCAGTATCAGCTTAGGTCTAGAGCAATCAGGCCAGTATGGCACAGCAGCCTGTTCAATAGGCCCACTGAGATCCATAGAAGCTGAGAAAGCAGTAGCTACTATAAGTATAGCTGTTTCCCTTACATTGGACAGTCTGCAATGCTGTTCGGTATCTGCGAAAATCACCAGACTTTCTACACATACTGGTGATGTGAACTGGAATGGGCTGCTCGTCCGGGGACTACGTACAGGGAAAGCTCAGCGACTCGATCATGAGACCCTGTCTACCGTTTGCGTATAACTTGATTCTTTATTAATGACCGACCTTGAGCAGCTCTTACGCGGCTACATATTGCAGCTCCCTGTCGACATTTTGGATCAGGAACCAATTTACGAGCGAGCAACTACTGAAAATATTCCTAATCCCAAATTAAAAGGAACATAGCAGTACCTAAGCACACCAAACACATCAAGACGCACTGCGTATGCAAACCCCGACGCACTATTCTTGATCTAAATATAGACCAAGGTGGCACACCTCAGATGCGTTGTCGGCCCGAGTCACAAAATGGCAAGGGAAGCGCATCGGGCAACTGCAGAATATGGATTCTTCCGGGGCACACTGCCACCCAAACGTATTCAGGGCGGCATCTTGCGCCATCTGCCCCTGCATCACCAAGAACAAAAAGTCCACCATCAGCCAGTATTGTCAACGTGCGCTGGGACGAACTTCCGGTAGTATCTCGCAAGCCACGGTGCAACCATATTTGCATCGCAGCAGCAAATCAAGCGATGCATTTTCTTGACGTTATACTCTTGGTAGCGTTAGTAAGTCCTACATAGAAGGGAGAATGCGTTAAGAAGTTGTCGGGCTTCTAAGCGAGTAGTGAGGCTTTGACTATGCAGCGAGTATCCACAACTGACCATGGGCTCAACATTAGAGCGGAATGTTTCGCAGTTGCAGCGCTAAGCCCGTGGAGGCCGTCACCTTCAAATCCTTCCAGGGAGGCGGAGGGGAATATTATACATAGTCTTTTGGTACCCGCTCTCTCTACTGTGGTGTCGCTGTGCGTATTATCGATCCATATTTCCCTCGAAGTCTTTTAAAATGCAGGATCCAAAGCCTTACAATGATGCTCAAGGCGTCTCTAACGAAGACGAGGAACGAGACACCCCCACACCCGGCACGACCGCCTCAACTCTCGAGTTCGATAATGGTCACGACTCTGGTAAAGTTCCGGACTATTTCCCTCGCTCTTCTTCCAGTATTTGCCGGGGTAGTCAGGCTTTGGCTCTATTCGAGTTTCATGGCGCTGGTTCCAAGTTTCCATCATCATCACAAGGCCGTGCCTTGCCGACTGATAATAAAAGCCTTCCACGGTCGCCCGCATTTACTTTTGAATCGGACTACATTTGCACCTTTCTGGGTGCAGATCTAAATGTACCCGTGAGGTGTCAAAGTGAGGACGCTCACTCAACTCCGCCTCGTACGCATAAGGAGTGGTTCGAGGTTGAAGATGCTGTAGCCAGGAAGGTTGTCGAGTCTTGGGCGCAGTTTAGTAACCAGATGCCGTATGATGACTCTGGTAGACTCGTTTACTCTTGGGCGCGAAAAGCTGAAGAGGATAGCCAGGTCATGGCCACGAATGGTGAATGTAGCGATATTGACCAATGGTTGGCAAGGATGCCGCTATATGTTGAGGAAAGAAACAGGGTGTATGACTGGTCTGCTTTTACGTTTCGTTACCGGACACAGATGGCTTTGTTGGTACTGTTAACTTTTGAATGCGGAAAGCTATGGGGGACAGCTAACTTGTGGACACTGGCCCTCGGTGCAATAGTGTTCATCGGTTGGAAAGTATGCCTTGGTAAGTGACGAGAGGGACAGGTTGAACTTCAAGTCTGTTGGGTTTCTGTAGCAACAGCAGTACAGACGTTTTCTTCTGTGCTGGGTTCTTAGTCATCCCTGATGACTAAGCACCCAGCAACTAGACTTCAGCAACGCGATCGCAATCGCGTTTCTGACTTCTACCTTAATAAACTATCAGTCAACCGAACCAGTCTGTCTATTTCCTCGTTTTGCATTTCCTCGTTTGCATTTCCTTTGCGATATATTGCCCCAAGCCTAACCAACAGTTTCCTTTCAGATTATGGACGGCTTAAAGAAGCTCTATGTATGAAATAGTTTTCTACCTAGGAATTTGTCTGTCAAATCCTCTATGAGCTCCCACGTTGAAGCCCTATCGGCGTTCGGTACGAACGGTATTTACTTCACACCGCATCCGGCTCAGCAACACTGGCCTCCCAAGTCTCACCCGAGAAAGCCAGTAATCTTCGGGTTCTAAGCAGACCTCTCACCTGCCTAAACTCTTGATGAAGTACTGAAGGAAGATCTTTGCGCGAATCCCTCCTTTTGCTGCCGCTTATGCCATACAACTCCACGGCGTCAGAGTTAGCACTATTGACAATGGATTGACCGATGATATATCACGCTTCAAACGGACTGCTGTTGCTGACCGCTGTCCACACTGGCAGATGCCCTTGAACTTGAAATCGCCCGCCGACTTCCTCTTAAGGATGGCGGATGTCGGACTGTGCACGACGGGTCTCAATCAAAGATATGCCGTCTAATCACTTCAGCAGCAATAGAGGGGAAGAATATTCATTCATCAGTTGGGCGGCTAAACGCCCCTGGCACCGGATGAAGCCTTCGCACGTGCCACGCGCTGCTGAGAGCGCCCGTCTGAACGCCGTATGCTGTTCATGGCTCTGAGCGCCGTGCGTGCACCTGTGAAGGCTGTTTCGGTGGCAAAAGCCCTAGCGAATGTACATAGCATATACAAGATGAACTCGAACCCCCCCCCCCTCCTGTCATCCTGTCCCACGATGTACCCACAAGTCCTCCTACTGGTCTATTGGGCCCCTGATTCCTCTGAAGAGCCCGGCCCTTGGCTGATGCTGTCAACGTGTTTGAACTGGGCGGTGGGCGGGTGTTCAAAAGCACGGCGTTGACTAGCTGAATGAAGTGATTCTGGCGATTCTGATAGTCTGATAATCCGTGATTGCAAACGCAAAGTTTGTAGCGGGGCCACGGCTGCCACAGATCTATTAGACCCTAGTCATATATTCCAGCGCGAACCGAACCAGGACTCCACTCGATGATCTGGTCCGCGTATTCCGAAAAGACATTCAGGTCGTCCAAGAAGTCAATGCTCACGATAGCGTCGACAGGGAGGTTGTTGATGATATGGAAGTCGTATGCAGCAGGCGAGCCGTCCAGCGAGAATTGCCAAGTAATGTCCTTGACCATGCCGTCTGTGAGACACTCCGTGCCATTGATGAACCTGACTCTGGTACGGTGGTGTGTGTCGCTGAGGATCTCTAAGCCAAGCTTCGCAGCGTGTGAGGCAGACATGGCCATGATTTCTGCGCCCGTGTCAGGAAGTACATGGGCAACACATCCGTTCATAAACCCAGTGAGCCTGTCCTGGTGGCCCCCAAGTAGCCTGATAGATGGGAATGCCGAGAAGACCTTCCGGAGTCTTGACATCATCTTCGTGCCCTTGAATGTCTCGGTCATCCGGAGAAATTTCGAGCCGAGCACGAGATCGTGCGTGCATCTGTCCAGAACGACACAGTCGAGTTTCCATGGCCTCTTCTGCGTTCTTTGGAAGCACCTCCGCATTTCTTCTGTGTACGAAAGGGGTTCGCCAACGGAGGCAGTAGATTGAGCTGGTTCAAAGACAGCTGTAAGTGTACTCTCAGCTCTGTCTCGTTCGTCACGAGCAGACTCGGTCAACATTCCCTGGTACCGGACCTGCGAGCGAATTTTGCGGACCTCCTCCCGCACATCTTCAGACTCTTGCCTTAACTGCTCGAGCTGCTCGTACTTCCGCTCGTCCTCCGCACGGCGGCGGGTCAGCAACGACGTGCCCCTCAGCTTCTCCTGGATTTTTTTTTCTCTTAGCAACAACTATTAGTAATTGTTAACATCAGCAGGGGCTACGGCCCATAACTATAACACCTTTTATCTGCACTAAAATCCAACTCAAACCCAGGAACATGGCGGTCTCTCCAGGCGAAGGGACATCGATCATAGTTCGTGGGGATGCCCCTATAACTCGATAATCGGGTTCGGGACGAACCCAGAAGCCAGCCGCTAAAATCAGGGTGGTCCAACAGACCAATGGCCTTAAGGACATGGCCGAACTAAGGGACAAGATCAGCGAGCTATCACAGCGCATTCAGGACCTCTTACAGCGTGACGCCGAGAGGGAACTGATCTTAAATAACTGTTCAAGGAAAATCGAAACTTTAGAGAAAGAACCCCAACAAGAAAAGCAGAAGTCAACCCAACGGCAGGAGGGGCTAGGAACTTCCATGCACACTAGAGGCACGGAAAGCGTTTCCCAGGGGCAGTCTTTGACAGAGGTCAATCGGTCCGCTACTGGAAGACCAACCTATGCTCAGAAACTCGCGGCGGCAGTAAATTCGACTTCTACAACTGCTACCAACCGAACGAAGAGGCCTGCAAAGACAGCAGCTGATGTCGTGGTCGTGGTTCCCCAGACACCACCGCCTCACATCCTTCCCGACACTTTTCTCCACTGCACCCACATTTGTTGGTGCTGTCACCAGTCTGTAGTGCTGTTCCTTAACAACGGGAAGAAATCTTCCTCGACCTCAGGTCAAACGCTCTGATGGCCCCTCCGGCTATCGAGTAGAACTTGAATGCGCACGTCTTAGACGTGCCGGAGCAGGAACTAGCCCCCCCCCCCGCCTCTGTACCCAAGGGCTCCCTCCACCAGCAGAAACGCCAGAAGAACGCCGCGGAACCCGCGCCAAAGGATGTTGCTGCATACGCCGATCCGCCCCTCGCCTTGAGCGCCCTGAAGACACTAATGCGCGACGCTGACGCCGATTTTGCGGCACGCAGGCAGGTCTGTGAAGCCTACTGTGCCCTTGCCCAGTCTCTCGTCGACAAATTTAGTGGCGCGAAGTTTGCCCTCCAGCGGGGGCACGCTATACGCGTCGCTAACCTCGTTACTGCGGCGGTCGCCCGGGGGTTCAGCTCCCTCGCGAGTCCTAACCCCCTTTCCCCGGCCACTCCCCCGGATTCACCTCCGGCCAACAGTGCCAACCTCAACAACGGCGCCTCTCTCCGGCGCCCTGCCCCGGAACCTCCACGAGAGGCTCCCCCCCTTCTGACGCCCCGCGCCGCGCACACCGCGCAAACCGAAACCGTCTCATGGGCGAACCGATTCGCTAGAGTGCCCGACCCTAAGCCACCCTCTAAGCCGGCGTCCTCCAAAAGAGCCAAGAAGGGCATCACCCCGCCCCAGCCGGGGGTATCGAAGCCTTTTAATGGCAAGGCTGAACGCGCAGCTGATGACCTTCGGGTCCTCCTTCGCGTCTTATCCCTCGCACGTCGCGGCATCGACATGTACAACCTGCGCACCACTATATGCTCTAGGCTTGGCCTTAAGCAGTCCGCAATTCGGTCGATCAACAGGACCCCTACGGGCTTCTCGATCGCCACTCGAGACTTGGACATTAGGACTGCACTGCTTAGTGATGAGATGCTACCGCATCTCCTTGACATTAGCGGGGCGGAAACGGCCACACTGCACCAGGAATGGGTAACGTACGTGGTGCAGAACGTCCCCCTCACGATTAACACCGTTTTCGACGGCGCGATCTCTACGGCCGACATCATGCTCAAGGAAGTCGAGCATCAAACGGGGGTAAAGCCAGTCGAGGCGCACCCGGCGCGCTCCGGTCCCAGGGTCGCTACGAACACTTGCACATGGATCGTCTACTTTCTAAGTAACGTCAAGTCTTTCAGAGTATTTGAGAGTAACTTCTCTCAGTTGAAAAGGAACAGCGCCCACGTTGCGTTTCACGCGGACGGGTGCCTTGGCTACTGCGAAACGCGCCGCTGCATGCGAACGCGCCGCTGCCCCCAATGCAGCATGCCTGAAAACCACCATCCTCAGATGACGGACGAGGGCTGCACGGCTAGAGCCCAATGCGCCAACTGCCGTGGCCCCCACCGCTCTGGGCATAAAGGATGTCGTGCGGCCCCTAAGTCCGTTGACGGGGCCCCTCCAAAACCCAAGAGTCGCGCCGCGCTTAAGAGAATTCGCAACGCTGGGAGGCAGGACTTTGCAAAGGAACAGGACGCCGAGGCCCTACCGAAAGAGATTGAGTCCGCAGGCGCGCCCGCGGCCATGCCTGTGACTGCGGGCAATGATGACCCTGCCCTCCCCTCCAGGAAGAGGCCTCACCTGGCCACGCAGTCGAACCTTAACCACTTCGTTACTGCTGTTGATGCGGAAGGCAACCCCCTCCCCAACACCCATCGTGCGGGCGACACCATTACAATATCCGAAGTCGACCTGACTGTAGGCGATGACCAGCCGGCCCCCCCCCGGGGCTGACTTCTCTGCAACCTCTAGGGCTGCGGGTACGACTCCCGACACGTGCCCCCCCTTATGTCAGATAAAATCGCCGAGCCGCGCCCCCGTGCGCAGATTAATACGGGACTTACTATCGCCTGGGCGAATGTAGGCAAGAACTGTCAAGTTCACTGCAACTTGATACGCAATTGCGGTTTGAAAGGGGTGGATGTGGTAAACGTCCAAGAGCCCTGGTGCTGGAACAACGAGACGACTCAAACGTCGCCTAAATATGACCTGTTCTCGCCTGTCTCGGGATGGGGAGATAGGCTGAAGGGGGAAAGTGATGAGAGAAGGGCCGCCCGGCTCCGGTTGGCGCGCCCACGGGTGCTCACCTACGTTAGACGCGCGGCCAAACTTACAGCTACCCAGCTCACTAAGTGTGGCAGCCGCGATATTCTATGGCTGACGGTTAACGGGATACAAGTCGGCAATGTCTACCGCAAGGCGGGCAGCGACACGGTTGTCAAGGCGGTGTGCCGCCTGGTGCCCCACAAGCTCTGCATTGTCGGAGGGAACTTCAACCTTTAACTTTGCAGCGCGGAGCCCGGTGTGCCGGACGCCAGGGGCGGACGGGACCTAGACCGCTGGTCACAGGAGACGGGGATGGCTTTCATCGGGGAAGTTGGTGTGCCTACCCACAACCTCGGCCACGTCTTGGACCTTACTTTCTCAAACATTGAGCATGCTGCTACGGTAGTGGATCATAGCTTTGATTGTGGCTCCGACCACCGCGTCCTTCTCACCAACATTCCGACACGCGGTCTCTACAAGGCCCCCCCTACGCCGCATGCACATCCGGATAGATAAGTGGCCAGACTTTGTCGCCTTGTTCACGACAGGAATGTCCACCATGCCGGCGGTCATTGGGATTACTGATAGCTCCGCCTTGAACGGTTGGGCTAACGCTTTTGACAAACTTTGGTCGACATCAATAAAACAGATGGGTGCCCCACGGAGCGAGCTTCGTCCAGGCGCGGAGTGGTGGACGGAGAGATGTCAACGCCTCAAACTCTGTATGCAGCGCGCGGATAAAGCCCGTGGCTATACGCGGCGCAGGGCCGACTCTCCAGAGCGGAAGAACTTCCTAGCCACGGTGCGACAGGCGCGTTCGGACATGTGGGCAAAGCGTCTTTCTGACGGGTCCTCTACCAGAAATATCTTCGGGGTCGTCAATTGGTACCAGCGCGTATCTCCTCTGCGGCCCCCTCCTCTCAAGGTCGACCGAGTGGAGATTCTGGAGCCCCTCGCTCAGGCGAAAGCTCTACGCCACAGCATCCTGAGCCGGTTCTCGAGCGCAGACGACCTGGCGGGCGACCCTCTGGAGGACTGGGCCCCCCAGAATGCCAGGTCCTATGGTCCTCAGCGTTGTCCTTTGAGGAGCTTGAACGGAATGTTATCGGCGTACAAAGCATATCCGCGGGGGTGGACGACGTTACAGTCACCATGTTGAAAGCAGTCTGGCAGGTTCTTCGGGGCCCGCTGCGTGACTTCTGTATTAAGTGCATGGACCTAGGCCATTTCCCAGCCTGCTGGAAACTGTGCTTGTGTGCACATCACGGCACCACACAGGCCATATCTCCGTCAGCAGCTCGCTCAATTCCCTACTCTGCTTGCCACAAAGAACGCAGAGGAGGTCGTCGAACGGCTTGCCACTCCTTTTGAGGTTGTCGAGCTCTAGTCGAATCAAAGTATTGGAGACAGTCTCTGTTGTGTCATCATCCGGCCAGCAGATGAGAAGAGTCTTTCACATTCAGCACTCATCGGCTGAATTGTAAGGAAGTCCATCGCCATTTGTGATGAACAAAGCGATTGGAAAGTTGTATAAAAGGGGTGGTTTTGGTGCTGTATACTTTCGAGGTTAAGCTATTAGTCTCGATATAATCCTCGGTGGGCAATTTCCTACATATGTACCCCTTTTGAAGTCCCAAGCTTGGCTCAACCTTAGTACTAAAGTGGGCCCGGGATAATATATAATCACTAATCTAAGATTAGAACCTTCTTAAAAAAGTATAGGCCGATACCTCCCACCTTTCCCACCCCACCCGGACTTCAAGTGGGGTGTGGTGTCGAAGCTTATGTAATCTGAAAATCTGAGGTGTGGAGGGGCGTGGGTGTAATGATCACACTAAATACCCGTGAGTATATAGAAGGTGTCAGAGGGTTTATGCTAGCAATACGGTAGTAGAGATAACAGGGGAGCAATATCAAGACTGGTGTTCGTGCGAGTGATGATCAGAAGCCGTGAGGCTCCAGAGCTATGAAGGAAATGCTATCTATCCGGTGCTGACCGTGTCCTTATATCCTATTGCCTTCATACCATCTTCAGTACTGGACCGTTGAAGTCGCAGGTCGACTCCTGCGGTCCTTGCGGTCCAAACCCTAACCCTGTGATTACTTAATCCTTGTTGCTGACATAAGAGAGATTCCCCGCTTGATGTGTTGGATATCAAGCTCCTAATGGCGCAGCTGACCGCTGGCCTGTTCCTTGACCTGCTGTTGGTCCTTTGGGTCATAACACTAACTTCTTGGATCTATAGTATCTACTTATAGTAGAGCCTTTTTGTAATACAAATCTTGTATAGCAAGTATTTTTGGAGTTGAGGAGCACTACACCCAGGCAATATTTGCTATGGCTTCCAACTTTCATAAAGTATATAAGAGATGCAAAAATCACCACTGAGTGCATAGACAAAGCCATGGAGTTCCATGATGAGAGGGTGGATTGGTATCTTGAGAAACTCGAAAAGGCATTTACTGATGATGTTGACCCTAAAGCTGCGGGCCCGGCGCTCAAGGTTGCACCACTACCAGCAAGAAGATGGTTGAGAAATCAAGCCGAAGCCATCGCTGAGTTCTATAATGTGGGCTATTTGAATTTAACGGATGCAAAGCGTACCTTTCTCTGCGAATTGCTGTATTGGTATCATTTCACTTCTCATTCGTTCATGTTGGAGCAAGGCTACCACAATTGATAGCATATGCCTGGGAGTAGAAGACTGATATCGCATTGGTCGTAGTGAGAGGGATTTGTATGTACACACTGGCCGTTAGGCTGGTCTCTCTCCCTCCCATCTAAAATCATCCACTGAACGCCTAAAAAGGCTGCTTCCGGTCTTGGCCTTTATTCCGAACGCCATCTAAACAACAGGTAAAGCATATCATGCAACTTTCGCGGCCTTGCTCTTGGCTTTCGCCACTTCAGAAGAGTGCTTGATCTTGGCCTCGACTCCAATACCACCAAACACAAGCCCTACGCCCAGCCACTGCATCTCAGTTAGGCTGTGGCCGTACGCAACGACGGAAAGCATCATGGTCAGCATCTTGCGCGTCACGGTGACGGTGACGAGGATGACGGAGCCGAAGTTTGCGATAGTGTAGACTGAGTACAGCGTTAGCAGGTGCTTCCTCTCACACAACTCCGAATGTGTTCACGGAGAGAGACAGTGACACTCACAGATGAAGACCTGGCCCACGGCACCACAAATCGCGAAGCCTAACACATCACCCCACACACCCGGATGCCGCGCCATAAACCCCAGCGCAGCCGTCAACTCGCCATCACCGCCAGCGCCTACCGCCTCCGCCATGCCAAACCACTCGCCCAGCGCCGTCTGCACCAGCCACGGACTCAGCACAAGATACGCACCGCTCAGTGCCGAGCTCATCATGTTATTCGCGCACATCATCTGCGGGCCCTTGTAGTCGAACGCGCCCACAATCCAGTCTTGCGTGCTGTTCGTCAGCCCATCGAACAGCAGGTTAATGCCCAGCAGCAGCATGCCCCACGCCGTCTGCCCGCTGACCGCCGCCGCGTGCGACGAGCTGGCCTTCTTCTTGCCCGAGTGCAGCGTGAAGATGCTCACGCCGATCGTGACGGCCGCCACCACGAGGTACTTGTACAGCGGGTACTTCTTGCGGAAGATCGTGATGTGAAGGAACATGACCGGCAGCAGCTTGCAGCTCTTGGCGAGCGTGTATGTGATGTAGTTGACGTGCGCGAGCGCCGCGTAGCCGATCGGCGCCGCGAGGGCCTGGCAGACTGCGACGAGCACGAGAGGCAGGATGATGCGCTGGTTTGGGATGATGGGCGGGACCGAAGCGCCGGCGGGTGTCGAGTACCAGAGGTAGCAAAGGCCCGAGACGGAGGCGATGAGCGACTGGATGACTTGGAGAAACACAGGGAATTTCCACTTCTCAGCGATTCCCGAGTTTGGGTTGATGTAGGGTGTGGTCAGGACTCGTTCTTGGAGGAAGCCCCAAGTGAGGCTGTCACGAGAGGGAGGCCAAGTTAGCGACAAACAATACAGCTTGGAGCGTATTTATGACTATGCAAAGAACGACGGCTTCGGGTTTGTTCTGCACTTACAAAGATCCATATATGCCCGCGACACAAATTAGCAGCTGTAATGCGCCGGGACTTGGCCCTGAGCCCAAATCTCTGCTCACAAGGCCATTCGCGCCCTTGCCAGCCATGTCTTTGTGGTTTGGTATTACTCGGTCTTGTTTGCCTGTGTACTCGGAAGAGACCTGCCTCCTGATTGGCACAGCTTGCTTGGTTCTGGCCATGTCGTCGAGGCAGCTGTCGGCTAGCCAAGAGAAGATCTGTATCTACGTAGTAGTTGTCCGATGGAGACCCAGTGTCAGGGAAGAGCAATGGTTGTCGGAGAGAATTGTAATTGGTGAAGGGAGAAGAAAAGGGTAGAATTTCAGTACTGGACAGTAAGTGAAGTAGAGACCGTGGAATATGAAATGAAAGAACAAGATAATACGCACATCGAAGATGGGGGAGGAAAGGAGTATGTGCGAACCTGACAAGGTGTTCTCTACTCGATGTCGAGGCTCACATAGGCTTATCGATAACATTCGCTGTACCTGAATGAGCTCCATCCATTTTCCCCCGAGGTCCCCACAGTTGACCGCATTGCCGTCCTGGGCCCCGGTCTGCACGTGGCGATCTGCCTTGTCAAGATCGATTGCTCCGTACTACGTACATCACTGTCATGACACTTCAGGAATAGCATGTTAAAAGGCTCAAGGTATCCTTGTCGCGTATGGGGCACTTCACTACATCGCTGTCAGTCTTGTCACCCCATCAATATTGCAACGTTAGAGCTTGTGGAATTTGGTAATTCATCGAGCATTATGGTCTGTAGTCTGTGCTAGATATTCTCGTCCATCATCCATCTTTCCGGTTTGAAACTCGTCTGGTAAAGGTTCCAGGCACCCGTATCCGACTCATCGTGGTTTGGTGACCATAGAATCGAAGTTGCCAGTTGGTGGATATAGCGTTAGACGAGACGGTGATTGTAACTGATATTTCGCGTGTTGGAGGTAGTGATTGTAAAGGTAGACAGACAGGCGGCAGTGAATGATGTGGTGGCAGCGAATAACAAAACAAGGGCACTCGCAAGAAATCTGAGCTGGGTATCTGAAATGTCCGACGGTCAAACTTGCGTCTTCGGAATAGGCGCCCGTCCGTCTTTTCGTGTCGTCATAACGAGATTGGGACGATTCTCGCTGGTCCAGTCAACTCGTCGATTAGGACAAGAAGCGTGTGGTGTGAGCTGCTTTCGCGCCACACCCGTGAGAATGGTGTCAGAGGACAGAAGTGTCTTGTCGGCCGATGCACCTTGCCTAGCATCCAAATAATTCGATGGATCAGGCTCGTTCCTCCATAGCCCAACAAGTTGGCGTAAGGAGTGAGTCCACCTCGAAGGAGTGAAAGAGCGGCTTCAAAACCATTGACAATTGTCGCAAGCTCGTTCAACTTTGTTTCCCCCGCTCTGTGTGCCCACATAAAATTTGCGCCTCGCGGCAAGTTGGATCTGGAGCTGTCACCAGTGATCTCCGACCCACCTTTAAGAGAGATTTTAGAAAATAAATGTACACCGCAGCGTCAATGGAGGACCTGGTCAAGGCGCAAACCAACGACAGCATTTACTCGTTAGATTGTGCCGCGCTACGGCGCACCTTCTCCGCCTCCAGGTTCTCGTAGAGGAGGAACAGAGCAGCCTCGTTGGCCTTGGCGGAACCCATGATGGTGAACATGCGCTCACCGGTGTCATCGTGAGGAGCCTGCAAAGTGTCAGCACACACTTCACGGCGCACAATCAAGTCAATGTGTCACTTGCCTTGGCAATCGAGATGCGCGCGCCCGAGGTCTTGCGTATCTCGCTGATCTTGCTGCCAGCCCGGCCAATGATGCAACCAACCATGTCTGCAGGGATACTGATGTTCTGCGTCTGAATCTCCTCACCGTTCTCGTCGTGCGTAGGGGGCCCACCGCCACGGCCGTCAGAGTCCGGCCGACGGCCGAAGCCACCGGAAGCTGAGCTGTTGCTGAAATCGGCGCCGTTACCGGTGCGCGTGAAGCCGCGAGATGGGGTGCCGAAGTCGCTTCGTCCTCCCTGAGCGTAGCTGTTGCTAGGAGCGCCGCCAATAGGACCGCCGCCCAGGCTACTGGCGCCAATGCCACCGGGCTGGGTGCGAACAGCAGGGTTGTACAGGACGGTGCCTTGGCCGCGCTGCCAGTCATCGACGAGACACTTGCAGATCTCCCAGATGGCAATCTGGATTTGCTCGGGTGTGCCAGAGATCTCGACGATCCTCTCAGTGGACTGGGGCAGCATCTCCTTCTGTGCAACCATACGCACATCCGACACTTCCTGAATGTGTTTGATCTTGAGACCCTGTCGGCCGATGATGGTGCCCATCTGGTTGTGCGAAATCAGAAGCTTGATGGCTGTCATGGCACGAGTTAGTCGCATTTACATTGCTGCAAAGCAGGAAGATCGAACGTACGGTGACTGCCGCTGTTTGGGGTGGCACCGCCCATGCCCATGGCGGGAGCCTGCTCCAGCAGAGCACGAGCGACGACTCCGTATGCCTTGGCGATGGCCTCACATCCACCGGTAATGGTGAGAACACGGTCATGGACGCCCTGGACAACCTTGGAAACTCCAGCCTTCACGCCAGTCTCGTCGCGCAGTTCAGCAACATTCTTTCCACCTCTGCCGATGATGATACCGGCCTCCTTGGATGAGACAATGGCGCGGACAGTCAGTTGGGCTTGAGCATATTCTTCATCTGTTCGAGGGGCGGGCTCGCCGTCGGGACCGAGAGGGCGCTCGTTGTCGTCGAGCTTGACGCGACCGAGGCTGGAGGCGAGATCGTCACCGCTGGGGGAGAGATCCTGGGAGGCAGACATGATTTTGAAGGGAATTCGTTGTTTGAGGGAATAGGACAGGTGTAAATTACGAGCTTGGGGTATTTGGCTCTAAGGGCGCACCGGTCGAAAGCTAGGCAGAGAAAGATTAGTTCGTGTATCTCATCATTATGCGCGCTCAGTAACCAAAAACTTTGCGGTAGTGAACTGATTTGATTTGTCGGCGAGGCATGAACTGACTTTATGAATTGGCGCCAAAGAGTAGTGAAGGTAGCGCGGGCAATGAAGGCAAGCTGGGAGGGGAATACGACCAAAACCAGATGAATTGGGGTGCGCATCACAGGGACGCGAATCCGGGTGTGCAAGCTCTTCTTTCGAAGGCTGGGTGGACTTTTGTGGGGACAAGCGACAGGCGGGGGTGGAAGGTCAACATACCGACAGGGATGGTGCGCAAGGAAGGGATCTGCGGCGGGGCAAGATCGGGAGTACTGGTGTGCGTTTGCTTCTGCTGCGAGGTTATGCTGGGCGGGGAAAAACGGTCGAGTTGCGCGTCGCGTGAAAGATGCTCAATCCGTCAGGTCAAGGCGAGAGTCAGGAGAGGGTTTGTCGATTTGTCTGATTCAGAACCTGGGTACGTCACTGAAGACTCGGGTTCGGGTCTAGATCTCAAGTCGGTGACGGTGAAATCGACTATTTGCGGTGTTCGAGGGTGAGAGAAAAGGTCTGCGGGGTGTTTGAGTCGTGTGGCTGAGGAGAGAGGTCTCATGCGCACGCGAATGAGACGAGAGAGAGAGAAAAAGAGAGAGAGAGAGAGAGAGAGAGAGGAATGAGGCGAGTAGAGGAGGAAGTGTTGAGGTTGAGGGTGAGGGAGATGGACGGAGCGGGAATGGGGAATGAAAAAGAGGAGGTACTTGGACGAGTGCGAAGTTGTGTTTATGTGTAGAAAGAGAGGAAGATCAGAGGAAAACGGTGGAGTGGAGGGGATGGTTGTGATGCAGGCAAAAGAAGCTCTAGCTTTTGCTGCTGTAAAGGCAGGGGCAAGTGACGGGGACGGGGACGGGGCTAGTAAAGCAGTACTAAGAGGAAGTGGCATCTTGGTGACTGGGTGGAGGCATGCCCGTACTGGTGACTTCCTCGTGGATGTCGCTCACTGATAGGAACTCGTACTGTCTACTCACAGGGCAAGAGCATCCCAGAGATAGACACTGTACTGTAGTGCCCAATCCTTGCTTTGAGGCTTGCACCTAGTCCTCCTCGTCTAATGCACATTCCAGTTGTAATCAAAAGCTATTGGAATGCATACACGCGCACTAACAAGAAGCATTCAAAGTAGGGAAACTGTACCTAGTGAGGCATTATGAAGTCCGTGCCAAAGCTATAATATAAGTAAGCTATATATATCGCTTGGTCACTGTATGGTATCAAGCTTTGATAGGAGGTATGCTGGTATGTTGACTGCCAGACTGGCGGTAGTCCAGGTCCGAACCTTCATCAATCATTCTCAATTCTCAATAAGATCTCCCTGTTGGCAATCCACATATGGCTACTGATCTCTTTCCTGGTTTATATTTCAGTCCTTCAGCCAAGGTCAGTGTTCATTTGGCGCTGCAATGTACCCCTGCATTTGGCCACGGTCTGAGCAAAAGTCAGAGGCTGTCTAAGGATGGCTTCACCCCACTAAAGCAAAAGTGAGAAGAGGTTCGTGTCAAAATATTGGATTTTCCGCTACAGATCTGACTGTGTTGCAAAGTCTGGCTTCTGACCTCAAGTTGTTCTGCGAACAGATGTGTCTATGCCGTCCAATCATCTTACACCTCTCATTTCAAGTGGAGACTCACCCTTTGCAAGCTATACTTGGCCTTCTACTCAAGTCAAATGCACTCGTCAAGTGGCAAAAAACTCATGCCTTGACAGTCAGATATTGATAAGAGGTCTACGGGTGATCTTCATAAAGAGACGATACAGAACCACTTCATGTCTAGTCTTAGCCGTGGAATGTTGTGCACCAAGGAGCATGTCAATTGTCCAGACAATCTTGGCTGAAGACAAAGGTTCTGAACTGAATTACCAGTAGACGTCTCAGTGCTAGCAGGTTTTCCTTCTAACCATTTCCACTGGGTTTTATGTCCCCATATCTCAAGCACTACAAGTCTGGTGTATTCAGTGTACCTAGATAATGTTTGGTTTGAGCAGCCAGCCCTTTTTGCTCGGGCCCCGGTTTGTGGAATATTTGTAGTTCGGCTTAGTAGGTCACGCTAGGACGATCAAGAAGGAAAGAAGATTCCGTACTCTGAAGACACGACCATGATACCGTGCAAATCCTACGTGATCTACTGATTTGCATTACGCCTTGCCGTGGCACTTGTGTCAAATGACGATCATCCCGTTCATCCCGTTCTCTGTCCGAGGCATATGCTTCCAGGTCTGGGCATCAAGCTCCTTGAATCAGTCTGCCACCAAATGTTCGAAATCTGGAAACCTTTCTCGAGGCTATTTGGCGTGATCTGGGGTATTCCAATGCTAATTCCAGGTCCGGCCAGATGTTCCGAGATGCGTTTGTGTCGAGGTGGGCCCTGTGCTCTCTAGGTCCCGAGGTCTGTTTGCCATGACCATATTGAAACTGTTGAGTCTGGCTGCGAGAGCGCGACATTGCTTGATCTTTCACATTTAGCAAATTCTCTCAATGAGCTGCGTGATTATGTACATGGCTCCAAGGATGATCAATGAAGGAAGCTTTTGCCCGGTTGTAGAAAAAAACAGAATATGTACATGACAGGACGAAAGGATGATAAATATTGACCAGAAGATGCAAATGCCCATTCGCACAACGCTGCAACACTGGGAACGCCTCGCTATACTCAATGCTACCACGAACCGCCGTGTTCGCACATGGGAATTGTCTGCAGTCACCGCGACCTCAATTTCTCCTCGTTGCCGAGCCAGAAGTTGCGGCATGCCCGATGACCCCAATGCTCTACCCACCACTCACCAAAGCTGTCTTCAACCTCAACGTCGACACCTTTCACCCGCTCGTCCCTCTTCAAGCCACAAACCACGCAGACCCGCGGCGCCGTGAGCGCCATCTTGGCCGTGGACACGATCATGTGGTCATTGATCTCGGGCACCTTCAGCGGCTCCAGCTTCATGGGCTGCTTCTGGATGCCGATATTGGCCGCCGCCACCGCACTGCGCAGCTTGCCGACGTGATCGCGCCAGACGCCAACGACGTCGGCTGCTTCACGGTCCTCACGAGCGGTCTGGGTCTTGTCGATGCCTGCAAGCTTCATGCCACCTTTAGACCCAGCTGCGGAAATGGTCATTGCTTGAGACAAGAACTTGTCGCGGTGCCAGCGAAGCTTGCGACCGGCGAGGATGCGTGCGACCACGGTGGCAAGGATGAGGTAGCCTCGGAGGTAGTCGATAGTTGCTGGGTCAGCGTAAATACGGGACTTGATGCCCGGTGCTTGGTTAGCCGTGGGTTTGTAGAGTTTGGCTTCGGCTTCCTCCAGTAGCTCCGAGAATATGGAGAGCAGGATGGATGGAGGCGGAACATTCGTCGGTGGCAGTCCGACCAGCTCATCTGCTGAGGGCTTGCGCTGGCTAATCTTTGTGGAAGATCGGCGTGGTGGAATTCTGGGTTCTAGTGCGTCGACCGTGTCCCAGTCCCAGCTGGACGAACCGGCTGATGGCCCTCCTGGTGTGGCACTTGAAGCATCTGGCGGGAAGTCAGCGAATGCGTCGAAGTAGTCGTCTCCTTCCGGAGCAGCATCCGCACCTGGCCAGGCGGTTATTGGCGTGGGATCCTGCTCCACAGCGTTGTCCTTCAACTCCGGCAGAAAACTTCCGGTTGTTGGCGTGGTTACAGCCAAGCCAGGGAAGGGGTTCCGGTCTGAGAAGGACGGAGACCTGGGTGCTGATGGGTAGAGGGCATTTGGAGAGAGAGACGGAGTGCTGATATGTAAAGAAGAC
The DNA here is from genome assembly GCA_022609195.1 of Plenodomus libanotidis. Classification (NCBI taxonomy): domain Eukaryota; kingdom Fungi; phylum Ascomycota; class Dothideomycetes; order Pleosporales; family Leptosphaeriaceae; genus Plenodomus; species Plenodomus libanotidis. Next base: position 448,919 of record JAGKQA010000010.1, on the reverse strand, counting down.
AGTAGTTGACTTGGAGGTTCCTTTCGGGTCGAAGTCTTTGCGAGCACATTTGGCTTCACTGTCGTCGGCTGAGCGAGAGGGCCAAAATCGAGAGACAGCAGATCTGCCATTGCCGTCTGCGAAGGAGCTGGAGCTGGCGCTGGCGCTGAGGCTACCACCGTCTCAAATTCACCAAAGTCATCATCGTCTTCTGGTGGCTCCCCGTCGAAATCATCGGCATCAAAAAGGACGTCTGCATTCGAAGTGCTCTGCTTCGGCTTCGACACAGTAGGTCGTGATATGCTCGGTCGTGGGGCTTGTGGAGGTGCCGCAGCCTCCACTGGTGCTTGTCCCCAAGACGGTTTATCCTGCCAGGGCTTAACCTTTGTTGAATCGTCTATTCCAACTAAGCTATTCGACATCAATGCAAACGTATCGGCTCTTTGTATGCGATTCCTGATTGGCGCTGCGGGTTGGGGCCTCGCATCTCTCGTGGTTGCAGACAGGTTGCTCTGGCCGTTGAGTATGGAACTTGGAGGGTTCACAGCTGTGGCCGAAGGCGCCTCCTCGAAGTCGCCCCATCCATCATCATCGTCGTCTATGTCTTCTCGCACAGGCTGATGAGGAGTAACCCTGGATGTCGCCCTAGAGGACCCGATGTCGCCCCAGCCATTACTCCCACTCTGCTGATATTGCTGCTGCTGCTGTTGTATTGATGGCCATGCCTGTGCCGGCGCCTGAAAGTTCTGAGGAGAGGCGGTTCGCGAAGAAGGGCTGAACAAGAAAGCGAAAGGGTCGACGGCCGGCTTCGTGGCAGGATTCGACGGCGGTTGGAAGGCCTGGTTGGGCTGGGAAGAGCCCGAGGCAGGAGCAGCGAACTCAGCGAAGAGGTCGGCCGACATACTGGTAGGTGCGATCGGAAGCGGACCTCAGCGAGCAGTTGCGAGTCGAAGCGGGTCGGGTCATGCGATCGTCGGAGGGGCTCGAGATAAAGGGAGATGGTGACAAGGTGGTGGGCTACGGGGCGTCAAGGGGTGGAGGCGAATGATTAGGAAGAGTCATTTTCTTTCGGAGGTAGGATTCCGGCATGCAGGTCCACGAGTTCCTGTGCAACGCGTTACAAGTGCGCAGCCCTTGCGTGGAGGAGCGTGAGAAGGAGTTAGGTGCATGTGCGGTAGGGAAATATTGAATGTTGGTCAGATTTGAGCGGGCGAGGCCGAGGAGGCGAGACTCCTGCAGGGCAAGGCGCTGCAGGGCAGGGGTCTGGACGTTGACAGGACCATTGGATTTATACCGGACACTTTTGGATGCCCAAGTAATACTCAGCTGACTGTTTATGACACAGTAGACACAGCCACAGGCGACCATCTCAGAAATGGTCAATCCGAAGGTAATTATCCTACTGGTGATTGTCTCAAAGGTCACTATCCTAAAGGTTATTAAATCCAGAGGCGACTTTCCCAGAGGTGAATGTATACGAATTCTAAATCCGTGATCCTGCCAGGCCTGCCTGGGTGACAGCACAGGGGTTTCCTGCAAGCTCAGGACTGACAGGGGTATCAAGTGGCAGAAACCCGATGTGTCGGGAGTAGTATTGGTTCAGAGCAGGCCTTTGACGAGCCACACGATCCCGCCGTTGATCGTCGTCCAACCTCCTCTCCAGCTTGAGGTGAACCCACCAGCCCACCAAGGCTTGTCTCTGAGTATCTCTTGGCAGCCGGTCAATCCCCTGTCGAAAAACCTATGCACGCGCCTTTCTCTCTGCTTTCTTATATTCAAGATATCCTCATTAAACCTGATTTCGGACCTATCCCACCTTCCTGAGCCAACTTGAACTGGACCCACATCTACACAAAAGACCCTCATCTGCAGCCACGTGCAGACTCTCGGAAACGCCGCCTGAGATAAGGTCATCATCGCGATGAGGGCCCTGGACGAGTCTAAGTATGTCTCGAGGAAGTTTTATACGGCATGCGCAACAGCTTACTGACCGTGTGTCATAGGACGCGTTGGGAAGAAACACTTCAGCAGAGCACCAGCTTTCCGGACTTGCAACGTGCTGTCAAGTTCAACGGACCTAGCAGCCCTTGTGTGGCCGGATGCCGGTCTGTTTGCTGGAAGGTCAGTCGAGTTACTCAACGCAGTGAGACGAAGGGGCTGAATCACCCTTCCACTGACACGTCCACAGGCTTTCCTGTTATTCAAGGATGCCAACGCTATCAACTGGTCACATGTCTTGCTTGAGAATAGAGATACCTATGGCGCCCTCCGAGGGCATTATCTCAAGTACATCAAACATCCGGAACTTCTCACAGAGCTGTCTCTAGACCCTCTTGCTGATGATCCTGATGTCCGCCTCATCCCACTTCTTTAGATCTTGAGTGCATCTTGTCTGATACTGGAGTACAGTCACCCTGGACCGCCTCACGGCAAGACGAAACCATCCGCAATGAGATTTTGCAGGACGTTCAGCGTCTGCCAGATGAGCCTTTTTATCATCAAGTGGCCACGCAAACAATGATACTGGACATTCTCTTCATATGGGTCAAGCTAAATCCTGACCATGGCGGATATAGGCAGGGTATGCACGAGCTCCTCGCGCCTCTCCTCTATGTCGTGGACCAGGATGCCATCGATCGTAAGAAAATCGGTGATGATGTAGCGGCCAACCATATGATGATTGAAATGCTCGACTCATACTACATCGAGCACGACGCTTTCGCACTCTTCTCCAAGCTCATGGAGCAAGCAAAGCCGTTCTACGAAGTCAGCGTTGATGCCAGTGGTCCTCTATCATCAGAACAGAGCGCCATAGTCGAGAAAAGCAAGCAGATTCATGAGATCGCACTCATGACGGTGGATCCAGAGCTGGCAAACCATCTCAAGGCCATCGAAGTCTTGCCTCAGATTTTCCTAATGTAAGTCATATACTGGAGTGAAGACCGGCACGGACGATGACTCACAAAACATTGTACACAGACGGTGGATACGCCTCTTGTTTGGGAGAGAGTTCCCCTTCGAGCAGCTACTAATTCTCTGGGACACAATTTTTGCCTACGATCCTACTCTAGAACTCATCGACCTAGTATGCGTCTCCATGCTGATTCGAATCCGCTGGACCTGTAAGCCTTTCTCATATCGCATCGCAAATTCAAATGACTGACACACAATAGTGCTCGAGGCCGACTACTCAAACGCTCTTCAATTGCTCCTCAAATACCCAGCACCCGAGCCACCACATGGGCCGCACACCTTCGTGGACGATGCACTCTACCTCAAAGACCACTACAGCATAGCCGGTGGCTCCTCCATCATCATGAAGTACACCGGCCAGATGCCCAACCCCGTTGCTGAGCCACGCTCCGCCACCCCAGAGTCCAAATTCCAAGGTCTCTCCCTCCGCAGCCGCGCCCAAGGCGCCCGCTCCCCTCTCACCTCCCCAGCGCGCTTCATCTCCCAGCGAGGCGGGGTCGAGGCCCTGTTCCAAGGCGCCGCCAAGAACGTCATCGAGCGCGGCGAGAAGCTCGGCATCAACCAGGCGGTGCGCGACGCCATGGGCGAGATTCGACGCAACATGCAGGACTTGCGCGTCAGCTCGCGCGGGACGACGCCTATCACGAGTCGGCATGATATCTTCACCAACGGCCTACTTGCGTCTCCTGGTGGCCGTGGTGACGAGAGGCAGACTGTCGCGGCGCTTGAGCAGCGTAATCGGCAATTAGCCACCTTGCTTGGCGAGGCCATTGCAGGGCTTCAGACGCTCGCGGGCGCCAACTTGGAGGGCGACAAAGAGAAGAACCTTGAGGCGGTGGAGATGGCGGCAGCCAAGGCACAATTCGTCAAGATCTACCTAGAGGACTCCTCGCTCGATCTCAACCTCGACCTGCCGCCTCCGACCGAGCCAATAGTAGCACCGCAAGTGGTGATCGATGACGACGTCCCACCCATCCCGATAGTGCCGAACTCGATCAACGAGGGCGCCTCGTCCAGCTTGATGGTTGCCGAGGACGAAATCATGACCGACCCGGAGGTCACAGACGAAGGTGCGACCACGCCGAAAGTGGCGCCCTCGCCAGGAATGGAGGGCTTGGTCCACTCGTCGCCACTATCGCCAACATCGAAACCACCTGACACTCCACACAGACCCGCGCCGATCCCAACGCGCTCGACGCTCGCGCAATCCTCCTTCAGCCTTATGTTCGACGCACCCGACCAACTGCCCAATCTGTCGCCGCATACGGCCTCAATACCCGGGTCCGCCACGTCCTCAACGCACCGTAGTACCAAGCGTCCGAGTAACGCGTTCTTGTTTGGTGAGGTCGTTGGGGCGGAGGACCCGGGTGTGGCTGTGGGCCAGCCGGGGACGAAGCCATTCACGTCGGAGGACATATTTGGGCTAGAGCCGTTGAGAAGGCCAAGCAAAGTTAGAGGGAAGTACGAGGACCTCTTTGGCGGCGCTCTGGGAGAGAGCTGAAGATGATGCCTAAGTGGAGAGACGAGATCTGAGAGTTGGACTGAGCGGCTTTCGGTCGACAGAGTGTTGCGCAATACCCTTCGGTTCATATGGCATATTATTGGGCTTGTTATTAGAGACTTGGGATACCCTTAGATGAAACAAGACATATTGATGAATTTCTTTGCATACATACATGGCATTCCGGGGGGGGGGGGGCGAGGCCTGCTGCCGAGTGCCAGATTTACGACGGGCGCGCTCAGTCAGAAGACGATTGCACATAATCATGGTGTGCTTCAAGCAGCCCATTATCAACCTAGTTCCTCGAGCTTTTTGTCCATCGCGGATCTTGCTCGATGATACGGTGTCTCTGACTTTGCATTTTTGTTTGTTCTGACAGTCTTCGCCTACCCTTATCAAGGAACACTCCGAATCTCTGGTCTCCCGAGCACTGCTGGTGATGGGTACCCGATTTCCCGTTCTCGCCAATATTTCTTGTGGGCGGAGCCCAGGGACTCGGCACTTTCTCTTGTCCTGCCGTTCCTATTCTGAAGCTCTGCTTCTACAGCTGCGCAAGCAGACTGCTACTCTTGCCGGTTTGGGTAACAAGCCTCATTAAGATAAGGTTGTTAAATGAAGTTGCGGGAGGAGGAAAGGACGAGCTTGCCTCGGGGTCTTCAACCACCGTCTCGACATCGTACGTCATGCACCGTAAGCAACAACAGTTGCCGTCCTTCTCACGTTGCTCCCGTCGAAGTTGAAAAGAGTATCATATTCATTGTCGCTATTCCCTTTCCAAGTGGTATCTCCGTCATCCTGTCCGTTGCTGTGCTGAGACACTGCAATCCAATCGAGCCTAGACCCCGAGCCAATACTATGCGTGTCTGTCTATATGTATGCAGCAAAGCTTTATCTTTCCAACGCTGTGACAGATTCGCTGTCTTCAATCGCATGCAATGTCGTGCTCCTTTAGAACCGCCCGTTGCGACTCTGTGTGGTCAGCATCGAGCCTCCCCTCCGTGGTTCAAATGCTGTGCTCTAGAGAATGACTCATGGTCGTTCTCGTGAATGATAATATGTAATCCTCTTCAGTTAAAGCCGTTCGATGACCACGACGTGGCCGTTGGCTCTCTGACGTTCGCCGCATGCGCATGCCATTGAATAAGTCTGTCTATGCCCGGGCAGTGGCGCTCTTCAATCAGCGATAATCTTACACCACGGGTGTTCAAGAACCTGGACGATGTCGAATCTCTGCGCCACATCGCGGTTGAGCATGTTGCGCACCAGATCAATGCTGTCGTCGCTGACGGTATATGGCACGCGCAGATCGCGGTCCATAATCTCATCGATGCTGTAGAAAGGGTTCTCCTTGTAGATGATGGTGTAGAGAAGAATGCCCAGTGCCCATACATCTTGCTCTTTGCCATTGTATGGTTTGCCAGCTAACACTTCGGGTGCGGCGTAATCTTGATAACATCGTCAGCGTCAAGCACGTCTTTTGGTTAGTTGGGAGGAAGCAGCACTCACCAATAGTCCCCACGAAGACATCAAAGGGACCGCTCTTGATATACGCCGCACTGCCAAAGTCAATGAGCTTGACATGACCCTCTCCATCGAGCACAACGTTCTCGTCCTTGATGTCTCGATGGACCACCTTGGCCTTGATGTGCAGGTGGTGGATCGCGCTGGCAACCTGAACGAAAATGTTCCGGCACTCGTCTTCATCCATGTTCGTGCGTAATTCGATGTAGTCAAACAGGTCCATTCCTGGCAGACCATGCGGAACCATCTCGATGTAGTAGTTGACGCCGTCTTCGAAAAAGTCTTCCATCTCAACGATGTTGGGATGTCTGAAATCTTCCCTCCGCAAGTAGTTCAGGACGTGAATTTCCAGAGGCACAGTTCCAAGCTTTCTATCGCGAGTCCACGTGTCAACCAGGATTCGCTTCTTCGTGACATATTTCAAGACGACCTTCTTCCCACTTTCTTTGTATCTAGCAAGCTTCACTTGACCGTAGGCACCTTGACCCATTTCCTCGAGAATCAAGAAATCGTCGATGCTTTTCTTGTGCTGGGGGCCTTTTTCGGTTTTGACCGACTTCTCGTTTTCCTTATCCGGGAGCTTCTCCGAAATGGACTTCCTGGGTGGACTTGAACCAGTCAACTTTGCGGCAGCGTTCATAGCAGCTTCCTTTATGGACTTGGTGAACATCGACACGGGCCTAGCCTCCTTCTTAGGCTCGTCTGAATCGGATGTTGCCATCTCAGCAGGCGTGGAAGCAGGTGTTTGTTGACCTGGCGAGGGTTGACGAAGTGGGGTCGCGGCTCCAGAAAGGAGGGGTGAAGATGTGCCAAAGTGCGTCTTGGTGGCATGAATGTGTCGAGAGTAAGTAACCCACAGAGCGAACAGTACCTCGGCTTGCGAGACGGGGAAAAGGTCATCGGCTATAGCGGACTCTTCGTCACTTGTCTCAGCGAGAGTCTCTTCGTGCAACATGGTCTGCTTCTCGCTCTTGACGACCCTCATTTGCACGTCGATCTTGAGCTCTGTACCATCTCTGTAAGCTTGTTAGCGCGGTACTTGTCAAAGCCTAGATGATCCGTCGTCCAGATCGAACAACGTGTATACGTACCTGTGCCTCGCCAATAGCCCCTCTGGCCGCAAGAAACTGTTCGTAGCGTCTGGGCGGCCCTCACGAAGTCCGAGAAACGCGGAGGCTTTTCGAAAGCTGTGCTCAGGCACAACAATTCCATCCACTAGGTGAACACCATGCTCCTTGGTCAAAATTTGCAGTACTCTGTCGAAATCTGGCAGGAGCGCGTTGATCGCCATTCCATCTGGCTTCTCGTGCCCAAATAGCGCCCCGCAGAACACAGAGTTGGAACTTTTGATCATGAGAGATCGTGGCTCAACAACTATTATGCCTGCAATGTGCGGATAGCTCGAGATTCGAAGTTCGGTCTTCCCTCGCACGTGCTCGACAGTTGCGGGAATGTTGATGCTGTCGGCATTTCGACACGTGTAGTATCTTCGCCTTGCGATCTGATTGTAATCGATTGCTCCGTAACGGGGATCAACACCTTGTCGTGGAATGCGCGGGATTAGCTTGCCAATGTCCATTCCTGCTCTGAGATCCTCAACGCCCCAGATGGACCCCAGATCTCCTGTGAGGGTGGTGACGGTGCCTTCCTCGTCAAGGGCGACGTAAGCCACGTCTTCATGGATCTCTTCCAGAACCCAAATCAGCCCGGTACGCTTCTCCTTCACCCACAAACTTGCCGACCCTGTGGCTCCATTGCGCTTTTGGATGGGAACGACGTCGCCACAGAGCAGCACTCCCCTGGACTTGTTGCTCTTGTGATTCGAATGTGCGCTGCTAACCCTTGGCGGACGCCAGTCGCCACTGTGGAAAGTCTCCGGACGTGCGGCGGTCGCCGGTTTCGTGGGACCTGGTGTTGGTGTCTTCTTCGGTGGCTGTTTCGTTCGCGAATTCGGTTTGGACAATAGCTTGGCCGTGATCCCGCCCCCTCGGCTACCCAGCAAATCCGACACGTTCTTGGCCTGACGGCTTTCACTGTCCGATTCCGTTCCTACGTCACTCTCATAGTCACCATTTTTCAACTTATATTCTAGCCACGCGCGCCGCTCTTCTTGTACAACTTCCAGAATGCCCATTTTCCGCACTTCTGCTTTGGTGACTCCAAAAACCAAACAGGCGAGGTCATTCGCGGCCAGTATGGTCCAAGGTGGCTTAGCTTCGGTGGTAAAAATTGCTTGAGCAGCTGGAACCCATCTGCTGGAGTGGCCATGCACCGAGGATCCCAAGTTGGCGGACGAGGTCATGGAAGAGCTGAGGGACTGGGAAGGTACGGGTGAGAGTAAGTTCCCGGCTGGATAAACAGACCGTCCTGCTGGGAAAGGTTGGGCTATCGCATCCATTAGCTTTTGCTGGTTGGTAGCGTGTACCGTATCAGTGAAGGTCCGCCTCAACATGCTCGGCCTCCTCGATTCCGGTGGGGAGGTTTTCTGAGTCGTGCCGCTCTCGTCTGTGTGTGTGCGGGACGAGTCTAAAGAATCGTCTCCTAACTTTGGTGACATAGTCGGCCTGGAAATCGGCTGCACGATCGAGACATCGTCTTTACTGGCCTCTCGCATTCGTTTGGTCGTTTCGGAGGTCGGTGTAGCCGTGGGAGAGTCATCGTCCAGAGGCTCCGGACTATCGGTCCTTGGGATGAAGTTTCTTTCGAAGATGTTCTCGCTGGACATGTTTGCAGGACCCGTGAGAGGGCCGGTATACTCTTCGCCGCCTGTGAGGTGTGCTCTTGCCAATAGATCCAACATGTTCTGTGTTTCATAGTCGCCTGAGATTCGTGCTTGTACACTCGCCAATGCCGGATTCGTAGAGGCTGATCTCCCCATCCGGTCCTGCATATATTGTATGGATCTTTTCAAAACATTCTGCCTGTTCGAAATAAAGTCTCCGGACTGATGGGCGAAGGAGAAGGAGTGAAGGGATTCGGATGGAAAGCGATCGAGGTCTTCGGTCATAATGGCAGGCGAACAGGGCCCGGAGGCCAGCGAGTGAAGCATCGTTATGGACGTAGAACGAGAAAGACTGATGGACGGGCTGCGCGAGGCTGGGTTCGAGGGTCCGATGGTTCCGCTTCGAGGTGCTTGTGACCCAGACTGACGTATTCTGCGGAGACCAGACTGGCCAAGCCCATGCTCATGTCCCTCTCCAGATGTCATAATAGGAGATCTATTCGTTACATGACTGGTTAGCACGCAAGTCACCGAAGATCAAGCCACAGGCCAGACACCAAGAACGCAGAAAGACCTCGAGAAACAAGCGAGGCACAGGCATGAACGTCAGCACACGCAGCAAGTATTTAAAAGGCGTACGCCAAGATCATTGCTGGGGCGAGGCAAAGCGGGTGGCCCTGCATGAGAGCAGCTGACGAGTGACCCAGAGGACACCGTCGCAGGCAAAGTCCCGAGAGGGACGGTGATATTTGGAGTCATGGCTTCTTACCTTGCGAAATTGCTCTCGATGCCAGCTGTGGTGGCATCGAACGACATACGTATTCGAGCCCTGTCTGGACTGTCCGCAGGGGCAGCGACCAGCAAATTTGCAGTACTCTTGTTCTTCGGGATTCCGATGCGCAGAGCATCTGGTGCTGCACCTTGTCCTTGGTGTGGTCCTTGACCCGGGCCTCGAGAACTGGATCCTGCAGCAGGAAAGTAAGCAACGACGACAATCCAAAAGCAATAGTACCTGCTTGCGTCCTGACAAGGTTGCGCACATCCTTCCTGGACCAGAACGTACCATTTTCGTGACGGTTCCCTTCTATCCCGACCATCTTCCGACACAACAGTTTGATATACTGGCAAAGACGCGCCTAAAGCGATGTCGCGATAGACCAACGAACGAGTAGGTAGTAAAACGGCGGACCCAGCCTGGAAAAGCTAGCGCGGCACGCGCCGCCGTTTGGTCGAGTGAGCAGCGCCTCACGAAACAGCCCAAGCACCACAAACGGCCGGAGCACTGGCTGGTCTGGTCTTGGGACCACAGGGAACCTCAGCTGACAATCGACGGATCGTGATAGAGGCTGGACTCATGGGCCGACGAGGAGCTTGGCCCCTTGTCTTCAATTCGCCGCGGGTATTCGCCTGGTTTGCGTTGTCGTCTCGCGCGGGGTTTGGTGGGACGGTTGTGCTTCGTCGTGTTCACCTGGAGACTATGGGAGGCTATAGTCTTTGCGCAACTAGTCTGTGGTCTTGACTGTAAAACTGCCTGCCACAAATGCACAATTGCACAGCAAACAAACGAAAGTCAACACTGGCCCAGTGGATGATGCGTATCCGGCGAAGCAAGAAGTCAAGGACTCAGGAGGGCGAGCGGGCAGCGACAACGTCCCGACTTGTCGGACTCTTCTCCAATTCCCGCCCGGCTGTCCTGTCAATTCTTCTATTACAGGGCGGTTGCTCGGGACTAGGCGCAGTGCTAACGGCAAAGAGAAGAAGGCGCGCCGGGACCCTTTGTTAGTCTCGGGTTCGGATGGCACAATGGAGCTTTGGCTGGAGGGTGAGTCGAGACGAGCACCGAGGTCGAACGAGGTCGAACGAGACAGCGACAGTTCCCCCGGTACCAGGTTTGGGTCTTAGTCCTGCCCGCCAAGCGTATGGCACCGTGCAATGTAGCGAAGAGTATGCAAGTTCAAAACCTTGTCGACGATCGGCAAGATAGCACGGAGAGAGGGTGGGAGAGGAGTGTAGTGTCAGGAGGTTGAGAGTCGATCGAGAGGATTTGCTCATCAGTTCAGAGGACTTCTTTTCTCCAGCTTCTGGAAGCCTTCATGCCTGCGTTGCCCAACGGAAGGAGACCAGCTGGGGGGCCTGGGACAGTATGGGGCATGTGCACCACTGTGCATGAACAGCGTCAGCCAGCCCGCCAGCTCACTACCGCTCCCCAGCTCGTCATCCTCCATGTATGATTGTTCCCTGCCCAACCAGGGAACAGGAGGTCAAGATCTGTTTCATCTTTCGGCTGGCCTTGGCCCGTCTTGCATTTGACAATTCTATCTCGTCGCGTGCAAATGAGCTATCAGAAAGCAAGAGCCTCGCTGTAGTGAACATCAAAGAGCACAGTGCCGCAGTTCTCAACACTTGAAAAGTCCTTATGCGGCTCTTCGGATTCGTCCACATGCATCAAGTCACTTTGCAAGCCCCTGGGCTTCAACCTGTCCCTTACCTCACAGTACTCATCCAAGCCTAATCCCGTCCTCATATATGCCAGGGCTGGTCCGAGATATCACGAAGCACTGCAAGTGTTTAATATCCCAATTCTAACTTCCAGTCGGCTCCACGCACATTCATGAGGTCAGCTCCGGCCGCCGCAGCCTGTCTCAAGCACGACGATCAAGCCAGACTCTGGAATCACCCCAGGCCGGCCAGATTTACTAATCTAGCAGACAGCATAAGTCGAGATTTAAACCATGCCAAATTCTAGACACTGGTACTGGCTGTACTCCGAGCGAAAGGCTTGGGCTACGTTCAGCATTTCTCTCTTTATATTTGTACTATTTGTACTATTCGAGGCTTTTCCGCCGCCAATCTCCTAGGCTTCGTATGGCATCTGCTTGGCAGCTCATTCGCGCTGCCATGCCTTGACCATAATCTCTTTTACAACAAAGCCTCGGCATTGTTTGCGTCGATGGACCACATCGGAAATATCCATTTGTACCGTCATTTTCGGCGGAAAGTGACTCAGGGCCTCTATCAATAAAACCATATGCCACTAAAGCTATTGCAAGTTGCTGCATGTATAGACGTGCATAGTGAAAGGCGTTGATGCAGCTTGGCATCTGGCCGCCGCCGCCACGGCCCACGCCGCCACGGCCAGATTTTGAAGTATTTTGACTTCTAAGTCTACAACGGCAATGGCTGGCCGTCTGCAAGACAGTCAGAGCATTGATTAGTGCGGCACAAGGCTGAGGCGTGGTCTGTCAAGGTATCGCATAGTAGTATGAACACAATGCAGAGTGGCTGAAATAGTCCAAAATACAACAGCTGAGTACTACGTACATAGGTACTGTATGTAAACACCAGTATGCTGAACAGGGCTTCTTGCTGTTGTTCAAGAAATGATGGCAATAGACAGCCTTGGAGATAGGTCCCAAGGGCTTACATTCAAGGTCGCTTCGATTTCGACAAACGATACTTAGACCCAAGATCTTGCGCCTACACGTGTAGAACTGTAGCAGGCGAAACATCGCTTGCTCGCTTAGTGCATAGCTGCTTTGTAAATAGTGTTGTCTGGCTTGGCTTTCATTTGCTGGGTAAATTTGTTAGCTTAATGGAGGACGGTCCAAACTCTTTCAATTATCAGAGATCAAATGGCATTGAACCTGCCGAAATGTCTCTGCTGGGTCCAAAATGTCGTCCGAGGACATACGCGAATAGTTCTCACAGTGGTGTGCACAAAAGTATCAGCGCCGTATGGACCACCGGCAGAGGTTGAAACGGTCGAAGCCCGAACATTGACCAATTCAAGTCTCCTTGTAGCAAGAAAGCACAGAAATGAAGGATCACGCCAACCTTCTCTTGCTCTACCACCCTGACCACTCAATACACCATGGCACGGCACCTGGGCTTATCGATACCACGGTGGGCGTCGGGAACCCCACCAAGATGGATGCCCCGCGCTGCCCAGCCCGCTACCTAGGCACCCTTGCTAAGGAGCCGGACTCCCCGATCCATTGAGCCGGCGCCGTACGGCGGAGGGCCTTGGAACGGTCCAACGGCAGCACAACAGTCACTGTCAAAGCTCTGTTATTCACTCACTAGCAACATTTCCACAAACGGGCTCTCGATGCGCATTGGTAGCAGTGTTGAACTAGAAACTGACAGACCCTCGTTTGAACCATGCCGCATGCCTCGCTGTGCATCACGGCATTGAAACATCCCAATAGCCGGTCATGCTCTCGTGCTGCCAGCAGGGGCCCTCCAAGGCAGTGCACATGCTCGGCGATGAGTTGGCCACGCGACTCACTGGCGATAAGGCAAGCAGCTCCCAGCTCACGAGACCAGCTGTGGGTGCCAGAGTCTCAGCACTGGGGCCACAGGGCTGCCCTCTCTGCCGCGCTGCCACCTGAGAGGTGAGAAATGATGGACCCTGAATCAAACTCATGATGTGCATCGCTCCACTCGCGGCAGTGGCGCACTCACTCAATGGCTCGATTGTGTGCCGCGGGAGGCAAGCGGGTGCCAGCCAATGGAAAGGTTACAGTCAGATGGTCACGAACAACGTGTAGCTGCCACACAGGTCTGATCATCTGCAGACATCGGATACGGGAGCTACCAAGCGAGTGAGAGCGAGACCCTTTAGCCCTCTACTCGGAGTGACCTTCGGTCGCCCTCCTCCGGGGCTGTTCTAGAAGGAATACTTCGTGCTGGGCATTCACCAAGCACGCTTTGATCCCTGGCTGGGCTGAACCCACTGCACTATGATCCGTAGAAAACGGGCATCTACATTCTTTTTCATGCGGACAAAATAAGGGTCCAGGTCAGCATGGTGTCGCAGTAGACCACTTTGGGTAGGTTCTAAAGTGCTTACAGGGGGTAGTGAGTTGCGGAGGGACAAGGAATATCCACAGCTCCTCTTCAGCAGCACTGGACCCTTCTTTTAACCCCGCGAGCTGGCCGTCGACTTCCCTTCCCTTCAGGACATTCTTGGATGAGCTTGACACCTTCGTTTCCCATGATTGCGGCAGTCTGAAGTCCTTCTCTGTCATGCGAACGAAAGACCGCTGACCGACAGACCCACCGCCAGAGAGGACACAAAGGTGAGAGGATATTCCCAATCTTCAATGCAACAAAATGTCCAGCCAGGAGCCAGCCAGCCAGCTCCATGTAACCCCACACCTTCCAAGTCACCCGCCTTGCCTTATCGGCCGCAGTCCCGTGTTGAAATAAGGGCTTTGCCCACTTGCTACTTAGTACTTCCTGCTTGGAGTTGAAGAGTCGACTGACCTTTCTTCCATCTTAGTAAACACGTTTCATTCCTGACAATAACAAAGTTTGTCGAACCGTGTTCTTACTCCGGCTGTCTGAATCGACTTCCAAGGTTACCCGGGATCTCACGGCCAGCAGAAGCCCCAAAGCTTTGTTGTGTGGCCTTGGACATCACTGGCAGGGACCTGAACCTCAACCATCCCCGCCTTTTGGATCGACACCTGCGCCATCAACAACTCGTGTCCCTCTAGACCTGACTTGCGTCTGGTCAGCATTCAAGTCCGCCGTTATTCTCTGCCTTGTCGACTTATCTCAGGAACTACGACTGTCCCATCGATCGTCAAGTGAGGCAGCCTCCGGTCACACGTGCGCTCACTCCGGCTTGCCGGCTTCCTGCTGTGCACGGCTGCGAATTTGCCAATGCCCGACTGAAGCAAGCAGGGTCTCCACGTCGATTCGGCCGAGCTTGTTTTTCAAATCGCGAATCTTTTTTACCATTGCCAACCGCCCAGATATCTCAGGACACACCGTCTCGTGGCGGTGCCAGTGCCAGTGCAACTCGTACGCGGGGCGCTTATTATCTCTCATTCTTTCAGCTCCGGACGTGAAAACAGACCTGGAATTGGAGCTGAGGCGCAGACTCGCCACTTGATGGAAACTCAGAACAATAACTTGGAAGTTGTTCAGCAACCTTGAAGTTGACCATCGACCCTGTTGGCCAAAAGACATAATTTGAGGACTCGAAAGGCTGACGCCTAGAACTCGTGAGCTGGCTGTTTGAACTCTTCTTCTCATCGAGCCTTTCCGGCTAAGAGCTTCATTTACGACCGCATGATGAGTGGAATGATAGCAGCCGCCGCAACGGTGGTCGACGACATCGGTGCCGAGGAGATCGAGGCATTCACCACCGACCCAGCACTTCTTGAGGATCCTTCCGTAATTGAGTCGGACATGCAGCCAAAGAAGAGAAGTGGCCGGCGGCGTCTGCTCCAAGGAATTCATCGAAATCTATCAACCTCGTCACTAAGTCGTCCCGGTCGTGTAAGGTCCTCGAGCAGCCCTTACCATGGTCCAGGAAGCTTCTCTTGCGTGAGCCTGGCCTCGAGCTCATCGCCCTTCGGGCAGCCTAGTGCTGGCTACTTTTCGATGGCCTCGGGTGGATTGTCAACTGCTCCAACATCCAATCCGGGAACGCCGGGGTATGAACATCTCGAGGGCCTGGAACCAATGCTCGCTGCACGCAAGATCACCAATCTCGACCTAGCTGCTGCCTCAACCCTCACTGTGGCTCTTCCGGCCGAGCGGAAACCCAGAAAGGCAATCTTCAACATCTGGGAACATCTTCCGCGCGAGCTCAAGATTCAAGTGCTAGCTTTTCTGCAGCCTACGGAGCTCGTTAAGTGCTCAGGAGCGAGCAAGGAATTCCAAGCACTCTGCTATGATGGACAACTATGGCAGTCTTTCGATGCATCGGAATTTTACACACGCATCCCTGCGGAATCTCTCGCAAAGATCATTGTTGCCGCCGGACCCTTCATCAAAGACCTGAACCTTCGGGGCTGTGTTCAGGTGGAGCATTACAAGCGCGCAGAGGTCATCGTGCGGTCATGCAAGAACCTCATCAATGCAACACTGGAAGGATGCCGAAATCTGCAGCGAACCACCCTTCACAGCCTAGTCCGAAACAACAACGAGCTGGCCCACCTCAATTTGACCGGTTTGACTGCCGTGACAAACACGACCTGTAAATTAATTGCGCAGTCTTGCCCGTCGCTGGAACTACTGAACGTGTCTTGGTGTAAGCATGTGGATGCTACAGGCATCAAAGCTGTGGTGGAAGGTTGCCCTAGGCTCAGAGATCTCAGAGCTCGTGAGATCAAGGGATTCAACAGTCAGGAAGTCGGTCAAGTCATCTTCAAAACGAACAAGCTGGAAAGATTGTTCTTAAGTGGGTGCCACGATCTTTCGGACGAGACGTTGAAAATTATGGTGCAAGGAGTGGACCCTGCCATCGATATTCTGACCGACTTGCCTATCGTCCCGCCCAGGAAGCTTCGTCATCTGGATCTCGCCCGCTGCAACAGCTTGACTAGCAACAGCGTCAAGGCTCTCGGTCACCTGCTCCCCAATCTCGAAGGCCTATCGCTAGCCCACTGCCCAGCCCTCACAGACTCAGCCCTCGAGCCCATCCTCGCCACAACGCCCAGACTCACCCACCTAGACCTAGAAGACTGCCGCGGCCTCACCAATCACGTCCTCTCCGAACACCTCGCTAAAGCGCCCTGCGCGCCGCACCTAGAGCACCTCTGCATCAGCTCGTGCGAAAGCCTCGGCGACACCGGCATGCTCCCCGTGATACGTAGCTGCAAGTCCCTGCGCACCGCGCTGCTCGACAACACGCGTATCTCGGACCTCGTCCTCGCCGAGACGGCCGCCATGGTGCGCCAGCGCTCGCAGCGCACGGAGGACCGCGCGCGCACTCCGCAGATCGGTCTCTCCATGGTGGTCTACGACTGCCAACATGTGACATGGACGGGCGTGCGCGAGGTCCTCTCGCGCAACGCCGAGATCAAGACATCATACAACGGCGGGGAGCGCTGCCGAGAGACTTACCCGACGGAAATTATCGCGCTCAAGTGCTTCTATGGGTGGAACATGACTGTTGACGAGCACACCAAGCGTGTGCTGCGTGGAGACTTATCTGCGGCGAATAAGCTGGAGCGTAAGTGGGCTGAGTATATGCAGGCTAACGAGGAAGCTGGGGCCATTGGTGCTGGTGGAAGGCGGCGGAGGCGTAGGGCACGAGCCGCGCAAGCTGCCCATGCGGATGAAGAGGGTGGTGAAGGCGGCGGTGTGGGAGGGGGGAGAAGGAGGGCGAGGACTGCGGCGTGTCTTGTGATGTGAGCCGGATGCCACACTGCAGCAACGAAGATGAGATGTGATTTTACTTGCGACGGATGTATGAGAGTCGAGAAGCTTTCTACATGCACACACTACAGCCGACTTTGCTCAGGCGGAAGAATGAGAGATACAACGGATGGACAGCATGACTTTTTGAGTTTCTATGGCTAAGGGTTCTCTTTTGGGGTGGACAGCATGTTTTGTGGATTTTTTTTAACAGAGCTTCGGGGGCAGGACTTTGGCCATTCTACTTATCAGCCCTTCCTTCTTGTATTTATACTATGCGCAAACTTTCTTTATCTCCGTTTTGGGCATCGCACATATTGATCCTACGGTTTGGCGACTCATGTGAATTACTGTTGCGGCGGGTTTAGATGTCCTTCTCGTACCCAGGTTGTCTCGTGCTTCTAGCTCGTAGCAATACTATCATACTAGACTTTATTCGGACGCTTTGCTTCATGAACATAACCAGTATTGCCCGCTGAGGGTAGGGGTGACCGTAACGTGACTGCTGCGGTCTCATATAGGGTCTACTTACAGATAAGACAATGCCACTGCTGCTACGGCAGGTACTCACCCTTGGACATGTCAAGATTTGCCTGATATATCTTGGGATGTACAGCTTCTTGATTGTGGAAAGGCGGTTTTCCTGTTTTTTTTTTTTTTGTGTTTTTTTTTGTGGGTTTCAAAGGAAAGAAAAGAAAGAAAGAAACAGATGGGCATGACCGTATTGTCCAACAGCGCTCGAACAGCGGTCTGATGCCCTTCAACGTTTCGCACTGACAAGAGAAGACTTATATCATTGGGACTGTTAGTGTCGTAGGAACAGAACAGTCTTCAACACCAAAGATCTTCAGAACATTGACAGCAAGCGCACACTGAGCTGCAAATGCGTCCTTTGTAAGCAAAAGTGAATTCAGAAGTCAATGGTTGATAATGGGCGATGATGTATACAAGGACTTCAACAAAAAATTCGATGCACAATCGTAGGCGTCCGTCTCCGCGGCAATGGCTGGGCCATTTTGAGGTGCTCATCAGTATGGAATCTGGGCAGCTTGGCCGTTGTAAGGCGTAAGCTTTGCCCATGAAAGTTGCTATCAAAATGGAAGGAGGTTCACGCATGCGTAGTGTGAAATCCCAAAGGAGATACCGTGGACCATCAGGACAGACCTCAACGCAGGAGATCTATGATTGGGGGCCCAGGCGAATGATTCAGGCCATTTAAGTCACCTTTGGAGATGTTCAGCAACAATGGATCCAGAGACCGACGAATAGCATCGCATGCCTGGCACGCGACTTTGGGAGCACATGCATGTGCAGTGAAGCAAGCTGTAAGAGTGGTCCTAAGGACGTCGTCAGGGTTGTGGAAGATGTCATGAAAGACAATAGCTGGGACTGTTCCGTACCTACCTATTGTGAGTTTACACTGCACTATTTTGGCTGCAAATCTTGTTAAAAGTACTGCGTTATATAAAGTTGGTCATTCCAATGTTGCTGCAATTCCCCGTGCCACGCAAGAATTGTCACGATGAGTAGGAGGTACCCGAAGGCCGCTGTGTCGTCAACAGCAGGGTTCTAGGTTATACATTGTGCCCGCTTCTTGCCGAGAATCTTGGTTCAGGGTCCCTGTCGTTTGGGGCGTCGACAGGGGACCCCCTCATGGGTCTCATGCCTGCTCTTGTACTCCGTAAAAATTTCCAAGGCCGCATCTTTCTTATAACCCATTTCCAGAAACTCGACAATCGTGGCCATGTTCGGAAGACCTGCGCTGGAGTCGATATGCCCGCTATGTACATTTGCTCTCGAAGCGCGAAGCACGACTATGCGCAGCCCACTTCACAAACCGTGGACCGCCGTCCGATTTGCCTCGAGCTACCGGCAGAAACCGTCGCGGATGGTCCTCTCCGATCGCGTCGCACAACCTTCCTCATCACGACGTGACGAGAATGGCGAGAAGAAGCCCCGAAAGAGAGCGGTTGATGGGCCCTTTGCGGCAATGAATAGGACAGTGGCCAATATCGATCCCATGAGGAGAATAGCACAGTCGCGCTCACAAGGTCGTGATCAAGAGGAGGCAAAATCGGGACGGAATGGAAACTCCTTCAAGGCTCTGCGCATGCACCGAGCCCTTGCGGGTGTCAGCTACGAAGCCAGAATGGCCACCAAGGACAAAATCAGTACGGTTCTCAGCTTTGACCAATTCGACTTGCTCCCGACGATCAAGCAGGGCGTGTTGGAAGATCTATTCAAGGACCAAAAGGACGTAAAGCCGACGCCTGTGCAGAAACTCGCAATACCGGCAATATTGGATCAGAATTTGGGTGCGAACAAACGGGCCAGGACAAAGGCTACGAAGCCGGGGAGGCGGGAGTTTCTGCTGGCTGCTGAGACAGGCTCTGGCAAAACACTGGGTTACCTACTCCCAATCCTTCACGCGATGAAGCTTGCAGAAGAATCAGACGAGGAGCTCAAAGCGTACCGGGCACGCGTCGCACAGGAGAAGATATTGCGGGCAGATCCAAAGTACAGGGGCAGGTCTGTGCTTGAGCCATCGCCTTACACAGCACGGCCGCGGATTCTCATCCTCGTGCCGACCGCAGAGCTGGTTGACCAGATCAATGCAGTGGTCAAAAAGCTCTCGCATTCGGTCAAATACAGGTCTGAGCCTCTTTCTGCCAACTTCGATACCGCAGTCATCGAGCGCCGCGTGTTCAATCCCATTGGCGTCGACGTGATCGTCTCGACTCCTCACCTACTCGCCTCGATCGCACAGACGGATCCCAACGTTCTCTCCCGTGTATCACACCTTGTCATCGACGAGGCCGACTCCCTCCTTGATCGGAGCTTCAGTTCAACAACAATAAGCATTATGGACCCTTGTATGCCCTCGCTGGAGACACTAATCTTCTGCTCTGCGACGATTCCTAGGCGGTTGGACCACTACCTGGACGAAAGGTTTCCCAACATGAAACGCATCACCACGCCAAATTTGCACGCTATCCCGCGTCGCGTCCAGCTCGGTGTTATCGACGCCTCCAAGGATCCCTATCGCAACAACAAAAACCTGGCATGCGCCGATGCCATTTGGTCGATCGGACGCGATGCAGCCGCACACGAGGGCGCTGTCCCTGGTGAAATTGATATAAAACGTATCTTGATCTTTGTCAACGAGCGCGAGAAGACTCAAGAGGTCGCGGAATATCTCGTGTCCAAAGGCATCGACGCAGTGGCATTGCACAGGGACACACCCGTGAGCAGGCAGAGCGACATGTTGGCCATGTTCACGACCGCGGAGCCCATGAGGAAGCAAGTGGAGGATATTGATCGCACTAACCCTGCCAAGGGCAAGCGGGCATTGGAAAACACCAAGGTCATCGTGGCCACCGACCTCGCGAGTAGAGGTATTGACACCCTAGGTGTGAGGCATGTGGTGCTATATGATGTACCGCATACTACCATCGATTTCATTCACAGGCTCGGCAGAGCAGGTCGGATGGGCAGGAGAGGTCGCGGTATCGTGATCATGGGCAAAGACGACAGGAGGGATATTGTGGCAGAGGTGAAAGAGAGCATGTTCATGGGTCAGGCGTTGGTCTAGTTGATTTAAACCCAGGAGTACATTGTAAGATCACAGCGATACCTCCCCAAAAATATACCCCCGACAAAGTCGAGCGAAGTCGTTGAGATGGGAGAGCGTCTCCAAAGGCCTGCCGAATGACCGTATCCCAAGCCTGTGACCCTTGGCAAGGAACATAGGCATTCCTCAACCGCGCACATGTTGAGGCACGCGATTGATCGCGTTCGACTCGTGATAACATTTTCTATGGCAAGTATTATTTCTGCATACCCGGGACCAAAACGGCACGTGCCTCGAGTCTATGTGATATATTCCGGGCTGATTGTCGGCGATTGTTCCCCGGACGTGACATAAGCTCGAAGACTATGTACGAGGGTCTTTCCTACATTCGTGTGCCCTTTGAGGACCGTCAACCAAAGACCTTGACCTAGTCTCAGCCAGCAAGCTTGACGATGTCGTCCAAAGATAGCGAAGAAATCCCACCTGTCTCAGCAGATTACACGCTGAAGGGGTCTTACGAGACCATCGCAGGACTAAAGACGTGTAAGACCACTCGCTCCTCAATGTAGACAGACAAACGCTACCCCACCTGCCTAGACATCACCGGCCCTTCCACAGCCACCCGCGCCGCCATTACGATCTACGACGTCTTCGGATACTGGCCGCAAACCCTGCAGGGCGCCGACCGCCTCGCTCAGCTCCTTGGCAACACCCTCGTGCTCGTCCCGGACGTCCTCGAGGGCAATTGTGTTCCACATGACTGGATCCCACCAGACACACCCGAGAAGATGAAGCTATTCATGGCGCACCGGAAGGGCCCCAGCTTGCTCGAGCCGAATGTAGAGGCGCTGCTGAGGGTGCGCAAGGAGCTGGGCGAGAAGTGGCCGGCTGTGGAGGAGCACGTGGCAGTCGGGGGCCCGTCGTGGGGTGGGAAGGTTGCGGTGATGGCTTGTGCCGAGGGGAACGTGGGGAAGGGGAGGAGGTTTAATGTTGTTTGGGCGGTGCACCCTGGGTGAGTGCTTTCATGTCTTCTTTCCATTGATACTCATGATGATGTGCTTATCGGTGTTGGATAGTATCTTTGCAGCCGCGGATGCTGAGGCAGTCACTGTCCCGTACATGGTTCTTGCTTCTCCTCAAGAGGGTGCTGAAGAGGTTGCTAAGGTTAAGGCGATTCTGGAGAAGCCTGAGAAGACTGGCTATGTCGAGACATATGGGCCACCAATGTTTCATGGCTGGATGGCCGCTCGTGCGAACTTGAACGATGAGACGAACCGTAAGGCGTATGAGAGGGGGTATAAGCAGGTGGCAGACTTCGTGGCTAAGTACATTTGAGAGCGTGATACCTGTGAAATTGGGTCCATTCATGTCATCGCAGATGCGAGACAGCATTTCATGTATACTCAGTGTCTTGTTCGATACCTCAAAACGGCCAAATTGCTCTCCAGAGCTCGAGATCATCACAAGTCGTTTGTATACGGCACCAATATATACTGCGTAAAATCAACGAAAGTGCGTATGAACAGGCGCAACGAAACAAGAAGAATGGATGCGCAAGGCTGAGAAAGAGGTGATTGATGAATTGGCAGGGGTCCTTGAGTGCCGGGCCGCGCAGGGGTCCCACTGTGGGGAAGTGTGGCTGGTGGCTGATGAGTCGCCTCCAAAACGTCCCAAACATTCGAATCGAAGCTTTTCAACTCCTCAACTCCCACAACACCCAACTCAAAACCACAATGAGTAAACCGCTCTCCTTCGGGCTGAGCTTGAACAAGAAGAAACCAGGCCCAGCCAAAGCACAACCGCCCAAGCGCAAGGTCGCTTTCGGCGGCGGCGACTCCGACGACGAAGCCCAAGATGCGTCGTCCAAATCCGAACAAACCATTACAGAACTAAACGGCTTCGGCAGCCCAACCGCCTCGCCGTCCACAACTTCAAATACGACAACATCCAAAATAAAACATGCCAAGGTGCCCACGGAGCCGCCCAAGCTCAAGTCCAAAACAGCCGCTTCGGCACAACAGCAGTTCGGCGACTTGTCCTCGGCGCTGACGTCGCGCAAGTACGCCGAGGCCGCGGAGCAGCTCGACCCGTCTGTGTACGACTACGATGCCGCGTACGACGTCATCAAGGCCGCGGAGAACCAGCGCGAGGCCGAGGCAAAGCAGAATACCGCGCAGCGCAAGTCGCGCTACATGGACAGCGTCACCAAAGCCGCCGAGCAGCGCGAGAGGGACAGGGGTGTCGCGGAGCTGAAGAAAATCCAGCGGGAGCGTGAGGCCGAGGGCGACGAGTTCGCGGATAAAGAGAAGTTTGTCACGGAGGCGTATAAGAAGAAGCAAGAAGAGGACAAGAAGAATGAAGAAGAGGAAAGGCGCAGGGAAGAGGACGAGCGCAAGAAGAATAAGTTTGGCGGAATGACGGGTTTCCACAAGGAAGTTCTGGAGCGCGAGGACCGGAAGCGCGCGGACATGGAGAGATTAGCAGCTGAGGCAGCCAAAGGGGGAGGCCTCTCCAAGCCGGAGGATGTTGAGAACGAGAAGACGCAAACAGACGTGGCCAAGGAAATGAACGCCAAGGGTGGCAAGGTCGCGGTCAACGAAGAGGGCGAGGTTGTCGACAAGCGCCAGCTGCTAAGAGGTGGCTTAAATCTGGGCGCGAAGAAGAAAACGGACGACTCGAAAGATGCATTGCGCGCTTCGTCAAATACCGGCGCTCGCGATCAGTCGAAGGGCATTTTCAACTCTGGTGGAAAGCAGGGCATGCGTGAGAGGCAGACGCGCATGATGGAAGCGCAGCTGGAGAAAGCTCTCAAGAGAGCGCGTGAAGACGAAAAAGAGGAGCAGAAGAAGGTTGAGCTGCAGTCCAAGTCACAGAAGACGTCTGCGGATATTTCGAGCGCGAAGGAGAGATTCCTTGCTCGAAAGAGGGCGGCCGAAGAGGCAAAAAAGATGGGCCAAGAGGCGCCTTGAGTAGATTGGTACCCGAAACCTGAGTGGATTACCGCTTCAATTTGAGATTGGCCAATGTCTATACACCTCGTGTAGTCCGCTATCCTTTTGACGCGCCGGATCGATGCTTATGCCGGAGCATACATCTTGGACACCCTCATCGTGAATTTGTTGTTCAAATTTGAAGACAGCCCAGTCGGCGTTGTCCATCAGTTCGTCTCCGTCCCCGTGATTCTGATGTCCATCGAATAGTGTGTAATGCTTCAATCGTTCTCTTTCCCCACTCATCGCGATGCTTGCTCCTGCTTTATGCGCTGTATATATGCCGAATTGATGAGGTTCCAGGCCGACATGTATTTGTCCATGCAATTCGTGAAGCAGGTCTGCTCGCCGCTCGACAAATTCGATCCAGGCTTTGGCACGCATCTCTCGTAGCAGGATGCGTTCATTTTCTGCACTCTCAGTCAGCCAACGCGACTGCAAATAGTTTGGCGCAAACGGGAAAGACGGACCTCTAACAGATCCCGAACATTGGCCTGGTTAGACTCCAACTGGATCTGGCGCATGACGGTCTCCTTAAAAGCGCTTGAGTCTGACATTATGAGGATGTACACTTAGAGACGCAGGATGATGGCAGTTAGAGGGATGGAAAGGAATGAATTGTACGCAAGTTCGAACGCCCAAGTCGATGATGCTCAAGGCTCGAGAAAACCCATGTGGCTGTGGCGGTGCTATTATGGAGTCAATTTGTTTTCAGTCAAATCCCAAATCCCTGCCGTCAAGTCGATGTGCTGCAGGGGTAGCTCTAGACGGCAGGCACTGAAGCCAGCCTGTGACAAGCACCCCTGGACCCTGGAGGCAAGTCGCTACAGAAAAGGACAGCAATTGGGTTGAGCCCGGACCAGCATCGTGAAGATAACATTACCTACTTCGCAACTTCCCTTCTCAACTTCTATCTCGACGAGAGCACAGCGGCGCTACGCCTCTATCTTCTCTATCTACCTTTATAGACCTCTTGTTGTCTTTGTTTTCCGGGTCTGGTCATCCTCCTTTCTGGTCCATTCGCATTCGGGGCAATGTGGTTTAACACCTGGTTGTCGGCATTGTGCCTGGCAACATTGGCTATTGCAGCCACCAAACAAGATGCAAAGGAGGAGGGCACGGTCAAGAGCATAGGGGTATGGTGGCCTTCTTGATGAGGAGACTTGCAGCGGCTAATGTCTATTTCAACAGTTGCGAACCCACACGCTTCAGCAGGTTCGAATCCCAATGCCACACCCCACGCGACAGTCAACTAGCTAACGCTCTGGCGCATCCAGCCCTACCTCGACTCCGATATGCAAAGTCGGTGGTATGATTTTGGAGGTGATGCCGTAGTCCGAACCGATGCGTACGTACAAGATACAACATGTGATTAGCTCTGGCTCCCGGATAGCACATCTAACACTTCTTAACAGCTACATTCGCCTAACCTCGGATCAACCATCGCAGACCGGGCACCTCTGGTCCAAAGTGCCCCTTACAGCAACGAATTGGGAGATCGAGGTCGAGTTCAAGATACACGGAAAGAACTCTCTGTTCGGCGACGGATTTGCGATGTGGATCACAAAGTCGCGCGCCCAGGAAGGCCCCGTGTTTGGCAGCATCGACAACTTTGAGGGGCTAGGCGTTTTCTTCGACACCTACAAGAACAACCGACCCGGCACCGTATTTCCCTACGTGATGGCGATGGTGGGCGACGGGCAGACGTCGTATGACAAGAACACGGATGGCAAGGCGCAAGAGTTCGCAGGGTGCTCAGCGCGTGGAATCCGACACGCGTCCATCCCGACCAAGTTCCGCCTCACGTACTTCCAGGAAAAGCAACTCAAGCTGGAGCTGCAGTATAAGAAGGAGGACGACTGGATTTTGTGCTTTGAGACCAATCAGCCTCCATCCATCCCCAACGTTGCCTACCTGGGCTTCAGCTCGGAGACGGGCGAGCTGAGCGACAACCACGATATCGTCTCGATTACCGCGAAGAATCTGTACCAGTCAAACCCGTCGTCCACCCCTGGGAGCGGCAGGAGGAAGAAGGTCATTCCCCGCAAGAAGGGCGGTAGCTGGCTGTGGTTCTTCGGCAAGATCATTCTATTCGTCTTGGCGGTCGGCGGTGCATACGTGGGCTATACGGCGTGGAGGACCAACAACATGCGGCGACACCGTTTCTAGGACAGTCGGAGAGCATTTTGAGCACGTTGGAGACTATTGGCTCCAGCATGCGTCAAGCACCGAATGAAGAGCGGTTCTTCCTCACTGCACAGGACCCGGGAGTTAAGGGAAATTTCAAAGCGAAAAGTATATACCTGCTATTGATATTGATGTTGATGAATTTACATTGCGACGAGGCTCAGGAGGGAGCCATCTTCCAGTGTGCGAATTACAACAGTAAGAGTTTGAAGTGGGTAGTCGCCTTGAGCGACTCGACTCGGATTTATTTGTACTCCAGCGAGCGACTAGACTAATTGCAAGGTTGCCGAGTAGCTGCTTGCGCTTTGTACTCCGTAACGACTTGACTCCTCAGTTCCATGCACAAGTATGCCATCCAATATATTCAATACACCAGGTCCCAGATACTGTCATTCGCCCGCATGTCGATTGCATCTGAACATCCAAATAACCCAACTTCCGAGTCTCCCGGACCATCCGTTGTCTTTGCGTATTTCTCTCAACTTGCGCTACTCCAACGCATCGGGACCGAAGCCCACAAGCACGCGCTAGCATGGATTACTTCTCTTGTCGCTGAATAGGCAGGACTACATATGCCTCGAGTGAAGCTAGACTGATTTCATCCATTGTGATGGGTCCACCGAGAGGTAAAGCGAGACATACACAGAGACACATGGCTGGTATCGGGGGCAACGTGCCGAAGATGGAATTCGAGCAGCACCCGGGTATGTCCAGCACCAAGAGGATGCCGAACGCAGCGGTGGGATTGTGCCTAAGACATGGAGAACATGAGACTTTCCTTTTGACTGGCCTGGCCAACTTTCTAGTTGCGAACGGAGCTGGGATTCCTTAGGGAATGCAATATTGCTTCTCCCCTCTGGCCCCTCCCTCCCCTCCTCATCTGTCACCCGAAAGCAGACTTGTTGTTTTCGACATCTCACCCTAATTCAGCCTCCTTTCATCCTTCTTTCATCTCTATTCGACGCCGCGCACTTGCGTTATTGTTCCGTTGTCGTATACTGCCGGGAAGCAACAAGCCACGCGTGTTGGGGTTTCCCATTGTCTTGGATACCAGATTCAGTTTTCGCACTTGAAAGTCTTGCTTGGTCTCCTGTGCGTTCGACTGGTTGTCATCGTCCAATTTGGTCTCCAGGCCTTGTCGGTGCTAACAAATCACCAGCAAGCCAGGACCGGCGACCCCTCGTCTCGCATCTCCACCTCCCTCCCTCCACCTGTTTTCCCCGCCTCGCCAGTACAGCTGTCCCTCAGGCCTTCAACTGCCCACCTATACCCAGTACTGCGGTACCCCGGCGCCTATTCCACATCCCTGGTTTCCATTCAGCTCCAGCTGTGCTCGGTACTTTATTTGGGCCAGACAGCTCACCTAGCCTCTGACCTGCACCACGAGCGATATCGACGTAAACGAGCTGCTTCGTGTCGATTTCGATTCCAGAGTTGGGCAACTTTCAATTGGCTCTCGTTCTCGGACGCGTCGACTCGATCCAGTTCCCAGTGTCCGCAATTAGCAGCAATTGACTCGGTCGCTATTTGCAGATCGCCTCAACCCAGCCTTCCAGCAGACTCGGTCCAGTCTGCTCAAGAAGGAATTGGCTACCGACTTGCTTGCCAAGGGCGATTACACCAGCGATTGCCCCATTGCCATACAGCGGCTCTGTACGGTGCACAGAACCTACGAACAATTGTACCGCTCACCATCAGCACCGTCGGTGGCGTTTCGAGGGAAAGCCAACTGTCAATCCGGACTGCTTGTATGGCGGATTGGCCGGAAACACCAACAAATTAGCATCAGCAAGCTTGCGCCAGACAGACCACACCAGTAACAACAACAGCCTTGCATCGGTTGTCCTTTCCAAGATAAGATCCTTGGCCGGTCCTTTATCCTGCCATCACATTTCCGGGAACGATTGGATTTGTGAGAGTTTGGACCGTGCAGTGCCTCTTGCTTCCTTTGTGGCATTGGGCAACTGGCACACTGGCTTGCATCACCTGCGGCAGATACAAGCTCGCCTCCTTTGGATTGGATCAATATTGTGCGCCTGACAGCAACTGTCCATCTGTCCAACTTTGACACAGCAGCTCGATCCCCCCTTTTGATCCGCTCTCTGCTTCACGTCCACGTCATTGCTCTGACACTGGAACTGCGAGAGAGTCAGGCCTGTTGCTACTGCCTAGAGCCTCCTTAGGTTTTGGGTGCCAGCTCGGCTATCAAATCTCAGTACAGTGTACAGTATAGAGAGACAGAGGAGAAGAAACAAGTCAATCGCAGATTGCCAAAAATTGTCAAGCAAAGAACACACGCAGGTTCAGATTCTGGCCCAAGAGATCAGTATTCAATCCCCTGTCTGTTATTGACTGGCTCTCTGCATTGCATTTCTATCAAGCAGCAGCAAGCACGCACAACAGGGTAGGGTAGGACAGCAACCAGGTCTTCTTTGCACCTGGCACCTGGCACTCAAAGCCAAAAAGAAGTTACAAGCTTTCCGCTTTCCTCTTGGCCCTCCCCCGGCCGCATACCTACGCCTATTCTTGCCCGGTCAGGCCTGCTGCAGCCCCCGTCCGCAGCGCTGCGCAGCGCATCGGTACCGCGAACCCCCTATTCTCCTTTGCCCACCTCCCGGGCCTTGAGCAAGTCGGGTGCAGCACTTCTCGTGCTCCCGACCGCACCGTCCTCATGCCTAGCATTACTGGTTTCCTTAAGAAAAAGCGGACGCGGCAAGACGACCCAAACAACTCGACCAGCCAACCCACGAGTCCCGTCACACCAACTACGACGGCAAGAAGCTTCGACCACGCGGCACCTGCCCTGTCCAAACCTCCCGCTCCCGCCCAGCCTGTCGACTCGCATCAGGACGTCGCACCGGGCCCGAGGCCATCTGAGCCCGAGAAGGTGCCCGCCATGAATTCCGCGGCCTACTATGCACCTCCACCGCATAGCCCGTCGCCGGGCACCGACCCTCACGGCGTAGCTCCTGGTGTTCTGCCCAGCATCGCAAACCTGATTCACCCTCAACACGAAAGTGCCGCGTCGCAGCAGCAGCAGCAGCAGCAACAACCACAGCAAGCTCAACAGCAACCTACAAATTCACAATCGCTAAATCAACAACAACGTGCTCAATTCCCTGCGCCACCCGCCAACGGTGGGGGCGTCGCGCCCGGTGCAAGCTTTCCGCCGCAGCAAATACCCACGATGTCACAACAACAGCCCGCCCCAGCGCAAACGACCCAGGCGCAGCAGGCGTCCAGACAGACAAAAGGCAAATACTCGTTGGCCGACTTCGAAATCCTACGTACCCTCGGAACCGGTAGTTTCGGCCGCGTGCATCTCGTCCAGTCGAGGCACAACCAGAGATTCTACGCCGTCAAGGTGCTGAAGAAAGCACAGGTTGTCAAGATGAAGCAGGTCGAACATACCAATGACGAGCGCAAGATGTTGGGCGAGGTCAAGCATCCGTTCCTTATTACGTTATGGGGCACCTTCCAGGACTCGAGAAACCTGTACATGGTGATGGACTTTGTGGAGGGTGGTGAGCTGTTCTCGCTGCTGAGGAAATCTGGTGTATGTTCTACTTTCCGAAGGAGGGTTGGTCCCTTCCGACCGATCCTGGAAGAGAAGTGACTCTTGGGAACCACTCCGCTGACACCCTACTCACCTAGCGCTTCCCCAACCCTGTCGCCAAATTCTACGCCGCCGAAGTGACCCTCGCTCTCGAATACTTGCACGAAAAGAACATTATTTACCGAGACTTGAAGCCCGAGAACCTGCTCCTCGATCGACACGGACATCTCAAGATCACAGATTTTGGCTTTGCAAAAAGAGTGCCGGACAAAACATGGACGCTTTGCGGTACCCCTGACTACCTTGCGCCCGAGGTAGTATCGAACAAGGGCTACAATAAGTCGGTTGACTGGTACGCTGAGTTGGGCTATTCCTGGAAGAAATGACTACAAATTGCTAATAATTGCACATACAGGTGGTCATTGGGGATCTTAATATACGAGATGCTATGTGGATACACGCCATTCTGGGATAGTGGCTCACCCATGAAAATCTACGAAAACATCCTGCGCGGCAAAGTCAAGTACCCGGCCTACATCAATCCCGACGCGCAGGACTTGTTGGAGAGATTGATCACAGCCGACCTGACGAAGCGTCTGGGCAACCTGTACGGGGGCCCGGGCGATGTCAAGAATCACGCGTGGTTCGCCGAGGTGACTTGGGACAGACTCGGCAGGAAAGACATCGATGCTCCGTATACGCCACCAGTCAAGGCTGGCGCGGGTGATGCCAGCCAGTTTGACAGGTATCCTGAGGATCCCGAACGATACGGCACGGGTGGCCATGACGAGTGAGTATTTTCTGCTCATGTGAGTGCTTCGTGCTGACGATTGTATAGATATGGCCATCTCTTTGGCGACTTCTAATTCGGTGACTAAATGAAGTCCGACGGAACACGTGAAGTTCTCACCCTGACGAGTCAGCATTTTGGGATGCCATGTTTGAATAGTGTTTATCGGACCGGGTCTACTATTCAAACATGGGCAACACACTGTCGAATTTTCTTGGCGCCAGGTTATCTTCGGTTTAATTATGAAGGCTGGCCGGTGCCAATTGCTTGACGGGCGCTTGTTGCTTCTACACCGGAGGCTTGGGTAGGGGGTTACGGAAAGATTTAGTGTATCGAGGTGAGCATCAGGGCCAGATGAGACACTGATAGGGCAGAAGGGAGGAAGCGCATCACCATCCACATCACCACCACCTATGATTTCTCAGTATCATCATTACGTCTGTTCAGACAGCATCATTCTCATCCTATATGAAGTCGAATGGAGGAGAAACCACAGGTAGCAATAGCACTCAAACAGGAAGAAAGGAGACAGGAGTTGTACTCTCACTACGAATAGCAAGTATACCAAGCGCCATTTGGATACTGATGATGGGTAGAAACACTTCCACCTTTCTTCTGTTCGAGTACATAACAGCCAGGAACGCCTTGGGTCGCTAGAATAGCTGGCAATTGCCCGACGAGAGCTTTGAACTTGCAATATACGTTGGAAACAACAACCAAGGCGGCCAATGCGCCAAACTTCTGCGAAGGCCGAAGACAGAATGGAGACAGCAACTTCGGATATGGCCGCTCGGAGCGGGGCCACGGGCGGTGAGAGCTCTGGAGAACGCCTCTTTGTGGCGGCGATGGTCCGAGGCCTGGCTTTGCTCGTTGCCGCCCACGGAGAATCCCAATGAAGTAATTGGACTGGGCTCGTATGGCACAGGTCGATGCTTTGTCCTCAGTGAAGTAATTGGAAGCTCTCTTTTTGGGAAGGGGACGTCGAAGTCATGCAAGCATTTTAGCCCAGCACTTACCCTGTGGTAGAAGAGCCGTGGCAAGACGCAAGGATTAACCTGCCGCCTCAGTTCCCATTGCCAGGGAAGCTTTGTTCCGCGACAAGGCTGGGACAAGCGTAGCGGACTGCTAGAAGCTCCCAACGTTGCATCGTCCATCTCCATCAGCGGCCAGATTGGAGGCCTTTTTGAAAAGCTTCAAAGCAGCTGCAGTTGGTAGTGAAGATGACGCCTTGTCCGCTGAGCTACACCCAAGCATGTATGCCCCACATATCATTATCGCTCCGACCACCGGGTTTTTATTACGTCGAGGAGATGCTGCTCTCCTTGGGACACGGCGGCGGCCCCGTGCCCTCGCCTGAATCAATACAGCATTCGTACCTGCAAATTGTCCCGGGTTGATACTGTGACAGGTTCAGAAAGGGTCCCCATATTTGATTTGACCCGATTGGTCCACAAAAGCTGGAGAATCTCTGACAGGACAGTTCTAGACTTCCATGAGGCTCCTTGTGGCTCACTAGATCTCACTCACCACCACACTTCTCCCAATTTCTCCATCTTTGCCCGCATCTGCTTGCAGCCGCCACCCACTTTGCTGTCCGTCGTGCAGGTGAGACGTGAAACGGGTACACCCAGCCAAGAAGGGTACTGTACTCTCTTGTGCGCGCATGCAGGGCAGTCTCTTGACCGACACTTTGTTTTCTGCGCGCCGCTTGTCCGTCTATTGCTGCATAGCTTCATGAGATGTCTTGCTAGAGACTCAAGCAAACATATTGAATTTCACAGCCATTTGCTGCGCTTTTTTGCTTTTGTTGCTTGAATTGTTCTCCCCCTCTGCCGGCTGGGAACCGATGCAGCCTCGCCAATCCTGGTCAGATTGGAAAGAAGGTGACGAAAAAGACGACGACACTGGATATTCAGACACCGCGACCACGAGCACGGGCGAGACGGAGGCGGCGGCGCCTCCTGAGGTTACCATGGACGACTATTTCTTCAAAGATTTTGTGAGGGCGTGTAGGAACGTCGTGGAGTCGACGAGTTATCTGGAGATCTTCAACTATTCAGTGAGCACGACCGGGATCAGTGGAAGGGGGGTTGGAGTGGCCAACGCTGACGGTATGAGCAGGATCCAGCCAATAATACGGTCGAAGAGCATCCGTTGACTATGGACGAGTTTGAGAATTTCTTGCATCGACGGGTATGTGATTCTGATGAGTGGGAGGGCCGATATGACTTATCTGGATGAGCTTTGGCATTGTTCGGGCTCGTGAGGAGAGACTTATTGACTTGAGTGCCCACAATTGTAGGGCGCATTCGCACCGCCCAAGATACCAACCGGCGTGAAGCTTCTCAATGGCTGCCGAATAATGTAGGTCCTCACCCCGATGTTTTGAGGAAATTCTATAGCAAAGGCCCAAGCCCAATGGCGCTCACCAAGCTCACGCGTCTAGCCTGCAACTCAAAGCCAAACACCCCGAAACCTTCACGCCCAGCGTCATCTCCTTCACAGCGCCCGAGTACGAATCAATGGTTCGCACATTACATCTCCCCTACCGCGCCATCGAAGGCGGCGCCGTAGTCGGACCCTTCTTCTGGTGCGCCCACGACAGCGACGACGAGGCCAACCCACACCTGCAGCTCATCATGCGCAAGTCGGACGTGCGCAAGAAGGGCAAGACTCGCGGCTGGGAGCTGATGCTCTCGCACAGCTTCCGCGACGGCATCACGACCGGCTACGTGAAAGGCACCGACAGCAGCGACATGGCTGAGAGCATCAATCACGTCAAGAACTGCGCGCGCCAGATCGGCCACCCGTTCCTGCTGCCGATGATCGTGTTGAGCCACGACTTGAGCCCCAAGAACGACCAGAAGCAGCGCGATGCAAGGGATTGGCTGCGCAGGCTCGAGCATGCTGTGAGTATGCGGAACGAGATTGTTGAGGACGAGGGCTATGTGAAGGACGCGGTGATGGATCTGGATCAGATCAATCGGGACTTGGTTGAGTGTCACTCCCAAGTGCTGTGGAAGCGCCCGCAGGCTTACCAGGAGATCATCAAGGAAATGGAGAAGGGCATGGATCGATTTCTGGAGGGCCTGTCCAAACAGGGCATAATGCAGAAGCGAGGCCCTGTCAGTGTGGAGAGAGATGCAAATGGCGTGGTGACCAAGGACGAATATTGGTACCGGGAGGTCGAAAAATGTCACAAGAGCATGGCTAGCCGGCTCGAGTTCTATCGGAACAAACTGGTGGGGATTGAGAATTATGCGCATACCACGCTCGAAAGGCTGGCCATACAGCGCGGTGCGGTAAGTCTTGATCGATATGGAGGACACCATCGTCAGTATTCTGGACTAATAGACGTGGACAGCTGTACAACATTATTGCCCAAAAGGAATCCAAGCTCAATCTCCAAATGGCCGCCGATCAGCGCCGCCTGGCCCACGCTAGCAAGCGCGACAGTACATCGATGAAGACCATCTCGTTCCTCGGAGCCATCTTCCTGCCTGCGACACTCCTGGCCTCGGTCTTCAGCATGGTCTTCTTCAACGTCGGGGACGACTGTAAGTGTAACAATACTACCACGCCGGACTCGGGTGACAACACGGACTCAGGTTCATTGGCATTTTGCTTACTCAACCGTACCTGTTTACCTTTTTCTGACGAAGCAATTTAGGGGCTTTTACGATCGCGCCAACGGTGTGGATATATTTCGTCATCACGATTCCCATCACCGTCATCATTGTCCTGGTCTGGTGGATGTGGGACCGGTCGCGTGAGCGCAAATATACGAAAGAAGATATCGATCTCGAGGACCAGATCGAGGGCATGGAAAGTAAAATCATGGCAACTATGCGGAGAAGGACAATGAACAAGGTCCGCACGTGGACGCAAACGCCTGAGAAGGTTGAGTAAGGCATGTCTCTGGTTATGTGGCCACAAGTATCCATTGTGAACAGGATATAGATGGTGTTCGGACCCGAAAAAAGCATACGGTGGATCAATCACTCCGGAAATGCATGTGATCTGGAGCTATAGATACAACGGCACTCACGCGGCGACGACGTCACGAGTTATGAATATTTACGATCGTCTGCATACAGGTACATGGGACCTTGGTCCGTTGTCAGTCTTGTGAACAGCACAAGAAAGGAAATGTTGAACCTCAAGTCACTCAAGGGAAGTCATGAATAGAAGTCCATGAAAATGTCTTCGACTGTGAGGAGGCAGGAATTCTGGGCATGGCAAGGAGAGGCCTTGCGAATAGCTTACGCCACTGAAAGAACCCACGGCATTATAATTGCACAAACGTCAATCAGTTCTCCAAAGACTATACAGTGTATTCATGGTACAATTTATACACATGGCGAATCCAGCCATGCGCTCCTTTTTTCTGCCATTTTATGTAACCACCATCTTATACAACCGATCCGATTTTTGATGCACTTCGCCATGAATTCCTTTTCCGCATTGGGAACTCACACCGGCCGTTTGTTTCGCCCAACAGCCATCAACATTATTTCATTTCGTATGTGTCATTCAATAAATGAGAGAGCCAGCCCAGAGGGGGATCAGGGGGGAATCAAGGCAGATCTAGACTTTGCCAAAGGAGTGCAATGGTGACAATGCAAATAAGAACAATAAAGAAAACGATATGCAACGGCCGTCAGCTCCGTGCTTTGCGCCGCATTGACCTTGCTTTGACCGAGGGCGACGTGCTCTCGATTATCTTGTTAGGGTCTTTAGGAGTGATGTCGAGGATGCGATCCTCCTTGTTGTCCAGCGCCCATGGTGGTACGCGATAGTGCTCTCGTTGCGCTCGACGGATCCGAGCTACATGTCCAAGATTGTCAGTCAATTATCTCACGCAGAATGAGGTGGCCAGCCGAGCACCACTCACCGTTCTCTCTGGCCCGAGCCAAAACATCGGCCCGCTTTTCCGTGGGCACGAAGTACTGCACATGGTTGTCCCAGTACTCCAGCACTTCCTCGGGATACCTGTCCACCATACCCCTTGGTCGGGCATCCGATGCGCTGGATTTCCTGCGGCCGCCTTCGCCGTTGTCCTCTGCTCGGCATTTCTGGCTTCGCACGCACTCCCACCACCTTCCGTCCTTTTCGACAAACTCCAGCCCTTTGCCGTCAGCCGAAAGCACGGGCATGACCTCATTCTCACGGTAGTACATGCCATTCAGGCCATTGACCTCGCGTTTTTCTTCGACACTGGGGTCGTAGTCTTTGCCGAGGAGGATGTGGAGCATCTTGAGCCGGTAGGTCTGGATCTCGGGCCAGCTCTTCTTCAGATCTTCTTTGCAGTAGACAACGAAGAGCCTGTCTGGTACCTTGTACTTCTGGTTAAAGTGGGGCGGCGAAGCTTTGCTCTTCTTGTTGCTCTTAAGGCTGGATGTGCTTGCGGGTCTGCGGAGCTGCTTCGATACGGTGGGCTGGCCGTGCTTGTCGACGCCCTCGAGAATAGTCGCCCTTGAAGAGACACGACGTAAGCTCTTGCGGGCGAGGTGCCGCTTGAGACTCTCTGCATTCTGTTGATAATTCGGGTAACAAGACTCTACATCATCCCGTATTTGTGGTAAGATGTTGTAATAGGTCGTGGTAGGTGAGACGTTGGGGGATGTGTGGGCTGTGGAAGCCGGTGAGGGTGCTATGTATGAGTATTCAGTATCGGCGATGCTGGAGTGTGCGCTGTGATACGAGCTTCTGTCTGATGCAGCGATTGCATCCGCGAAACCTGCGTCAAAGGATGGCAGTCGGAGTTTCTGAATGCCATGGTTGGGTTTCACTATGGTCCACGGTCAGTCGAGATTGTAGCCAGACAAACAACTGGATGAGAGAACATACCCATCACCCATTCCGAGCTCGTCGAGGGCCGAATTCGCTGCTTCTGCAAGTCATTTGCTGGTTTGACTGTGCTCGTGGTCAGTCAAGAGAAGGTATGCAAGAGCATCACGCCAAGTCAGAAGACTTACTTGATACCCACTCGTCGGAAGGCGACGGTGGGGGGTGTCGTGGAGTATTTTGTGCGAGTTGCTGCAGGCTTTCTGCTGCGGCGACCTCATGTTTTTGAAGACGAAGCCGATTTCCCTGCTGGCTTCTGATGCACAGAATGGTACTGAGACTCGGAAGTGATGGACTAAGTTCATCTTGCTGCTTTGCGGCATACCAAACCTGTTGTTGATTCATGATAAAAGAGTATAAAGACACAGCCACACCAATACAATACAAGAAGGTCGGACTGGTCGATGCAATAGGCAGTGTCTCCGAGATGATAAAGAAGATGGGTCACAAAGTATGGAGAGAGACCTGGAGGAGATCTCCAGGGTCCTATTATAGGCACTCATCTCCGTCTGGGGAAGCGGGTCTATCGAGTACATTGCTCGTCCAGAGTGATTAAAAAACGGTCATCATTTGTGACGGATCTGAGAGGTCTCTACTTGGGTCGATCTGATCGCCGTGCGTCAAGTGGCTTGCAAAGGTTGTCCCAAAGGAGTATTCCATCCTGGTCAGATCGTGCAGCTCCATATTACTTCCCCATGACACCCGCCGCCTCAACTTTGTGCTCGAGCTAGGCCAGACCTGTGTTGTACAGCACATCTAGTCACCAGGAGCCGAGCCGATGCACTTCGTGATATTAGTTTGTGAACCGTGGCTCAAGCTCCAACTAGATCCTAGCCCGACGAACGTTCGCGAGGCTAATGATAACCATGCAAAAAGTTTGTCAGCTTGCGGCACATTCCGTTTTGGACTAAAAGCCGGTGGTCGTGGAACTCGCCAGGCGTGTCTATTCCACGGTGGAATGATTGACAGTGGCGAGCCCCCGACCGTGATTGTGTGAACAGCAATGGTGAATAATTGCGACGCCCGCGCATATCGGCAGACATTGGTCTCCAGCGCTCGAGTCCCGTGTTTCAGCAAGCACCGACTCGGGAGGGAGAAGCATTTGGATCGCAAATTGTCGCTCCTGGGCACAGATGAAGCCGGGAGGCTGTCAACCTCAGGTTCCGCTCTTGCTATTAACAGGGATGTTTGGCCCTGAAAATGTTGGCTGTGCATGTACTTTTCCTGTGAACATCTTGATGGCAGATGCGTCAACCTTCCAGAGAGACTAGGGCCTAGTCCTTTTGGATAGGCGAGCAGGGAGCGAATTGACAATGCACTAGAGGGAGTCAGTGCTTGACACGCACAAGTCCGGTTTTTCGCGGAAGGCCTTGACAGCTCTTGACAGCCGCTCACTTGGCCACCTCGACACTGGCATGAATAGCCTCCGCCGAAGCGATGCTTTTGTGTGTCTGCGATGCATGGGCAGGGTTTTGCAGGACCGCCTGCACAGCTTGTTGGACTTCGTGGTGCTAACCTAAGCCACAACACTTTTACATGTGTGAGATTGCGCATTGCCAGCATGTTTTCGTAGATACAAAAAAAGGAAACAAACTCTCGATAGACGAGCCTGTACATATTGCTTTTGCTGATCCCTGTACCTCTGACAGAGCAAGCCGGAACAGGGAATAGACTGGGAGTGTGATATGTTCCAGAATCGTACGTTGGTGATGTGGGTGTAGCTCAGGTACGAGGATCTCCGGGAGATAGACAGGCAGACTTGAGTGGAGTCTGGCCAACTAAACAATACTTCGGCAGTAAGGGATGCCGTGACGAGCGATCTATGTCTCTGTCACAGCGTTGAAGACCAAGGATCATAACAGGTCTGCATGTTCGACAACGCCACGCAGCGGAAGTCCGTAAGATAGAGGGTCTGAGGGTATGTAGAATCTTGTCGTGAGACATCTTCTTGCCACAACTTTCAGGAATGACAGTTGTGACTGGGCGTCGTTTCTTCTGTTACACCGCGTCATGAGGCTCATGTGAGCTGGCCCCATGAAATGGAGATGAGGCTGCGGTGTATCTCTTCCGCAGTGCAGATTCGCATCGACTGATCAATCTTGACATGGTGCTTTCTAGTCTGTGCGGTTTACTTCTTGGTATTTTTAGCCCGGGGCAGATGGTTCGCAGGGCCGCAAGAAGCAAGCTGCGTCCTGAGTCCATCCTGGACAAAGATCTCTCCGGCGTCTATGTTCCGCATATTGATGCTAGACAGCACTAGCCACTACAACTTCGTGGTTTTGCTTTTCCCTTCGACCACTACTCCGAGCTCCACTCCAGCATCTCTCTGGAATGGATCCCGTTGGTCGGGCAAAAACGCTTCGTCCCCAGAAAACCGCCTAGTAGTTGAATCAGCCGCATTCAGTCCGCAATTGTATGTATAAGTGGACACAACTCACCATCCTCGTTCCTCGCCCGCAGACAGAAAGCTGCAGTCGCTGTTGATCTCGCATGTCCAACCGCCCCCAACACCGGCTCCGCATTTCCAGTCCGAAGAGGACCCCTCAGAGGTTGCTGTAGCCGGCACACCCGTAGCACTGGTCCGCCTCCTGAACATGCTCAGCCCGCAAGTGAATACACGGAAGTCTTCAGTCTCAACATTCTCTGGCATGTTGCCTGTCAAAACCCTGCCTATCGCGATGATTGTCGCAGCGTGGGAGCATAGAAGCACAGCACGGACTCCCATCTCGTCGCAGCGTTTGATGATGGCGTCCAAGGTCAGTGCAACTCGCTCGTGAAGCTGTGCGATGGTCTCGCCCGTCCTGGGAGGTGCCACAGCGGAATTATAGCTCGTGTCATAGGCGGGAAAGAGGTCCTTCAAAAGCGCTGGAGGAGCAGAGGTAGGGTGCTCGAATGGTGCTGCACCATACCACTCTGACAGACCAGTCTCCCCAAGAACAGCAGGCTTTGCCGCGCCGTTTCGACCGGCGGACTGCTCTAGAAGCTGTATAAATGGCTGGACGGTCTGCAGACACCGGTAATAAGGGCTGGAGAATATCTTCTCGACTGGCGGCTGGAGTGTCTTCAGATGGCGCGCCAGCTCCCTTGCCTGGTCTACACCGTGCGACGTCAAGGCTGGATCCGAGGCTATGCCCGTTGGTGATCTCAAATGTGCCTGGTACTCCCCACTGTTGGGATCGACAACCCAGTTGGAACGGAACTGTAAACTATCATTAGCCCAATGTTTACATCATAGAAAGTTGCCCATCATAGCACAGTGTTCAGACTCCCAAAGACCCGGTCGACGATCCTCGACGGCTCGTCCAAAACGCTTCCCCCTCGCGGGACACTCGCCAAGGACAACTGCGAGGAGTCCTGCGTGGTACTTACGCCATGCCGCGTGACGTATATCGTCTCAAGGGGCATTACGGGCGGTCTTGCGAAGGCCTGGTGGGGTTTTCGAAATGCTTCTTTGGCGGTGAGGAGGCCGGTCGGTCGGCTGATCCGACCACTTAGGACACAGAGTAGACGACGATCGAAAGTATCAACATGTCGTGCGCACAAGTACCTGAGTTTTCTAATAAAAGAACAACAGCCTTGGAGCGCGATGCTGTTCCCAGCAAAAGACGCGAGTCTCGAAGTTGGAAAGGCTGGACCGAGGCCCAAAGTGACAGGCGATAACCGAGGACGCCATCCTGGACTTGCAGTGGTGACTAAGCAGGCTGAGCAGGCTAAGCAGCGCTCAGACTTTCCTTCAGCACCCAGTTGATCTGCCTCGCTTATCGTGAGCTTAATTTCGATCTGTCTGACGGGCCAACTGACGACATCACACTGAGACAAGCTTATTTCCTCCGGCAGAGTCTGCCGCCATGGCGGCATGACTTGCAGGCGCCACTGTGGGCGCTTCGTCCTCACTCTTGTGCGACTCACCAAGTGTGCCACCAACGGTGAGGCACCTGTCAGAAGCCAGCCATACGGTTTAGGGAAGTTCGGCAACACTACGCTCCGGGTCCGTTCTTGGGATCACAAACTAGACGTCCGGATGGATGTCCTTCCTTGTGCCGGCGCGAAGACCTCGGAGAAGACCTCGTGACCAGCACTACTACTCGGACCCGACCGACATTCTGGGACCTGGGATAAGCAATGTGTCCGCGATGGACTACATGCCTTCCAGCTGGAGTTTGTCTTTCAGGGCACAAAATCGACTTTGTGGAGGCAAATGCTGTGCCTATGCTTGTCTCGGACTCTCTGCAAAGGCAACAAGAGCCTACCCTATCAGGGTTAGGAGGCGAGGAGTCAATGTGCTATGCCATCACAGCCAAGGGATCTTGTTTGGAAAAAGTCGCAAAGAGCAAAATCACGATCGAGGCTGTCAAGAAGAAATAGCTCCAGAGAGAACAGGTACATACATGTATGTGAAACGCTGAGACCCATTTGATAGCAAGAGAATAAGCAAAGACGTGCACCTGAGAAGTCTGGAACGACTCGTACATAGTAGATGGAATACCCAGGACTGCACAGTAATTGTGAGGTCATGCAAATAGATAGACACTTCCTGGAGCCAGTGAGCAATTGTCCCGAAGTTACATCATGAGATTCTTGATTCCATTGCTATCATCATACACGCCAAGTTTTCATACAATGCCAAATGCCAAAAGCCTGCTATGCTTGCTTTGCTTGCTCTTGCGTGCTCATTAATGCTTGATGCTCGCCCGTCATCGAAGCCTCACAGATACCGCTTGATACGTTGATGAAAAGAAACGAAACAAAAGAAAATAAAACGGGACGGAGCATGCCCGCAGAAACACACTGAGCTGCGATTGTGCTGCGTACAAGTGCAATGCGGAAGTACCCAAGTGCTGCACCACAATTAACTAGTCTTGCTGAAAGATACGTATCCCACCGCCACCAGGACAACCGCAGTCGTGACGAGTCTAACAAGAGATCACGTCAGAGGCTAGGACGAGCCGTGGTAAAGGGGTCGGAGTTTTATGCTCCTTACGTCTTGCGTCCACCTCCAGACAGCTTCCGCAAAAGGCCACCAAAGAAGTCGATGAATATCAGCCTCATGAAGGATGAGAACCAGTTGCCACCCTTGGCAGCTTCCTTGTGAGAATCGGCGATTGACTTCGGGGTTGTTGAGCGGTCCATCGGGTCGGGTCGGCCAACTGATCGCTTCTTGAGACCGTCTGTCGGGTTGGCCTCTGTCGCCGACGTTGCCGCAGTGTTTTCGCTCTGGGGGGCTATGCCCTCGCCAGTACTTGGCGTTTCGCTGCTGCCAGAGGTCTCCACACTGTTGGAAGTGCGAGCGGCCTCGACGTCCTGGCTGCCCTGCGCGGGATCCTCAGCATTCTCGACCTCTCTTGAAGGCTCTTTGTCCTTCGACACCTGGCTAGTTTCCATAGTCTCGGTGTCTCGGGAGCTGCTTTCGGGGAAAGATGCAGCGGGCAGAAGTTCCTCGTTGGGCAGAGTTTCATTCGGTTTCGAAACAACGATCGAAGGGCTTCGCGGCACAGAAACAGTGGCAGCGTCTGACTTGGGCGCATCAGACTCAAGATCGTATTCGTCAACGGGGTCTGCGGTGTTAGGAGCAGGTTCGCGCGGACTGCCAGGCTGTTCAGGCTGTGGGGTTGCAGCTCTGTCCGGTGTAAGATAGCCGGACTTTGCGTTGTCCTCACCCTCGTCGTCGCCCTTGACGCTCTTCACGACGACCGCCTCGTCATCGTCGCTGATGGGTGACAGTAGGCCCGTGGTCGGCTTTACTGAAGAGCTTGGTACCGTAACAAGAGAGTCCAAATTAGGCTTGCTAACAGCCTCGACAGTGTCATCTCCATCTTTGGCCTGAGCATCCGCAGAGTCGATGTCTCTGGTAGTGGCGTCCTGTGTCGCTATTGTTTCTGACTTGTCGGTAGACTTGGCGTCTTCATGACCATTCGTCTGCTCGACGACTGAGGCGATATCTTGAATTGCAGCTGGGTATTCAGCAGCTGCGCCACTGTCCTGAGCCGAAGCAGGAGCATCGACGAGCGAGGTGATGCTCTCAATCGGTATGTCGTCCACAGACGGCAAGTCTCTGCTTGTAGAGCCTATATCCTCAGATTGTTCCCCTTCAGCCTCATGTGCGGCTTCAATGACCTCTTCTGCAGTCTCGGCGTGCTCGACGACAGGGGCGATCACGTTGGCTTGAGATTCTTCCGTATTCTCAGTCTCACTCGTCTTTGCAACATCAGGAGCCTTGGGGGTGCCATTGTATTGATGAGCCACCTCACCATTATTCGTGTTCTGCGACTCGACTGGCTCCTCGTCCTCCTCGCCATGTTCTTCATCCTCAACTATCGAATGAAGAGATACCACGGAAGCGGATCGCTCGTCTCCAGACGTGAGAGACTGAGGAATAGACAGGTGCTGCAAATCTCGAGAAGTCGGGCTTTGAGAAGTTGGACTCGCAAGCAAATCTGCGGAACCGCGGCGGGGCTCACTTGCGGTGGACGAGCCGCGAGCGCTCCCAATAGGTGACAGAGGCACACGGTCATTTGACACCTGGTCCACGTTGAGACCACTTTCGACCTTTCGAACGGTTGACATTATGCCGTCTCTTGTCGAGGGAAACTTCTCTAATGTGGGGTCATCGAAGTCTTCCTTGTCATCCTTGAAGAAGTGGCCGTTGTAGGAACTTAGATCCTGCTCGTCCGCACCAGGTATCTCGTCGTCCTCGTAGAGTCCAGCACATTCGTGCGCGAACAAGGGCACAGGATCCGAATCGTGGCTGTAGCCATGGTGACTCTCGTCCTTAAGAGACCAGTCAGCTTTAGTGAGTCTTCTGCGAGTATGTCGGAACCGCCTTACCTCATTAGGAGTATCTATTCTTTCTGCAGTATCGGCGACTTGAGCAGCTACCACTGAAGGGGCCTCATCGCTCTTGTCGTTATCCAAATGCTCTGCCGTATCGGCGACTTGAGCTGCCACCTCTGACGGGGCCTCCACACTCTTGTCGCTGTCCAGACCCTCTGCAGTATCGGCAACTTGAGCTGCCACCTCTGATGGGGCCTCAGTACTCTTATCGTTGTCTAGGGTCTCCGCCGTATCCGCAACCTGAGCAGTCACCTCGGACGGGGCCGTGATACTCTCATCGTTGTCTAGCGTCTCGGCCGTATCGGCAACCTGAGCCGCGATTTCCGACGGAGTGTCCTTGGCCTCGCCCGAGGCGTCCTCTCCGCCCTTCGATGTGTCTGGCTCTGGAGTGGCACAATCTAGCAGAGCGGCAGAATCGGCAACTTCTGCGGCAGTATCAGCCGCACCCGGAAGAAGGCGAGTCGGAAAGTGTTGCTCCTTCAGGTCAGTAGTCGTGTCCCGAGATTCGGGCTCGGGCGTTGATCGATCGAGCAAGGCGGCGGACTCGGCTACCTCCGTCACGGTCTTGATAAACTCTGGCGTGGCGACCCTTGCTTGGTCGGCTTCTTCGGATTGCTTGAAGGCTTGTACATGCGACACAGGCTTTGGTTGCTCGATTTCGGTAGTGGGCTGGGACTGAGGGGTCTCTTCGGCCGTGGCTGTGAGTTGCTCCGGCTCATCGGCGGGCTCATCGGTGCTGGCGTGTTTACACTTGGTCAGCATGGAACAGTCGAATGGCATTGGGTGGTCCTTACTTCTCTGGCACAGAAGCTTTTGGAGCATCGAGGACATTGTTTCTGTTGCCCGCATCGTCGGTCACTGGAAGCAATTAGTTATGATCCCAATTCCCAAGGTAGTAGTAATCTGTGCTCTGCCACGGTACATACCAGTGGGAGCATCTTCATTGAGGAGCCACCAATCACCCTCCCCAACTCTGAATTTGTAGACGACTTTGGATTCAGGTGCGACTTCCAATTGCTTGGTGAAGGTGTATACTCCATCTTCACCAGCGGTGTATTCCATAGGCTCGGGCACCCATTCTGGCTCTGAAAAGCTACCTGCGACATACACAGGTGGCTGTAGACCTGGTGCCCGGTTGGTGATTGTAACAAAAACCTTTGATTCTGACATGGTGATGGGATCTCAACAAAAAGAAGTGCTGTATGGCTGGCAG
Organism: Plenodomus libanotidis; assembly: GCA_022609195.1. Taxonomy (NCBI): domain Eukaryota; kingdom Fungi; phylum Ascomycota; class Dothideomycetes; order Pleosporales; family Leptosphaeriaceae; genus Plenodomus; species Plenodomus libanotidis. The sequence goes on along the minus strand of JAGKQA010000010.1, from coordinate 405,081 downwards.
TGTAGAACGGTTTATTGGCGTGAGAACAAATCTGAACTAAGTGCCTAGCTATATTGAGGAGGGCTAGGACTAGCTGCAGGTCGATTGTGCCGCAGGTCAGCTAATCAACAAAGAGTAGCAGTGTGATGGAGGCAGGCGCTGAGACAAAACAAACTGAGGCGTCGTGGGAAAGGAAAAAAGTCAGGGTGGATCTTTGCTAGTCAGACACGTCGTGGCAGCGTGGCAGAGAGGAGATGGATGGGTGGGACTGATTTGGTGGTTCGATGGCAGTTGTCAGATGGGGTCGGCTGGTGTTCCAAGTTCCAGGTTTCCACTAGAGCAGGGTGCTTTGCGGGGCACCCTGCAATGGCATGGAGACGGCGCTTCTACTGGCATTAGACATGTACAAGTACAAGTCCAAAGTCCAAACTACAAGTACTTCCAAGGTTCGACTATCTTTTGTCCCTGTCCACGGGTTCCATCAAAGGTGATCAAATAGTCATTACAACCAAAATATCCTGCAATAATCAGTAGTAATAAAGGGTATATCCTAGTTGAGCAAAAGCATGCCCAACAAGCCAACATCGAAGTGGGACCTGCAAGCTGTTGAAGATGCGTCACCCCGGAATTACTGTTGCACGATGAAATTGCATTGTGCTACCATCTTTGAGGTGCCTGGGTGCGCCTAGCATTGCTTCTATATGCATAAGGTGACATCAATTTGACTGGTGTCACTGCTGGCCGGAGCAGCCTATACAGTAATACCAAGTGCCATAGCCTTTGAAAATCTTTGCCCAACTTCCAAAGTGTTATTCATCCAAGGTGGATTCCAGGCGGTGTCGACAGCAAAGTGGAGATTGCTTATCCTGGTAGGTTTGTCAAGAGGTGTAGAGCTGCAACATGGGTGCTTATCTACCGCCAGTCTTGCCCAGCTTGCCCAGGCATATCTTCTGTAGATGCCCTCTCGCCAGTCCAGAATTCTCGCTAGAATGCTAGATTAGGTGATAGAGCAGAATGAACTCGGAACTCAGCAAGAAAACATTAAAGCTTGCTGAGATCCCTATGAAACAATATCACTGACAAATTGATCACATGTCAGACCAAACTCGAATGGAAGTGGTAGGGCTATAACCACTTACGATCGTACTTCATATACTTAGTGAGGACTACAGTAGCGAGAGACCTTTCCATCTCCCAAGGGTATATACTATATGCGTTACAAAGACGAGATTCTTTTCAAGAGGCAGTCTATTTCACATAAAATGTTGCTGTTTGGAAGGGAAAGCTTCAAAAGTACGTCACTTTTTAGAATGCAGCAACTGATAAAGCTCTTATCGGAGGCTCGAGGTGGAGAACAGGGATGGCCCCAGAGGCGGAACGTCAGCGGCAAGCAATCCTCTTCAAACATTGACCAGTATCAAGCAGTAAATCCAATTCTCTTTCGCATTCCCATAAAGAAAAACCCCAACACAGCACAAAGACAATTGCACTACCAAGAACTTTGTTTCTTCCTACAGCAGAATGTCCGCGCCACCTGAGACCATTCAGGTCAAGCGCATCAAGCGCACTCGAGACGAGGCCGATCTCGAAGGTGGTGCCGAGTCGGATGGCCCAGACTACCTGCGTTCGTGCACTCACTTGCCTTTTGTCTCCATGCGCCGCGGATCATACTGACAATTAAGTCAGGTCTCCATGAACCCAAGCGAGTGCACAGTGATGTCTTCATCTACCAGCGCATTAGCAACTACTCCCCTTCGACCACGACAGGCACTAGCCACACCGATTCATGCAATGTTGATCCCACCATACATCCAACAAAGCCAGGCAAAGAAAATACCTCGTCTGTGAAGTTGACCGCCCTGCCGAAGATCCAGCAAACGACCTCGCAGGCCAGCGAGACACGCCCCATACCCAAAACTCCCTCAGCAACTGAGCCTCGCCGTTTCCACTTTTCCCGAACAGTGCTCACTCCTAGCTCTCTCTTGGCGACCGGCTCGAGGGCAGGCAAGCGTTCGCGTAACACCACGACGACCGTCTTCGTCGAGCATAAACATAAGAGGTCGAGGACCGAGGATGTGGACATGCAAGATATGGACGACATCTCGCCAGTGGCGACGGAGGACCCGCCGAGGAAGCTGAAGCGTCCTGGCGCTGATCGCAAAGGCCCTGTAAAGCCCACGGCAGAGGTCAAGAAGGAGCTCCCCAAGTCCTTGGATGACAAACACTGGGCGGCTGAGAACGACGACATCTCGCGGAGCATGAATGAGTTCGCTCTGCAGATCATTGGCCAGAACCTGGCTGAGGAGGAGGAGCGAGACAAGAAGGCTGCGGCCGCAACTGCGGCGGCGACTGCTAGGAAAGAGGCCGTCTCATCCCCTCACAAATTCAAGCCCACACCTCCCGCTCAGAGATTTGCCCAGCGTCACCCAGAGATTGTTGCGCAGCACGAGGCTCTGAAGCCGCCTCCTGACGATCAGGAGGACTACGAGACCGCAAACGAGGACGAGTACATAGTAGAGACTTACGTCCGAGTTCCGGTGTCTGTATTGAGTCAAGACGTCGATCCCGACAAGATCGGCCTGCTGGTCTTCGGCAATGAGTCTGAAGCGGAGTTCTTCTATGGTGTGGAAGGAGATAGTGACGACGAGTGGGCCGAAGACGATGAGGACGAGAACGGTAAGTTTGCAACTTTTTTGACTTATCCAAGACGAGAAAACTGATGCTACTGTAGCGGAGAACTATTACACCGCCGACTACCCTGACGAGGACCTCGATTCAGGCGACGAATACGACCGCGACGCGTACAATTACCGTGGCAACGCCTCAGACCAGGAAGAGTTTGATGAGCGGGACGAGGATGCCTACGTGATGGATTTTGGCGGCAACGACAATAATAGCCCAATGTATCCAACTGCAGGCATGGGTCTACAGCCTCCATCTGCGTTCAGGTAGAGGTCAACGAGCCAGGCTGATTCCCAAAGCAACCGTATTTTGTCTGCTCGTACATAGCAGTCTACTACTATGTGCCCTAGAAACGGATGAGAGATGTCTGAGCGGCCAGTCAGTCGGGTACCAATTATGATCAATGGCCGGAAACAGAGATGTCCGCGATAATGGCAGGGAAGAGTTGCGAATGTCTGGAAATCGAACACTTGTATTCTCTGCCGACCTTCAGAGTTGGTGAAAGACAACAATAGCTGACACAGACAGACATGGGCATCCAGGCCCCTGTGCACATCTCTAGGGTCTGATCGCAAGCCTCATAGGTGCATGACAACCATCCCAAGATTCAATACGCAATGGGCACGAAACTGTCACCCGAGCCATGGGACCATAAATGATTCAGCTCATTGACACAAGGGAAGTCGGATCTGAACAGCGATGTGGCTCTCCGGCTCTGGCTCTTCATATGAGACAGGCTTAGAAGTATGTGTCTTTGTTGCTTGCGAGGCCTGGCAGTTTTCCCCTCAAGTCTCTCCACGTAGACTACGAAATTGGACTCACTTAATCACATTAACTGCTCAGCTCATTAACACAGTGCGGAACCTCAACATTCCGCACGAAAACCTAGCATTTCTCCGTCCACTTAGTACTGCATCTTCGCAACCAGTGCCTTATGAATCTGCTGCGAGCTTGATGCAACCTGACTCTTGACCATCGTCATCAGCAACATATTGCATTCGACTTGCAAAGTGACAGAAAGCTCCAAGCCGTACCGTCCCTTCCTCGCCGTCCATAGAACCTCACTAATGACTCCCAAAGGCGACGTGACAAAGTACCACAGCCCATCCACCAAGTCCACCACGACATGCGCAGAGTCGACTATGGAGTCGACAAATGGATTCGGAACCTCATTACGAACGGTGTAGGCCTTCACCGTCGTGCCTGATGCACTGTCCACGCTGCGTTTCCTGATCTCTGAAGGCAGACTATCAAGTCTGCCCTTGTATGGTATTTCGATGTGCTCTCGATAGGATTGTGCGGCTTGAAAGAAGGCCGCGTGGTCGTGTAATAGGGAGATGGCCTTGAGATTGCTGACGCCAGCCGGTATTGGGCCTGAATATATGATTCTTGACTGGACTGGTGTACTTTGTTAGTGAACGAGATACAGCAAGCCGCTTGGGCTTCACTCACCCATACTATCGTGGCGGAGAATGGTCAGACTTTCGAGAATTTCTAGTCGGTATATATTTGACGCGGGGAAGCAGTGCTTCACGCGGAGAACAAAAATGGACACATCATTTTACTCAAAACCTGGTTTCAAAGTATGCAAGATGGTAGATTTCTGAAAATATCTTGGGCCACCTGCAGCTGCCTCAATTGAGATTCGGTGTCGTTTCATGATCCTTACGGAAACTCTCGTCCAGGTACTCCTGCACCGTCGGATTCGCTGGCCCGGCCGAAACAAGGAATTGTGATCAGGGGATCGCGAAAGTCACGGAATGCCATACTCGTGATTGCCCCCGATGATCGACTTCCATGTCAGAAGAAACTCGCAACGGACTCTCTTGGTGGGCGTCTACCCGCAAAGCGAAGATTGCCAAGGCGGCTGCACATCCGGTGGGTGTTCCGCTTGGTTCCGTAAATAGGTCATCAGTCTGTCCCAATTAATCACAAAAGAAATGCTATTTTGCATGTGATCAAGTCCAGCAAGAGTTTGCGAGCTGTCAGAGAGGACCTCACTGTGCCATGCATCCAGGAGCAATACTCTTTGGAGCCTTTCGATCTTGCATTCGCACACCATAATGTAATGATGACTCGTGGTTTATAGTTGCCCTGCAGGTCATGAGCCACTTTCCGTTGATTGTAGCGAATTCTCGATCACACAGAGTTACTGCCATTGTCATTCCAGCCACGTGACTGACCAATCGTCTTACATGATTCTCAGGTGGGGGGGACCTGGGCTGGCTGCGAGGCTACCAAGGTACAGCCTTGGAGGCCCCACTGTACCCCCCTATTTTCAACATTCGCGAAGACCCAATCTCCAGAGATGATTTATGATCACATAGCTGGAGTGAGGCTTGAAGTCCTATGACATATCGGAAAGATATTGGTTAGAACACCACGGGAACAGCTGGAGCGATTCGAGCTGGACATCTAGTTGAGAGTTATCTTTTGGTGAAAGTTAAGGTTGAGAAACACACGTCGGGTGTGGTGTAACGGTAACATCGGTGACTCTCACTCACCAGCCCGGGGTTCGATTCCCCGCATCCGAGTTTTTCAGCTCTTTTTTTTCATTGTATATCGAATCTTTTCTAATCTGCTTTTATTTGTTTTGACGCTTCCCAATTGAGTGGTACATTCCGCTTTTCCACGGTTGTAAGCTCGCTCTTATATCCGCCGGTCAGACGCTTGCCGACACCGCGGTAAGCCGCTGTAATATTGCATTCCAGGTGTTTCCTGATTTTGTGGCTGTGCCGATTAGACATAGAGCTGTTCAAGGTAGCGCATTGCTTTGGGCGTCTTCGGTCAGAGTGCCACGATGTTTCGCCCAGCCTTTGTTTTGCCTTCATGAGTTTCCACGAATCGCCAAGTAGAGAAAATCTGAAATGGTGGCCTCCTCGACTAGACGTTGCTCTTCGTAAAAGCCATCGATCCACTCAAAATGCACGCCAAATCGCACCTGCGCCTGGGGTATCATCCGCCGCATCCTCGCGGTTCATCCTTTGAATCCATGCCGCTTCTTGACTGAAAGCATCCCGCTCGACTTGTTCCATAATGTCTAACTCCGCCAGCATATCGTACACTTGACATCGGCAACCAGCCAGAATCCGGACTAAACTGGACTTTGGCTGCTCGCCGTCACCCGTCGCGTCTGGCAGTCCCTCCTCCAGTTGACCTAGATGCCTCCGCCAGCCGTCCAATTTTCTGGCCAGCGATGAGACTTTGTCCTTCCAAGCAGGCTCCAGCTCGACTATAAACGCGACTTCGCCGCTGTCCATCAGCGCGCCCAGTCCGCCTGCTTTCCGCCTTGCCTCAACAGCTGCCATCATCTGGTCCACCCACTTCTCGAACCTCTTCACCACACGCGCGTACCGCCCGCCGGGCTCGCTAAGACTCCACAATCCCGAGAGCACTCCGTCGAGAATCTGTACTTGATCCTCCAAGCTTCTGCCGTTGCCCTGACCGGCCCAAGCATGCAGGACCGCCAAGTTTTGGGTCTCCGCCACTGCGGCTTCTTCGTTTGCAACTGCGTCGTCCGCCCGCGCCAACTGCTCAAACCTGCGACCCAGCCTTTCCTTGGCGCTGGCGTGCCATGAGGCTGTCACAGCATCGGCGTCGCGATGGAGTAGGTGAAGCTGTAGAAGCTCAGTCTGCAACTTAGCCGTCTCGGTGGAGAGGGCAACATTAGCGGGGAGTTTGGATGGAGTCGGCGGTGCCAAATACGAGGCCGTCGACGGCTTTGGCGCGAGGTTGCGCGCGGGACTGTAGTGCTGCTGGAGGGTGTTGAACGCTGGCCGGAGTCGAGGCGGCTCGTCTGTCGCTGCTTGTTTGAGCGGTCGGACATTCGTCGTAGCGGAGGATGTTGCACTCAAGACAGAGTTGTCGGCCGCAGACGAGGCGGAGACTTGGCGTTGCTTGGGCGCTTGCGTGGCCACCGTTTTGGGCCGACTGAGGAGGCGCTTGCTGGCTGCTGTGGCCGTAGTAGTCGTAGTGGCCGCAGTAGACGAGGAGGTTGCTGGCCCTGCGGATGGCGGCCGCGGCGGGCGAAGGGTAGTGGTTGAGGTTAGTGCAGTGGCAGTTGATTTCGCTCGCGCATGCGTACCCATTCGAGGGGATTGTAGCCTGGGACCCGTTGATGCGCCAGAAGAGGGACGCGGAGCAGCAGACGTCGGTAATGGCTGAGGGGGCCCGATCATCGAGTTCGGCCTTGTCAGCCTACTGCTGGTTGTCGGTAAAGTACGAGTGGGCTTCGTACGTTCTGTGCCCTCTTCAGCAAGGGTCTGGCTCGAAGGCTGCCGGCCTGCAGTGGTTTTAGATCGACTAAGCCCATGAATCCCAGATTTCGGTCGACTGTCTCCACCGTCCTCTCCCGAAACCTTGGTCGAAGCCTGTCGGACTGCAGTGGTGTTCGACCGACCGAGACCGAACAGTCCGGAAGTGGGCCTACTCTTGCCACCGACAGCAGACGTTGCCGTAGCACTGCTTTCTTTCACAGAAGTCCCGGCAGCAGTGCCCATAGCCGACGTCGAGACGCCCGGCTTGGGCAATCTGCTTGGGGAGCCGAGTCGTGATGGCTCGGTCGCGGACGAAGAAACTGATGACGACGCGGCCGCCGGTTTCTTCGTCAGCTCCAACGACTTGTTCTCCATCTCATTGCTCTTGGGTATGCTGCCAAGACCTGCCGTGGGTTGCCGAAGGGAGCGCGTGCGGCCGAGCCCTGTCGTTGAGGATGAGGACGACATGGCGTCGTAGCCAATCGGTTCTTGTCCCCAATTCTGCCGATTGGTGTATCCGCTTCTAGGAGAACACTTGGCCGGCCCGTAGATCTTGCGCGGTTCTGGTACATTTGCGCGTGCGCATTTGGATCCGCAGGGTGTTGTACTTGGGTTTAAGGCTGGAGGTTGGGGGTTGGAGGGATGGGAAAGACGCGGCAACTGCAACAACGCGCCGTCGAGTGCCAAAAGCTTGGCATGCACATGCAGGGACCAGGGCAAGGATCAGGGGCTGATGCCCTCCTGAGTCTTTCAACAACAGGTCTTCGATTTCATCACTTCTGCCTCAAACAGCTGCATGTAGAATGATATTTTGTTCAAGCTGAAGAACGTGCCGATGCTGCTCCTTGCAAACTTTACTTTCAGTCAATGACCACCATCCTACGATCCTTCTCGTTGCTTCATCGTTCACCTGCTTTGCAAGTCCTCCCCAACAGAAACCAACCAGATCTTGGTTGAACGGTATCATCGTTGAGAACAACATATCCTGTAATACTTGTTAGTGCAGCGGTCCTTCGTCTGTACGCAGAACGTTAGACATACCAACATGACCGGCAACCAAAGTTCCAAGACATGGATCGCCTTCCGTGCTGGACAGACCCTTGTATAGGAATGGAACATGTCCAAGAACGACTGAGGAGCCGTCAGAGCCTTTGAAAATGGGAAAGTCAAAGCCACTTATGTGCAGTGCCTGCTGCTTTTCTGGGAGTTCTTTATCGCCGACGATGCTTTTGATGGGCTCGCCATTATTCCGAAAGAAGCAAAAGGCAGTCAACCATCCGCTCAGGGTTGAGCGCTCGCGTGAGAGCGGCTGGCCCTTTTTGTGAACAGCTTGCATCCAGAAATCTTTGGCATCTTGGTCGTCTGGATTGTCCCATGTAAAGCACAGAGTTTCGACAGTGACTTTCGAGAGCTGCAACCAGCGCTCGAGCCCGGGCAGGCCCAGCCCCTCTATCTCATAGATGCGGGACAAAATCTGCCACCAGCATGATCGAGTGCCGAGCAGGGTGATCGACGGGAAACCGCATCCAATCTGGTGATTGTACTCAAACTTACCCTTCATAATAGCCATGACCACAATGCCACCTGTAACAGTGTCATCCTGAGTGGTGGTGCTGTAGTGGTGGTGCTGTAGCCCGGCAGCATCCAATCCGTGAACCCTAGGAAGCCTTTGCTATCGAGCTTGTCCCGCAATCCTTTAAGCAGAGGGAAGACAGTCTGGTCGACTTGAAGGTGTCTGAGGTGTCTGGAGACAGGAGAAAAGACCTTCTCGGCGGGCGGGGAATTTCTCTCTGTCACTCCGATGGAGGCGAAGTTGAGCTGCACTAGGATGGCCAGCCAAAAGTCGTCGGGTCGAGGCCTCAGATGAAGGTCCTGTTCGTAAGCGCGCATAATACAGCTTACCAAACCACCCTTTATGGGCACAATCTTTGTCCCATGCATCATGTCACCAAAAGAATGCCGAACAACGCACCTTCTGTCTTCGTGAGGCACGCCGGGGTGGCGCTTTCGGTGACGCGAGCGGATTTGTGGTAAGGGCATAAGCACGTCAAGATCGCTATCAGTCTTGTTAGGACCTTCAGCGTTGTAGTCGTCGTGCTTGCGCTTTGAATCGAAAGCCGCGGCTCGGGCTTGAGATGATCCGGGTGGCTGTTGGGGTGGAGGTAGCGATAATGCTGCGTCTGCAAGGATGCTGAGATGTTCCGAAGCTGGACCCGATCCGGCTTGAGATGATTTCGGTGGCTGTTGGGAGAGAGGTAGCAATGATGCTACATCTGCAAGGACGCTGAGATGCTCCGAGGCTTGAGCGAGTCCGGTTCGAGATGGTTTGGACGACGATTGGAATTGGGATGCCGACAATGCTGTATCTGCAGGGACGTTGGGATTGGTGTTGAGCTGCTTCTGTTCATGGGCAGGCAGAAGAGGAGCAGCGGACTTCGAGGCGGCGGAAGCTTCAGCAGAAGTGAAAGTCCCGGGATTCTGGGAGGATTGAGGTTTCCATGGTCGCTTGGTGGGCCCGATGTGAACTGCCCCAGAGATTTCCCTGAGGAGATGGTGGGCGCTGGTGGCCGCAGGATAGATATTTTTTCCAATGCTGTTAGGCTGGGGCTCTATAACGACGGGCATGATTGTGGATGTTTTGCTTTTAGAAGCTGAATTGGTGGTGGGATATGGGAATGGTAAGTTGGCTGGATGGCTGTCAACAGAGCAGAGCAAGACTGAAGACGACCAGTTGTTGACTTTTCCAAGGCTAGTAGTACCTGCAATGGCAGGAATGAGCGCGTTGCATGTGACTGCCCGCTTAGCAGCTCAGAGATTGTTGACCGTAGGTTCCTTCCGTGAGAACCAGCAATAAAACTATAATCATCTGTAGGATCATCATCTTTAAGATAGTCACCTATAGGGTAGTCACCTCTGGCAAAATCACTTCTGAGAAAATCATATTCCAAGGTTCGCCTGGCTATGGAAGAAAAGTTTACTATCGAATTGGGAGCCCAAAGCTCATCTGCAGGTTGGGCATGCGTGCTATATCATGTCTCAGTAACTTGCTTTCGAGTGAGTCTTCGGAGCACCACTGAAGGTGTGAAGCTTTAGAGCCTAAAGCTGGAGGTTCTCTCTTGCTTCAGAAAAAGGATCAATTCTACCAGGTGTGCGACTGTGACCGTTTCCAGATGGACGTCTTTTCCATCCTCGTTGATCTCCACAACCAAGATCCCTCTGTTCGCAAATATTCATGGTCCGATATCACATTTGAGCAATCATACGCTCATGACATGTATGCCTATACATTGGCGCGGCTAAAAGTGTGCTGTAATAAATAAAGCAATTATTGCATCATTCCTCACGGTAGCGTCGATTTCCTTTTCAAAGCGGTATTCTCATCCGCATGGGTAGCGTGGACAGCTTTCGATTCCGCCGCATTGATCCTCGCACAAAGGATCTCCATCGAGCGCTTTCCAGCACGTGACTGTGGCGTGTTGGTGGCCAATAATGGAGCAGAAATATTCCCTATGCTGACGATACAATACATGGCATACTTGGAGAGGAAAGACGCTGGTAGATCGGACAGCAAGGAGGTTGGCGGGCCATCGAGATCTGCAATGGTCGACATGAGCAAAAGTTGTTGGTCAAGAGCTCATCACGATGCGGGCAGACATGTTAAGACGAGGAGGCTGAAATGAGTTTGGTGATCGCGTGCAAGGAGAGGTTCTCATATCTGGAGGAGGGCTGCACTGAAATGGCAAGTACAAAGACACTTTTAAGGCAGCCGAGCGTTAGGAAACAATGCTGGCCAGATCATTTACGTCGGAGAAGTTGCCATGGTGTAGAAACGGTCCACATAATGTTTTTGTTTGCTATGTGCGTCGTCCCCGTCCACCTGCAGGTGCTGACAGTTGGGGAGTGTTGACGCTGTACAGGCCTTGCCCGCTTCATTCCCATGTGATGAGTTGGCCTGCTGGAGCTGTTGCACTGAGTTTTTTTTACAGTATTCATAAACTCGCTCCACATATTCAAGACTTCCAACCGCTCACCAAATACTAGGTACAGCATATCACAGTAAGTGACTGAAACGACGACCCTCACTATCATGCCACCCGGGCATGCTATTAGATACAGCTTTGTGGGTCTATGGCCGTACCCGAATTTATCTTCATAGCATGTCATGATATGGGTGTGTATTTGGTTTTATCATATGGAATGGCATGGCATGGGCGATACCTACCTGGGCTTTCTTGCAGCATGATATCGTGCCTACCTAGCTATTCACCAAGGGTGAGGCAGCTCCAGCCAAACCAGAACATCGATCGGGACGGCCATCCGTCGATTGGCAAACCATCTTGAGAAGAATTCGCCGTGTTTCTCGCTAGCCTGTCCGCTGCAAGACCCTTCAGAACCTTGAAGGCTGTCGGTTGCACGCCTGGGCTATGTGTGCAGTGTTCAGCGATGGCTTGCTTGATATGGTCGCTTCCATGCAGCACCGATTTTCTACGCAAATACCGAGCAGCAGTGTTATAGTTTTCTGTCTCATCCTCTTTTCCTCCCTGGAAGTCAAAAATCGGAGTGTCTGGTCTCCCATCAAGGCTCCCTCTCTGATCAGAAACCTCGACAAACAGCTTTAATTCTACAAGGCCAATGTTTAGACCCCTGTAAAAACTTCAAGAATTGGCCTTAGATAGTCAAGACCACATATTTCTCTGCGCCTCCCTAGGAGCAGCTTCCAAGGGTTGAGCCTCTCGGAGTCGTCAAGTGTAAAGCGCCAAAGTAGTGTGAACGTCACATCGTTCCGCATAGTCCATGGTGGGTTGATACAGCTTTGTGCTCGTGATTGTCGAGGCACATGCCTCCCACAAATTCCTTGCAGTGTGTTCAAGACAAGCCAATATAACCTGCTGACGTGAGAATGTAATCAGCTGCCAACTCCACGGCAGAGCTGTCAGCTCCGTCTGACTAAATGCGGATAGTCTCGATAACTCGACGAATTCAAAAAGCTCGCTACCATAGATGCATGGGATCCATTTGGCCCCCACTACAGCCTGTCTGCCTCCTACATGCCCTCCTGCAACGCAACACCGATACAGCCGTGTTCTCTGTCTGGCGGGAAAGAGGAATTAGTATTTGGTGATACCACCCAATCAAAACTTGTAGTAGTAAGACTGAGACAAGGTCTTTGAGGTCTGCATACCGAAGAATTTCACCTGTACCTTTCCCGTCAGGCAGGTCAACGATACCAGTGCTTTGCCGCTCATCTCGCTGTGCCACGTTCCTGCGGAGTTCACCAGCACAACCAGCGCTGGCGGAGGAACGTTCTGGTGGGACAGCGCCAGTCCCAATTACACAGCCAGCGCGTATTCCTGTATCTACCTGACATTCGCAACAAATATCTCGTGGAGTGGGTGGCAAGACAGTGGCATCAAAGACCCGCCGTCAAATTTCTTACCCTTGAGTGCTCCGATCGAGCAGTGGGAGGGTCTGTTGGGAAACACGGGCATATTTGTCGACGGGGGCAGCTGGATGATGTGCACTTTCTGTGTGTATGAAGGGTGGGCCATACCACCCGACGTTGCCACGCTCTTCTCAAGAACCATCCACACCAAGGGCCGCGCAGAATGGACCGTCCAAACATACCTCACGACATACACGCAGAGCTGGTATGAACAGATCCTGCCCCAGTTCGACGTTACCGCCGACATCGATGTCACTTTCTCGACCGAAGTATGCATCCCCCGTCACTGGGACGGACTGGCAGGCGTCTTGGCTGTGGTCTCATTGGATCTTGCCTGTGTCTGGGCCGTCACTGTGCTGTACATCCGCAACACCAGATACACACGCAGAGGAAATACCTGGCACGCCGTGTCGCAGCTGATGTCCGATCAGACGCAACTACTTTTGGAGGAGAGCAATGAGATGAGGGATAAGGAAGCGAGTGCCAAGCTCAGTGGAGACGACTATTTGGTTTATATCGGGCGTTCTAAGGCAGATGGTCGAGTTCAGGTCATGAGAAATGAAGGAAACAAGCAACTCCGTCCGTAGATTTGTTGTGAACTGATAGTAAGTAATCGTGACAGCGTCGTCCTCATGGTCACCATTCAGACACTGGTGACCTGCATTCTACCACTTTCGTACATTGACTGGTCTGTAATCAAATTGCTTGGCCGGTACTTTTATTCTGTCTCGCTGAAGTCTCGCAACTTCGACATCGTAGCAACAAATGGCATACATATACTTATTCACGACCGCGTTAACCACTGTCAGTCAAGCCCGTCGCTGGCCCGGTGTCTTGTCTGAAATAGCCACGCACAGGAAATCCATGTGCTCCTGCTGAATTGCAATATGCACTACTTCTTTCACACCAGGAGCTATCTACATAACAGCCTGGGGTCTCACGTTAGAAACTTCTACGACGGCTACAGAACAGAACGGCACGATACTACGGGGTGATTTGCATAAAACTTGCGCATTGCAGCCATGGGAGTTGCTGAGTTTGACAAATCGGAGTAAGCCTTGAAACCAAGGGGTTGTGTTGTGTGCAATCTTGGCGACGCCGGATACCAGTTCATTCCGTCACCATTGATTCCAAGCTCTGGTTTTCTTCTTCACTATCATCCATAGTCGAGTCAGCATGCAGTTGCGGACACAGTGCAGAGTCGTATCCTGCACCAAAACGCTGCTAGCAGGCCTCAGGACGTGTTGTAACACGGCTATATTGCGCCGAGAGTTCGAAAGTCCAAATCCAAGAGGTCGGTCATTGGACCGGCTTACGGACCGGCGTTTTGACGGTCGCGTGATAGTTTGATACCTCTGCATACTTATGCAAAATTATTCATAGCGTCAGCCATTCACATGCGGAGTCGCCACCTCGAGCTTCGCGGGCAGCTGGGCTGTATTGTTGCAGCACAGGCTCCATCTGTACCGTCACAGTCTTGCAAGCTCTAGACAGATTGGAAAATCGTTGACCGGGTCTAGAAGCATGCTTTGCGTGGTTAGGCCATCAGGGAAGGACTGAAATTTTCCTGGTGGAGGTTGCATGAACCACGGTCCCAGCCTTGGAAGATTCCCAATCGGTGATTTATTGTAGCGTAGCCTTGAAGTGGGTCCGCTCACCACCCGGGTTTTGTTACGGAGTATTGCAACAATATACACAGTACACGATAAGTACTACTGTCTATGCGATTGGCCACCAGTCGAGAAATGCTACATCAATGTGTTACAGCTGAGAGCCTGCTGAGCAAGCCTACAATACGTGTAGCCAATACTGCATGGCATGCGTACGGTCTTTCCATATTGTGAACCGCGCTACAGCATCACATGTCCGATCGATTAATGACGGTGCGGCTCTACCACCCCCGGAGCATGATCACCCAGCGTGTAGAGCCACGACGTTTGCATCGCCGGCAATAATATACGAATTATACTAAGTAGCGGCGAGTGGTCTTACCATGCAGCAGTGGTTCGGTACGCAATCATTGCAGTGCCCTTCTATGACCTACAACTTAAGTTATACCGAGTATGGTCAGCACAATAGGACCCCTGAATGTTTGTTAGCATGTGACTTTGCGGCTGTCTTGGGCAATACTTCCTTACTACCAAATAATTGAAGGTTTAATAGCTTGCTTTATCCTAAAGGGCTTTGTATATGTTTATGCTGAAAGTACGGCGGATAACGTGCAACTGATTTACTTTCGGTACTTACAATTAAATGCTTTTAAGCTTTTACAACCGTGTTGCTCGGGCGATAAATGCGAGGTAAAAGTTGACATCCAGTGCCGCAATATAGATTTTGCTTGCTAATTGGCCCAAAATAGGCTCTCGACTAACAGCAAAGTAAGGGTGGGCACAGACATTCAGCGGTCATATTGTACTTTCGAATAACTACTCAAGGATAAATATCATCCGAACTCTGCCCAAACATGGATCCAAGTGTGTGGTCGAAGCTTTTCGTGCCCACTAACCCCTGGTCCCCTGAAACAGGGTCCACGGATACATGAACCTTAATCTCGAAACATTATTTAGGCGCCTGTTCTCCCCAGTCGCGGTCTGCCCCATATTCAGCATAATAGTGCGAATGTGACGCAACTGGGAAAAGTCTCTGGCAAATGCGCGTCTAAGCGACCCTGTAGTGGGGAGACGTCATAAACTCCTGAGGCTTGCAAGACTGATTGACAATCGCGTGGGCCACCTGGGCAGTCACCGACTGCCTGTCGAATGACTTTGGGTTTCAGGATATGTTTACTAGTCTGCCAACTTGCCAAATTTGGACGGCTGGAGACTGACATGAAAAGAGTTTCCGCACTATTGTGCTGGTAAAATTTACCAAAGTTCTACCTTGACTTGGGGACGGCCATTTGTTGGACTGCATTTCAGCCACGATTGTGTTTCAAGACGAGCCTTGCCTGCATCCCGAGGTCGTTGGATATAGCCGGCTTGTATACTTGACATGTCGTAATCCGAAAGCTGGTCAAGGAAAATAAGCTTTGGCGCTTATCTTGGTGACCTGACAACTCACTCGTCGGGCCGGAGTTTTGTCCACTGTTTGGAAGTTCTTGAAGCTATGCAGGAGCAACGCGCTGTTTGACGAATCATCACCCTGGAAACGAGCCAAGCTTGCGCGCTCGATTGTTCAAGGCTGGCAGCATGCATAGAGAAGATCGCCGTTTCTTGCAAATCATACAAGGACCCGAAACTTCGGGAAGAGCCGAGTTCTTTATAACCGCAAAGTTCCCATGCGCCGCAGTGCCTCGCATGGTCAGATTTTAGCCTGAATGTTCTGATGGTCAGATGGAAGCTTTCCGGCTCTGTGCCAGCATAGGTCATCGTGACGAAGTGTTGCCATTTCGATCGCCGGCGAGGAGTCTCGAAACTGCGCGGAAAGAGGTCGAAGTATGACCGAGAAGCCAGTAGGCTATTTTCGGAAACTTCCTGACGAAAGAGAGTGACGGGTGTCACAAAGAGTCTGTGCGTGATTGGAAATCTGAACGATGATAGCTGGGCTGGTGGGCCTATCCCTCGAGTACAACGGCGAGTTTGATATCCCGGCCCTTCACGCGCCGTTGCCATACCGAAATCGTTCCGGGGTTGGGAAGTCGTAAGGCTGGGATGGCGTTTCCAGGACCCCGGTTGCTGGATCATGTGACACAAGACACAAAGCGACAGCGCACGGCCGGGCAACATACGAAGTCTTGTCGATGGGGGGACAAAGTGATACTTAGCGGCTGAGTGTTTTGAAGGCGGAGAACGGCTGGACAGATGGTGAGGCGAGTGGTGGACGAGGCCAAAACCCTCCTGCGAGCCATCGGCTTTTGCTGCTGGTACGGTAGAGGCAATCTAAGACCTGTCCCAAGACCCTTTCGTTCGATGGCTGACGATGGCGAGTTGGCAACGAGTTACTGGGGTACTGTGTACGACATGGATGAAGTGCAAACAAGCAGCTGGTCCGTGCATCTGTTCGGACCGAGATTGGACCATGTTCGTACCATTCCGTGTTCCGTACCAGAGCAAGTGATCCTGGTAGTCCCGGAATGGTGGGGCCAAATGGGTCTTCCCGCTCAGCCCGCTCCCGACTTGCCGGCGTCCGCTTTCCCTGTACCCTGTCCCCTGTTCCTTGTCTCGAAACTTCAAACCTCTTTCCTAATCTTCACTTCTCCAATGACGATGACGTTTTGTGTCGGTGGTACGCTGCATTCACCGAATCAACGTTCTTTGCAGCGAGGACCCTCGCCAGTCAACCTCGCATCGCATACCCGATACTGGCGTACCGAACACGACGGACCGAATGCTCACCCCGAAGAAGACGAACGGTCTTTACCTATATCCGTAATCGTTGCAAGAAATGATTCAACCCAGTAAAATATCTGGTTCACGGTGCCACATTGGACCCGTCTAACAACCTGCCCAATATCTAGACGATCAGAAATCCGGGAGCATCATCGACGAGCTCTGCCAGTCGGAAGTCTGCCGTGCCGAGCTGCAAGCTGGGCTGACTTGATGACAAGGGGTCGAGAGGTCTATCGCAAGAGGGTCTATGTCTCACTAATCCCACGAGGCAATTGATGACGACGGTGATAACATTGTTTTCTCCACTGTGAATTGCAAATAGGCATGTACATGGCGCGCGTCGAAGCCTCATTGAATTTGCTGCACGACAATCAAGACCAATCATCCGCCATGCTACGGGTATACTTCTCTGCTGATTCTGCCCAGCAGCTGTGTGGCGTTTGTGCACTATTCGTGCGACAATCGTCAAGCTCGCTTTTTCGAAATCGAGCAGTCTCGACCAAGATCAGCCACTGGCAAGCATGGGCGGAAAGTGGTGGGAGCCCTGGCGAACCGTGGGATTCAGGATGTCCAACGTTGCATTTTTCACTCATAGCAAGACGCAGTGGAAACTATCCGGCCAGCCGCGAGCTCCCATTGCCTCCATGGCCCAAGCAAGGAACGACAGTCCCAGCAGGGCTGCCCCATGACAGCTGTCAAGTGCCATGCAGTACCGAACAGGCTACGGGGCAGCGGGCCGTTCTGCAGCCTGCACGTAATTTGCTTCCTCCCCTGAAGGGCACACATCTGTGTCGGAACCGCTATACTGCGTCCTGTACGAATACGACTTGTAAGAGATGATGAATGAGGCCGAGCCGGCCACGAGAACTGACATCGCGTGCTTCGGAACAGGAGTCCAGCGATCTGGTGCAACATTCGGCATATGCTAGTCAGGTACTCGATGTTGCGAACAAATGGCCTTCCCGGAAAGGGTAACGGACTTGTGTCGTCGACGTTCATCTTGTACATCATTGATCTTTTCGCACGCCCATGGAAGACTATTCTTAGGTATGCTGTCTACCTGAGACTCCTGGAGTACACAGTTGCAGTCGAGAACAGTAGTAGAAGTTGGTAGCGAAGTCGCCTAGCCCCCATTGCAGCCTCGTCTGTTTACCCATTTGTCCGTGACCCGGAGATAGTTACGACCCCTCGCTAGTATATGGGTAAGTGGGCTTTGAATTCACGGAACTAGGTCAACGAGCCCTCCTTGCCTGCTGTGGAACCAGCTCAGCCCAGGGGTCCGGTGGGTGGGCTGGCTGATGCAAGCAAATCCCGGTTCGTGGAGTCGAACCCGACAGGGCCTCCTGCATGCTACCGAGCAAAAGTGGTGTGCTGTCCGACTGCTTGAAGCCCTCATCCCTCCTGCAGGGGATCGGAACCAAACTCTCGGTCGAGAGTCCGCAGCGCAGGATCAAGGACAGTGCAGGACTGCGAACGGTCCTATCATTTGTGCCACATTACCAGATTGCTCGTTTGGATTTATTTAGCTCTGCCTGTCTCGTTTCCCGGTGCTCTTTATTCTGGTTGGGTTACGTGGTTTTCTCTAAACGTCTTGATAGCCACGGGTGGCTGCACGGCACATACCGAAAGGATAATTATACTGCAACACAGCGGCGCTTGAGCAGACGATCCAGACCAGACTGGTCGAAATAGCGGATCGCCGCATATCATAACATACAATACGTGGGAGACTGGCACACAAAACTCGACTCGGACGTTCAAACGTCCAGGGGTGGTGCTGTCTTATTGCAGAAACACTTCAATGTCGATGTCTTGTGTCGACCAGATTTAAGTGCAACCTAGATAACTACCGTGCCTCATCGCCTTATTCGGCTACATCTTCTCCTCGAGTCTTCTACTCATTTTTTCCTGATCAACCCTCGTCCGATCAAGACTTGTCTTTGTTTGTACGACCCACAGACCTGCCCACGGAGCCGAACATCCTCAACGTCCACGGGTATTGGCTCGTGGCATCTGCACTGTCCCACTCTCCTGCGTGTACCCGGTCACACAGCCAGCAAACAGGCAATCAGCATCCGGAACTCTCGAAGGACAGGTCACTCGAGCCGGCAACCTACAGTCTCGACTTGGACGCACATCCATGCCCCAAAGATCACGCCGGCCTTGCTTTGCGTGCTACCCGACGCCTCAGAGACCCTTCCGGCAGTAACTCGATCCAGATTCGGAAGACATTGTGGTAAATCGGCAGAGATTAGGTTGCACAGCAGCATCCATCCTTCTTCCATGCTGCGCGCTCGCGATGTAAGAGCCTCCACGCCCAGGCCCGTGGCTGGCTGTCGGTTAGACTTGCTGAATTGCTCGGAACAGAGTCTCCAAATGCGTTTATTTCACGCCTACATAATCTTATGATCAGCTGTCTGTATCACAAACACACGATCTTGGCCTCAAGCAAGATGGAAGCCATGTCGAGACCTTGGAACCAATGGCACCACGACCCATCGAGTGCACCCCAGCAAGGCCAATACCGAGATATCCGATCAGGTCTTGACGAGCGGCGAGTTCATCGTTTGTCGACACCCCCGGAAATTCCCTCGAGACTTCCTTTTCCTCACCAAGGCTCAGCACGGCGGGATTCGCTGCAGAGCAGCCATGCGAGTACACCGTCCCCACTGGAGCGGTCGCCGCTAGGCCATCACACCTTTGCGAATGCCCAAAATTTCGCAGGTCCTCCACGAGGCGCGTTGTATGATTTTCCGATTTTATCAGGCCAGTCGAGTCCGTCTTTGAGTGCAAGGCCTGAGCGAAATTATGTGAGGCCTCGACACGCGAGCGAAGCCTCATCGTCAATCAGCCAATATGGGCTTGCGCGAACACCCCAGGTGACGGCCTTGGTGCCAGGCCAGTTAGGAAACTACTACTTTCTAAGGCCACAGGATCCGAGGTCAAGCCAGTCGCCGCAACAGCAAACGTACCAGGTGACAAGCTCAGGCGGGTCTCGAGCGCAGTCACCACGACAGTCACCACGGAACAATATGGCCGTGCATGCGCTGCTCAACGAGGAGACCTCTTCAAAAGGCAAAGCTGTTGCACTGCCTGCAAATCAGGCTGTTGTGCCACCCGCCGGGAAGTGTCAGCCGGTAGCTCCTCCAGGGCGTCCTGACGAGGTGCAGTACCAGTTATCTCTGCGGCAGCAACCGGTCAACGCACGATCATGCGGATTCGGCGACAGAGACCGGCGTGTCATCGATCCACCACCCATAGTGCAGCTGAGAGTCGTGACGCCAGGGATCTCCGGTGATGAGCTCACTTCGAAGCTCAAGCACCCGATGAACATTGTCCACTGTTCTATATGGAGCGAAAGCGGCACGGAGGAAATGTCGGGGATGCCGGACGAGTATGCGCGCCAGAAGCGTCTGATGGGTAACCTGGTGGCCTCGCCATTTGTAGGCGTCGATGAGAATGGGGTAGAGGGGTGCTTCTTTTGTTTCCCAGACATATCATGTCGTACACCGGGCAAATACCGGCTCAAATTCAGTCTGATCTCGCTCGACCACCGACCTGGAGCCAAGTCACCCGTCAAAGTCGAAGTCCTCTCTGACGTCTTCCAGACGTTTAGCGCCAAGGAGTTTCCTGGCATGTCGGAGTCGTCGGCTCTCGCCAAAACGCTGAAACATCAGGGGTGTAATATTCCGACGAAGAAGGGCAATGAAACTGGGAGAAGCGGGAAGCGTGAGGACAGTGACGGTGTTTCGGATGACGACGAGTCACCGCGCAGGAAGCGGCCGAAGAACCAGTGAGGAAACCAATTCGCCCTTCTATTAAGCGGTCAGGATTCTCATTGGATGGATTTACAGAGTCTCTTTTCTATCCAAACTGTAGGATCGTGCTATGTTTGGGCAACACATCAGCTACCTATTTTTCATGGCACAATATGGTATCATGATGATGTCGTATCTACGATTCACACAGGGCTTGGCAAGTGTACCCAGAGGCACAATTCCTACAGCTGACCTCCATTTTCGACATGATTGCACGACCTGACTTTAGTGGTTTGGGACCGCTTCTCCTCTGCGCTGCTGAAACTTGCGAAGGAACGGAACGAAACCAACGGACAAACACAAAAATTCGGCGACTGATTGAAGGCGTTTCGAAATGGGATCGGCACAAATGATTCGACTTCGGGACTCAGACCGGCGTTGGGAGCGAGCAAGACGATACACCTCAGTGGAGAATACATGGGTTGGACCGGTTGATATATTTATCTCAGTGAGGGAATTTGATCAGAGGCTGCAGTACTTTGGGAATGTGTTAGACGGTGCCTCTTTCAAGATTGACCTTGTTCGCTGTAACGTAAAGGGGCATTTGAACAAGACATCGGGACGCGAGCTCTGGGGATGGGCGAGTCTGTCACGCGTTTGCCGAGCGTCACGTTTTTGAATGAGAAGGTACCCAGTTGTTGTTCTCTTCTCGGGCCCAGAATGATCTTTAGATGGATCAAATCAGTCAGAGACTACTTCATTCACTTGAGCAGCGCCTAGTCCACGCATCGAGTCGAGTACACTCCGTGCTGAGAGATCCAGTCGCCTTGGTCTATCTCCCAGACGTGCATACACGGATCCAACCTTGACAGCTATGCGCTATCCTCTGTACGAAGACGGCGACCCGGGTGAAAACCCTATTGCCGAACTTAGCCACGACCAGACTCCTGAAGTCAGGCAGACACGTACCACCTGACGGGCAACACCCGTAAATGCGGTGAAGCCATGGTACCAGATTGTCCGGAACCATATGCGTTTGATTACCACATTATGTCCAATATTGGCGACTTTGACAGTGTTTTCCCTCTGCTGCCTGAAACAACGTAGTGACATTGGACCGTAAATCCGCGATGGGAACGCCCTCCCGTTGGTCCATTATTTAGGCGACTTACCTGGCGCTGATATTGACAAAAGGGATCACAGGAAACTGGAGTTGCGGGAAACACGGATCTAAGAATTGATCGAACCTGCTCATCGTCTATCTTGACCACTCGAGAAGCTATGGCATGAGAGCCAAGGCCGATATAGTTGGTCCCGCGACGGTCCGTAAGCATACCTTGAATAGGAAGCCCGAAGACTTGCAGCAAAGACCTGTCTAACACAGAGTCGGACCTTGATCCACTTTGCTGACGGCATTAGCGTATTAGTGGGAAACGAAAGACTAAACGCAGATGATCAGGCCAAGTGGTTTCCATTTGACATCTGATGGCGTCGGTGTGAGGACACTATGGAACGAAAGGACACGTTCACGCGGTAGTGTCCTGAGCGATGCAATTTGGCTTGGCTCGAACATCATGAGCTGGTGCTGTACCAAGACCCTCTAGTAGACCACAGCCCCATTGTCGGTACGAACTTAAAATAGAGCTACCAGCCAGACCAGACAGAAACTGCACATATATTGACCTCGCGGGCGTGGTGGTGGTGAACGTGTTCTGACGCCAGTGGCTATAATCCGTCGGCATTACCTGCAAAGGTGGTATAGTTACTGAACCAGATATGCTGGACGTGCTAAATTGACTTGCATACGATGACCCTATTAGGCAGCACTCTCTATTCTGCCGCTGGATGAGTAGACTGAATTGGAGCGGTGCTGTATACTGTACCACGGTTCGACAGAGGCCTGTCGTGGCGTGCAGCTGTCAACCGAAGTCCCTGTCTTGGGCTTTAACAAATAGTAGTCTACGGCCGCCCAAGCTAACGGGATCTGCCGATCGACGCGGAGAAAACAAGTGCGTCGCGAATGCTTTGACGTTGTTTCTGTCAGGGGATTTAGGGGCTATAAGACAGAGAGCTATAAGCCGGTACGGCAATGCATCCCAGTGTTGTTCATCTTGCTTATGGCAGCTACCGCATTCGCGTCTCATCCGGTGCCGAGGTGTCAAAATTTCGACATGTGGTGGACTCGTACACCTAGCGAGGCGAGAATCGAGCATTCTTCAGCCCGCTCGTTCATGTAGTGTGGTTTGTCTCGGTGCAACCAAGCTCGAGGCCCAGATTTCCAGACGATGCAGACACACTGCAGAGCCAGGCGCAGAGCCGCCAACTCCGTCCAGGTGCAAAGACGTCCCACAAATGATAGGTCACATGATGCTCGCCTCTCAAATTTGCTGTGCTCTAGCGCTAATAGCGCGAGGATAGGCGGGACCGATAGCGCTGTCATCAATTCACGGTGTCATCGTCGGTTTCTGCAGACTTGGTGAGGGCTGACAAATCCTCTCCCTCAGCAAGCCGGAACCACTCCTTGCTCAGGAACTCGTGCTCAACTCTTTCCCTTTCGTGCGTAGCGCTTGCCGCAGCCAACTGCTCCAGCTCGCCGATCCCACGACATGCTTCAGCTTCCCCAGAAATGGCCGCTTTAAGCAAATAGCTTCGCCTCTCAGGGCTATCGCGCGGTCCGCCCATCAACTTTGCGAGCATGAGAAAGGCGTGCGGGCTATCGAGCTCTAGGGCAGCCACTCTGAACATCTTCTCGGCCTGCTTAACTGTCCTGTAATCTTTGACAAGGATGTTGGCCTGCCCCAAGACGTTGCTAACCTCCCAGTCCCATCTGGGTTCCCGCGGCGGCGGAAGAGTAAATTCACGACTTGCTGCTGCGGCCTTGTCTTCGCCACGTTCGCTCGCAATTTGCTTTCGTGGGTCCGTTTCCTTGGACTCTGACTGTTGCCAGGCTAATGCTGCTCGGCGAAAATTGTCCAAAGCCTGCGCATTGCGACCATCCTTCACGCAAATTATTCCATTCAACGTAAAAGCATTCGGACTTGCTTCCACTGACAGGTGCTTTTCGAAGCGCGCATTGGCCTCCCGGTACATAATGGTACTTGAGGCCTTGTCGAACATATGGGCAGGCATGCTCCTGAAAATTCGCACCAGCGTCAGTGTTGATGGCATGTAGCCCAGCTCAGACGCGGATCGCATCATGTGGGTTCCCAAGCGCCATCGGGCTGCGCTGTTGGCGGAAATGAGTGCAAGTCCGGTCCAATGGAGAAGATATGGCGTCAATTGGTGCTCTGTGTCAGGTATCAGCATAAAGGTCGTGAATTTCCCACATTCTTGAAGCAGTAGAGCTAGCGTTTCTCGAGGGCTGTCTATTCCGGTGCGACCCAAGTGCGCGAACTGAAATCTCGAAGGAGAGGTCCAGCACAAACCAGGCCCAGTCTAATGAGAAAAGCAAAAAGTAGATGACAGCACTCACGCTTCTCCAGAGTCCCCCGCCACTGGCTCTCATGCTGCGTAGCGATACTCACGTATCTTTGCGCCGCTTCGAGGCACTGCAACGCTGTGAGGTCGTGGTTCTCAAGGCTCTCCAGGTTGTTGATCCATTCTTGCAGAGCAGGGACGTCGTTGGAGGAGAATAACAGCCTCGCCGGCTCGTTCCTACTTGGTGCAGTCTGGCGTTCTGCGCGTAGAGGTGCTGGCGAGGAACCTGGTCTTGAGCTCCTCGACTGTGAGGGTCTCGTTTGACGAGACCTGGGGGAGATGCTTGTCGAAGCATAGGGGCGACTCTTATTAATGCTGTGTTGGCCCCATCGCGGTGTCACTGCCCCAAGGGACGGCGGCCAGGCGCGACTCAACAGCTTCGTGGCTGGGCCATTCGCTATGGTTGGTTTCATCAAATTAGCCCAGGGCCCGTTGAAGACGGGAAGCAGATGTCGTTGGGCCGTTCACCAGCTGGAACTCTGCCTCATGGTAATTGACGCCGACCTGGATTTGGCGAGCCAGGATATCCGCAGTGGGTAGATTGGTCATGAGCATATCTAGGTGTCTAAGGCTGCTGAATGTCGTTGAAATTGGACCCAGGGAGACGTTTAAGCTTAGTCAGCATCGAACTTCGCTGACAAGCTCTATCGATAAAAAAGTTTCTCGATTTCAACTTGCTCCTCACAATACAACAACGCGCCAACTCACGTCGTCATTCCATCTCGTTCACGTCCACAAAACAAACCTTCGCATCACAACACAATGGCGCGCTCAAAATCCACAACCACAACGCCCAAAGCCAAAAAGGTCCTCTCCATCCCGCAGTCTGCGCCCGCCGTCCCAGCAGTACTCACGAGGCCCTCGCCGCCGAGCGACATCTCCGACACAGACTCCGCGCCCGTAGCAGCAGCAACAGCAGCAGCAACCCCAGCGCGCAAGCAGGCCAAGCGCAAAGCGCCCGTCGACGACGACAACGACGCTACGTCCACGCCCGCCACTAGCACGAAGAAGCCCAAGGTCTCAGTCCACACCGAACAGACCACCACGACCTCGACAAGCGCGAGCGGCAAGAAGTCAACGCACAAGCACCGCGACGTGCACATCGAGATCCCCGTTGTCTCGACGCCGAAGGGAAAGCATATTGTCTTCAATGATGACGATGAAGCCGAGGACGAGCCAAGCGAGTTCTTCACACCGCAGGAGGATGTGAAGACGAACGGACTCGAGGCGCAGCTCCTCGCCAACAAGCCCGCCGACGGTGACGAGAGGGATAGTGCTGACGACGATGACGACGATGACGAAGCGCCCGAAGCAGTATCCACATCGACCGCCGCCGCGCAGGCCGCGAAAGCCACACAAGCCGCAGCGCGCGCTGCGGAGCAGCAGCAGGATGACGAGCGGCGGAAACGACAGGAGCGCGACGCCAAGTTCAAGAAGCAAGCCGAGGCACGAAAGCAGCAACAAAAAGCCGCTGCCCCAGCGCAGACCGCAAAGGACGAGGAGGACAGCAGCGACAACGACGATGCGGCGCCCGCCGCCAAGGAGCAGCCAGCGTCGCGCCTCGTAACGTCGCTCTCCACGTCGTCGCGCAAGCGCCTCGACAGGCGCACGCTGCCGTCCGTGCTGCCGGACGAGTTCCTCGTGTCGGACTCCGAGGAGGAGGAGGAGGAGGAGGCGAGCGCGAGGAGGCCGAAGAAGATCACGTTCAATACGGCGGTGCGGCAGGTTGCGCGCGCGGAGCCAAGGCAGCCGGTGGATACGCGGGTGGGCTCGACGGTGTATCGCGTGGTGAAGAAGCAGGGCGAGTCGAAGCTTGCGCCGCGGGGTGGGAAGTACTCGAAGAATGCGAGGGACATGTTGTTGGCGAGGGGGAGGGCAGCGCCTGGTGGTGGGAGGAAGAATGGCTTCCTGGTGCGGTGATGGGAAAGAATCGGGTTCTCTTGAGATAGAGAAAGTGATCATGGGTTGGCCTATACACTGCGGCAGGTGATACAACTACGAAGAGATCGATGTTATCGAGCTTGTCGTTTTTCACGTTGCCCAGAACTGTATGCTGTGATTAGAGACAAGAACCCGATGAGACTATTGCTCGCCCAAGGGGGCCTCTTGCTGCAAGAATACACCAGGATTCCTCTCGATACTACTACTACTACTACTACTACTACTACTACTACTACCACTACTACTACTACTACTACCAAACTCTGACACCAGACTGAAGCCCGGTCACGGAGCAAGTCATCATTGGCGGATGTTGCAGCTCGACACGCGGGAAAGCGACTCTTGCGCGGGTGGTCTCATGGTGTGACAAGGACTTTGGCAAGGCCAGAGCTCACCATGCAGCTTGCAATGGACCATTGCGGCGCGGAGGGGAGAAAACTCGTAGCTCCTCTGACGCAACCATCACCGCGTCGCAATAATTGATCGGTGTAGTCATCATGGCATGACAAGTACTCCCACATGACTACTAGGTAGTCGTCTCGGTAAACTGTCACCTGAGAGGTACGGTCGAATCTGAATCAGCAGACCAGCCAAACAAGCAGAAGACCATCAAGTAGGGACCACGACTGTGTCATTGTAGAATGTTCCAAGACCATACATAGTCCAAGTTGATTATCAATAAATATAAGTAGTATCTAGTAGAACGTAATGTGTCTCAGTCGGAACGTCATGTCAATAAATATTCACCTCCACTTCCCAACGCCAGGCCGCTCTCAAGCGAGCAAAGTCCATGCAAGAGCAGGGCTCATGTACCAAACGCCGTGGCCGAGGCAGAGAAAAGAACAGCCATGCTGGAGGCTTCTCCAATCGTCCACCAAGAGCCGCCAAGCTGCAACTTGATATCCAAGTTGCAGCTCTTCCATCATGTCGCTTTTGGTGCCTGGAGCAGGTGAAACGCCGGAGTGAATAATCAAGAAAGCAGCATCCCTTGGCGCAGACACTCCTTCCCATCGGGATGTCTGCCCAGGTGGCCCAAAGAACTCCGGCGAGGAGGGGTATCATCAAACGCCCAAATGTCGTAGAAAAATCGAAGGCAATACGCTCGCAGACGCGCTTCTCACAACCACCAATTCCCTGCTCCTCTTACAGCAGCCAGCCCGCCGCCACCATCAACGCCGCTGTCACAGCCACCATCGGCGGACCGCTCCTCACGCCCCTACTCGTCGTGATCGCATCCGCAAGCGTCGTATTCGCAAACCCCGAGCCGCACAGCACATCCGTCATCTGCGCGGCCTCAGCATACGTATTAGCAATCGGCTGGCGGCGATTCGCCGTCGCCACGTGATAGATGCTCATGGTGTCCTGCAGACACGAGCCACACTGCGGCAGTGTGGCGCCCGGCAAGCTCGAGTTGAGCGGTAGGAAGTAGTAGTAGGCCTCGGTGTAGGTGTTGTTGGTGACGGCATCACCGTAGCAGTAGGACTGGGAGTCCTCGTCCTTGAGGCAGGTTGCGCTGTAGACGACTTGGTAGGCGATGAGGCCCATGTAGGCCTGCGTCACGGTCGGGTTGCCGGAGGCGTAGTCGGCGCCGCAGTTCTCGCCTTTGGTGAGGTTGGCGGCGACGCTGGCGAAGTAGTTGGCGCATGAGGTTACGTTGGCGGCGCAGGATTTGTCCAGGACGCGCGAGATGCTAACGAGGGACTTTTGGGCGTCGAAGAAGGACGTTGAGCCCTAGAGAAGCTAGTGTTAGCACCCCATGAGTGTATTCGCTGGTGCCGTGCGTCTTACCTGGAGCAGCAAAGACATTGGGTAACACGTCTGGAACTCGTCTGCGGCGATCATGCTGTCGATGAACGCGGGACAGCTTGTTGCGGTGAAGTTATTGGAGATGCCACCGTCGAAGAAGCTTGGTAGAGGGCTGGTCGCGGCGGTTGCAGCCGAGGTCTCGGACGATGCGGACGTGCTTGATGAGCTCCTCGTGGTTGAGCTCGCAAGCGTTGTGGGATCCGCAGTCGATACTGGAATCGCTATGCTCTCGGTGATCACAGTCGCAGTCCTCCTCCTCAGCTCATGCTCTTCAGGATCCAGCGACGTCCATTTCCCGTCCTCCCAGAGCCGTATCCTGGTATCTATGATGAGGCCCGCCTCCTCATCCGGCGTTGATGGTATTTCTGCTGCAATGGTTGGTTGCGGTGGCCCATCCAGTCCCGGTAGCCTTATCGCTGCGATTGCTGTGGGCTCTGGAAGCTCGTCGTCCTGTGACGCAAGTACTGTTGATGCAAATAATACGGCGAGACCAAGTGCCCTAGCCCATTGTGTCCGTGGTCTGCATGAAGATGATGTGGAGTTGCTGGTTGCTGATGAGCCCCAGCAGGCGTTGAAACGAGTGAACGAAGCCATGATTATATCGCGGCGACAGAATACATGTGGGACATGTACAGCCTTATTTGGGTGACACCGAGTCCCCGTAATTTTCGCCGATCGTCCGCGTAGCAGAAGCCCAGTGAGCGAACCAGTGGGTTGCTGACAGCAGAAACGGGTCGGTGATCGTCCCGGATGCTGGTCACGGCGTAGATGATCGTCGGTGGTGAGGCACAGGTAGGTCCTCGCAAATGCGCACAGGATAGGCGCATGCGGTTTGGTTATACGACTCCTGTCAAGGTTTGAGTCGGACCGCAAATAGGTAGTCAGGTAGTCAGGTAGTCAGGTAATCAGAGTGACGGCCAAGGTTCCCTTGGAACGGAGCGGATGACAGCGCAGGAATGGTTTGGTGCTGGCTGTAATCTGCGGCTGCCAGGGGGGGGGAGGGGGGGGGGGAAACCTAGGTAGCTTCGGGGGACGGCCGCGGGTAAATCGACAAAATGTCCGGAAGTTGACAAGGCGAGGCCTAAATTAGACGCGGCTGGCTAGTCCACGTGTATTTGGATGAGTCTGCCAAATACTACGGTGGTGCAACAAGGTCCAGTGGGTAGTGGCCGTTGGTGGACACGACGGTCGGTCAGGTTGGTGGGAGCGGGGCCAGGCGGGGGTGAGCGAGGGCGTGAGCGAGAGAAATATGATGAGTCGTCCGTCAGGCCGGGTTTTTGTTTGTTGTGGGTTGCAAGCGATGGCCTCCAAGAGGGAGGGAACGAGTGGCGTGGTTGCGTAAGAAGTTAGAACTGCAGGGCCAAGCAAAGCCTATCGTTGGGGTCGAGCAGCCTTCCCAGTCATAAGCAAGTCGTCCGATAATATCGCGCAGTAGTGTTCGGATGGACGTCCAAGGGTAGGTAGGTGTGTGCTTGACAGGAGGGTGTGATGAGGAGATGAGGGGTGCAAAGGAGTGTGGGTGGACTGTTGGAGGAGACCCGAGGAGAACCGCGAAAGAGAGCAATTGGCCGATACACAACCAACTAAGGCAGATCGGGGCGGGTTTTTCTCGTGGTGACAAACAACCAGAGTTGGTGATGGTTGGATGTGAACGGACCGTGAAGGGTGATGAGAGAAGAGATCGTAAATCCAGACACGGGCTGCCAAAGAAGAACAGGTCGAGCGTGGCAGACAGGGGCCGCGCACCAGGGCCCAAGAGGCGGGGGGGGTAATATAATATTATCTCTAGGCAGGTCAACCTTCACACCGTTCCTTGCCAACTTCTTGTTAGCATTGACTCGTTTGTCTGGCGAGTTTCTGTAAAACAACAGTTGAGATCACCTGCACCATTGGACTGGAACAGGTGTGGTAGTAGCCAACGCGGTTCTAATTCTGGCCTGGCCATCTTCGCGGCCCTTGGATTCTCGATACTATGTACTATGTACCAAACAGGCACAGGCACAGGCACAGGCACAGGCACAGTCAGCCACGCGCCAGGCTAGTCCCTGGAAGGCGAGGAGGAAGCAATTATGATTAGCGGCGCATCTTGCTCATATCAAAAGCCAATAACTCCCCCCCAGCCATCTACCGACCTGCTCAAAATTGCAGCCTAGGGACTCGTCATCAGTGTGATATGGTGATTGGGCTGATCATATCTCGTCAAAAAGAAGTTGAAAGGTTGTTTTGATAGACGAGGTTGGCGTTTAGTTCCATGATCTGCACGAGGCCCGTCCCCGCCGGCGCAAGGCCATGTGCGCCGCTCGTCGATCGTTTCTTCTAGACCCTCAGGAACGTGGCCCTTTTGTCTCACTCATCTTTCTGTCTGCAGCATAAACTTCATAAACACAGTAAGCAGCGGTGAGATGGACTTGTAGATGGGTATTCCTCCCCTTGCTTACGTACTAAACGAACAGCCCAGCAGCCCTACCACGCCACGCGACCAAGCCGACAGCCGAAAGGATCTCTAAGGATTCATCTTGTCGCGCCGTCTGTCAATCTAGTGAGCCGACGATGCCTCCTTACTGCTTTGGGCAACGCACAGTCGCTGGGCCGTGGACAACCAGAGCAGATGGCTTCTCAATCTCGAACCCAAGAGATCCATCGTCGGTAGCGACCTCACCTGGGCAGTGGACCCCATCTCCCAGACCAAGACCAAGATCCTTCACCTGCCAGGCAGGCGGGGAAAATAAACCGGACACTTTGTTTGCGCTGGAATGCAGTGACTTGGTGAATCTGGCACTTCGACCACTCCCCCTGCGAAACAATAAATACTGGAACATACCAAAAGTACCGCCTACCTCTCAACATAATGCCAATATGTTTTTTTATTTTTTATTTTTCAGTAATGGCACACGTCGTGTTGCCGTTGAGACACACATGTTCAATTGAAAAGGTCGAGTTTTGGTGGCCTTTGCCCCCAACAAACAAGTGTCGGGTTATTATTTCCGTCTGCCTGCCTGCGTCCAAGCACAAGGCACCGTCCCTCCTGTGCCTTGCATACCCGGACTGCCGGTGGACCCACCAGAGCTTTTGCATTTCGTGCTCAGGTGCTCCGCCACGTCCCCTTTGGGTCCAGATTTGGATTGACTGCCGGCAGTCCGAATCGTGCAATGCATGGCCGGCCCAGAACATCGGACGAGGTCCCAAAGCTTCGGGGTTTTCTGCAGAGACTGGGGGAGAACCAAAAGCCCTTCCCGTCCGCGGAAGCATCACGATATCTGTCGCTGCCGTGGCGCGGCAAAAGCCCCCGTCCGCTTTGCACATTCCAGCAATTCCCAACAGCGAAGCCCACGTTCCACCGCGTCAGCCTCCTCTCCCACCGTGTCACCAGCCTAATGCAGCCGTATCCGAATGTGGCTTTCCGCTGACTCTGCGTTGCAGCAACGTTCTGGACCTTTCTGTCGCTGGCCGGTAAAGCTGGCCGGCTTGCTAATTCCTCTGCGCCGCACGCCGGCCTCGCACGCGGGCTGAAAAGGAGCCTTCTATTGATTGGGGCCCATTCGCCTAGCCGTTGGAGCTTTGTCATGGGACGTTGAATGGAATGTGCATTGGACGCTGGTGCAGCCACAGCGAACAAGGCTGCCAACAAGTCTTGGAGTCGCACTACAGCTGCCAGACTAGAATGCATGAACACAGTACTCACTCACTAACCGGGCTCCTTCCTCGTCGTACAGCATCGCCCGGAAGATACAGACCGTCCAACAATCGAGATCTATCTCGGGAGGAGAAAGGCAATCGCCCGTCCCAAGACAGCCACACAGACACAACACACGAAGTTTCGGGGTTGTCGGGGCTGTCAACGCAATGCGCTGCCACACTGCAGGCATGCTGTCTCACCTCCGAGCCGAACCAAACACCCCGTGCTCGTGTTGCTTTGTGTCTTCCTTCCTTTGTTTCCTTCTGTCTGTCTGTCTGTGGAGCGAGCCGGCCGCTAGTGTTGCACGAAGAACCCCCCGAGCTCATATAACAAGGCCTGATGCTCGCCAAAGCCTGTCCTCGCCTCAAACATTTTTACGTTGCTCGTGTTTGGCGGTCCAAGCCGGAAATGTCTTCTGGAGGCGCGTTTCGTTCGGACGATGCGGTCATGGTGGATCTGTGTTATGCATCGTCTTCGAAAACAGCTGCTCAGTACTGTGCTGTTCTGCTTTTTTGGCATCCGGAAGGCTGTTAGAAGCCTCGTTCGCAGAGACGACACAACCAGATTCCGCCCTGGTAGGCACCCTCGCTCGTGAGTTTGCATTCAACAGTGTGACATGACCTGCCGTGGGATTATGTACAGTGGAAGTGTGTGTTCGCCATCTCTGGTTCCTTCACACCCGCAGGCCACCCGCAGGCCACCAAACACAAGCACCTTGGAAGTCGTCATTGGCTGCGAGTAGTTCAGGTGATGGAAATTGTTGAATATCTACATGTACTAGGAACCCCTATGCAGTGTATGCAGTGTATGCAGTGTATGCAGTGATGCCGAATGAAGAGAGCGTACATGTGCCCTTTCTACCCTTTCCGTCCAAACGCCCGCTATGCATGCCAGAAAATCTCATCAAAGCTCACTCATCAACATAGAACTGTGCGCAATACGGCCAGGTCCCATCTCGCA
The DNA here is from genome assembly GCA_022609195.1 of Plenodomus libanotidis. Classification (NCBI taxonomy): domain Eukaryota; kingdom Fungi; phylum Ascomycota; class Dothideomycetes; order Pleosporales; family Leptosphaeriaceae; genus Plenodomus; species Plenodomus libanotidis. Next base: position 372,775 of record JAGKQA010000010.1, on the reverse strand, counting down.
AGATGATCCGACATGTCTTCTTCAAAGCGCCTCCTAGCTCTTCTCCAAGCTCTGCAGCCTCACCAACTCGGCATAACGCCCTCCCAAGCTCATCAACTCGCGGTGCGAGCCGCGCTCCACAACAACACCCTTCTCAAACACATAGATACAATCGGCCTTAGCAATAGTGCTGAGCCGATGCGCCACCGCAATCGTCGTGCGGCCCTTCGCCGCGCGGTCCAGCGCCGCCTGCACGACATGCTCGCTCTCGCTGTCCAGCGCACTCGTCGCCTCGTCCAGCAGCAAAATCTTCGGGTCACGAATCAGCGCGCGCGCGATGGCAATGCGCTGCTTCTGTCCACCAGAAAGCAGTGTGCCCTTGGATCCCACGACAGTGTTGAAGCCGTCGGGCAGCGACATGACGAACTCGTAGATGTTGGCCTCGCGGCACACGGCGTCGACCTGCGCGTCCGTGACACTCTCAGGGTCCGCAGCGCCGAGCAGGATGTTCTCGCGGATCGTGCCGGCGTAGAGCGTCGGCTCCTGCGAGACGAGCGCGATGAAGCTGCGGTAGTCGTTGACGTTGAGGCTCGTGATCTCGCGCCCGTCGACAAAGATGCCGCCGCCGAGCGCGTTGTAGAAGCGCTCGAGCAGCGCGATGGTCGTCGACTTGCCGCAGCCCGAAGGGCCGACGAGCGCGATGTACTGGCCCGGCTGCACCTGCAGGTTGAGCCCGCGCAGCACGGGCACGTCGGGCCGCGTGGGGTAGCGGAAGTGCACGTCGCGGAACTCGATGGTGCCCTGGATGGCGTTCTTCTCGTGCTTGGAGATGTGCTCGCCCGCGTCGGCCCACGTGTCGATCTTGGGCTTCTGGTCAAAGAGCTTCATGAGCTCGGCGGCGGACGACTTGGCCTTGCCCAAGTCGGGCGCGAAGGAGAAGATGGTGCCTGCGGACTGGGCGCCAAAGATCACTTCGGAGAAGACGACGAAGAATTGGAACATCGAGTACTCGCCGCGCGCGATCAGGGTGCCGCCGTACCAGAAGCCGAGCGCGAAGCAGAGGAATAGGACGGACTGCGATGCGGCGTACAGGGAGCTGGCGCGCAGGATGGACTTTGAGGAGACGCGGAGCTGCTCGGCGAGCGACTCGCGGTACAGGGTGAGAACGTCTTCCTCGCGGGTGAGGGATGCGACGGTGCGAATGGCGGTAACGGCCTCCGAGGCGAAGCTCGCGGACTTGTCGTAGGCGGTCTTGGAGCGGCGCTGGAACGCGGCCAGCATCCAGATGCGCAAGAAACCGCATGCGAGGACGATCGGAACGGTGGCAATGCAGACGAGAGCGAGCTTCCAGCCGATGGCGAGCGACACGGCAAAGCAGCTGACCAAAGTCGACAAGCTCATCAGGATGGTGCCGAGCGTGGCGCCGCTCAGACCGGCCAAGTGGGTGGTCTCGGTGGACAGGAAGGAGGTGAGTGCGCCAGCCGAGTTCTCGTCGCGGTCAAAGAACTCGACGTCTTGACGCAGCATGGTCCGGAAGGCGCGGTTGCGCACACGGTGAATCATGCGCTCCGAGCAGAAGGCGAAAATGGTTCCCTGGGCGGCGAAGCAGATGAGGATGGCGAAGCCGAGCATGAGGTACATGAGACACCAGAAAGAGGCGTCGCTCTCGATTTGAGGAATCGACTGGGGCGTGACAGGGACCGAGAGCTGCGTGATGATCTTGGAGAAGAAGATGCTCATGACTGGGTTGCCACCACCGGATAGGGTGGCGAACAAGAGCCCGACTGTCATCCACATCGTTTCCGGCTTGTTGAAAGACGCGAGAAGCTTGACCAGAGTCCACAACGAATAGTCCTTTTCTTCTTCGGCCTTCCGTCCTTGCATCGCAACGCTGCTGATCGACTTTGACGTGCTTTGGCGGTTGAGCTTGGATGCAATGTTCGTGTCGTCAGGATCCGCCTCAAAACCCGCACCCGAGGGCGACTTCAAGCTTTGCTGGCTCCTTTGCTTGATCAGCTCCACTTCGTCGTCTTCCTCCGATGACGAGTCGTCGTCGGCTGTTTCTGTCGAGATGAGCTGTGCCGTGACCAGAGAATGGTAGGCGCCCTTCATTTGAAGCAGCTCGTTATGAGTTCCCTGTTCAACGATCTTGCCGTGGCTCATGACCACAATGTTGTCGGCATCCCTGATTGTGCTGAGACGATGAGCAATTGCAATGGTAGTACGTCCCGCAGCGGCTTGCTCCAAGGCAGCTTGCACCACTCCTTCACTTCTCGAGTCCAAGGCGGAAGTAGCTTCGTCAAGCAGGAGACTAAAATTGAAAGCATTAGCATGTCTGAAAGCCATCGAAATGTTCACCATGATCGCCTCAAAGGTGATGGCAATGCGCAGCAGGGACTCAAATGGTACTTGAATGGTACTTACATCTTAGGGTCCGAGCAGATGGCACGCGCGATGGCAATTCGCTGCTTCTGTCCACCAGACAACAGGAAACCACGCTCACCAACGTTGGTCTCGTATCCCTCAGGCAAGGCAGTGATGAAGTCGTGGGCATAAGCCTTGACAGCAGCCGACTCGATAAGTTCCTTCTGCTTCTCCGGGGTCGCGTGCTCGTGTTGCGTGCCGACCAGACCATGACGGATATTCTCGTAGATCGTGGTGCTGAAGAGAGTGGGTTCCTGAGCCACCAGCGCAATCTGCTGTCGCAGCCACTTGAGGTTCAGTTTCGAGATATCGTGGCCGTCGAGGAACACCTCGCCCTGCACAGGCTCGTAGAAACGCTCGACCAAGCCGACGATGGTCGACTTTCCACTGCCAGAGGCTCCCACAAGGGCAGTCGTCTTGCCCGCGGGGATGGTGAGAGAGACGTCCTCCATGACGGTCACCTCCGGTCGGGAGGGGTAGATCATCTTGACGTTCTTGAGGCGGATCTCGCCCTCCACCTTGTCCAGCTTGTCGCCCTTGTCCGAAGAGCTATCCAGCGCGGAAATGCGGTCAATGGTGGTGTAGATCTTGGCAGCGGCACCGAGGGCCGTTGTGAAAGCCTGGATGTTCGGTGCGACTCCGCCGAGGGAGAAGGAGCCGAGCATGACGGACATGGCCACGATCAGGACCTGTGAAAGAGTGACGTCTCCGCTCACGAGGAATCGCGAGCCCTGCCAGAAAGCCAAACCATAGTTCCAATTCAAGAGCGCCATGAGACAAGCGATCATGATCCCAAGGGCGCTCTTGAGTCTCACTCCAGAGAACTCGGCTTTCGCCAGATGGGTGTCGTAAGATGCGGCCAGTCTGTCTTGCGTGCCGAATGCCACAGCACTGCGAACGGAACTGAGCGTCTCCTCCGCAATGGTGCCGCCCAGCGCATACGAGTGGATAGTCCGTGTGCTGTACTTGACGATGAATTTGCCGCCTATACTAAAGATGATAGCAATGGCCAGTACTGTGGACACGAGGATCAATGTGAGCTTCCAGTAGTAGACGAAACCAATGACAAAGGCCGCGAAGAACGTGGCCAGTGCGTTGAGCGTCAGGGAGACTTTTTCGCTGAGTCCTTCTTGAATCAAGTTGGTGTCTGCGGTGATTCGGGTGACCACCTCACCGGAGCCAAGGTTGTCGAAGAATCCCTACAAGCCAGGGTCAGCACAATGAGCACATTGCAGTATGTCGCCAAGTCTTGTCCATGTGATAGTCGCTAAGCGCAAGGGAATTGGAAATGTTGGCGGCTTACAATATTCTGCTTCAAGCAGGCCTCGAGGTAGTGTTCGCGAACCATACCAGCAATATGCTCTCCAGTGTAGATGAAGGCCACTGTCGATATGTAGGTAGTCACGAACATGCCAATTGCGAGGTAGACGAAATACAGGACAAGGTGCGCCATCTCGTCTTCGAAATCAGATTGCGACACACTGCCGTTGAAAAAGCCGGCAAATGTGCCTTGGAGAGTGCCAAAGATGATGGTCATCAAGGGCATCATGGCACCCGATGCGATGGAGAGAAAGGTGCCGATGAACAGAAGGGTCAGATCCAGCCTCGTCGCATAGCGATACAGCATCACCACCCCGACCTTGATATCAGGAGTGTCAACTTGCCGCCGCAGGATGGCCGCCTCTTCGGGGGCCAAGTGCGCATACGGGTCGTTATTCCTTTGCTGCGTTTTGGGGACCTGACTGTCGAGTTTCGCAAGCTTGACATTGTCGTCGCTGGAATCGTCGCCAGCCTTGGCCGCAGCTTTCTCGTCGACTGTTGCGCTGGTCGTCTTGCCATTATGAGTTTCGGGACTGTTGATGAGGGTGTCCCGCCCAGCAGATGTGCTTTGACGAGGCGTGACAGTTCCAGCCTGGGGCGGCGGCTGGTCTGTGGGGCCCGCGGCCATAATGTGATGTGCTGGGAACCTACGCACGCAACGAGGCAGACGATGTCACAAGGGCGCCAAGGGAGTTCGTTGTTCAAAGTGTATGTATGACCTTGGGCCGTAGCGCGTCGGCATGCAAATCTGTTTGCGCTGCGCCCTAGCTGGCAATAAACGCACAAACGGCTTGGTTTAGAAGGCGCAACTTGGGCTGCCTGTCGTCGACGCTGTCGATTATTATACAAGGCTCACTAGTAACGCAAGGCAGTGCGCACTCGTGGGTCACCGGTGGGATGAGGCGAGAGGTCGTCGGGAGGCGACGGTGTCGGTGTAGACGAAGCAATGTTCGGCTGCTGTTGAATATTGCTTTATTAGCCCAGAAAGCTCGGCACAGGCGAGTTGCAGCGTGTCGGCGTGGGTATTGAGAGTGTATGTCGGGGCGCGCACACAAGGGGGCCCGGATTAATTAGAAGCTGTGCCTGGAAGATTAGAGAACTTGGGCAAAAGAACTTGTCAGTTGATTGTGAGAACAGGTGCGCTGGTTACAAGTGGCCTCGAGGCAGTTTTGACCCGATTCATACCACGGAGAACGGCATTCAAGCCGACCCCGAAGAGAGCTCAAGTCCGCTTGTTCACTGTTTCTGCCATCCGCCCCCTGGTCTTCATCCTGGTCCTTGTCCTTGTTCTTTTACTGTGGTAGTTCTTCGACAAGAATGCTGGATTCTGGGGTCCAGGACTGACTTGTGTACTCTCCTGGGTGCTGTGATCGACCGATAGCGAAATCATGCGAAGACCTGCCATCATCGCACCGCTGTGCCAGCCCGCACTCCCTCAACGTAAGCAAACGAGCCTGCGGACTAGGCATGAGCAAGTCGGCCGATCTGACAGTTGAGAGACATCAGACGGCGTGACAAAAGAATGCGAGCATATCTCTGCCTAGCGCGGACGTCTTTTGTCTTCAATTGTCGGGGCCGCCGCCGGCCCCGTTGATCCGCAAAAGGAGGAAAGCGGGCATTTGAAATAACAAAGTACTAAGCATATAGCCGAGGAAGGAAAGGGTCGAACAATTGCTAACACAGTAGCGACTCAGGAATGTTGAGTATCGCAGCACGTGCAAGCTCAGCACATGCCATCCGATGTTCAACGCTTGGGGGCCGGCATCCACGTTGGCTTATCTTTGCCTGCCTTTTTCTTTTCTTCTTTTTGAATCTACAGCTTACCGAACCGTCGGGACTACTTCCCAAGCTGGGTTCACTGTAATTGCAGCGCCCGTGTATTATTCAATGTAACCCTTGCTAAATTGCTGGATTGCTGAATGGCTGCGCTGTCTGGTATCCTAGTCTCTGGCCGAGATAGGAATGTTATGCTCGGCCCCGAGGCACCAGTGACGGACAAGTGAGCTTCCCCGAGCTTTGTTCTGTCTCAGCTCACAGCCCACGCCTTGAGACTAGCGGCAGCTAGTTGGCGGTCTGCAGATCAGAACCCCCCATCGTCCTGGGGTAAGCGCTGTTCGGATTCGGCTCCGTCAGATTCATCCAAGACGGGGCTTAGAAGACATGGAGTTCGGAGACTTTGCATTACAGTAGTCGCCCGTCCCCGTCCCGCGTCCCGGCTCAGCCAACATGGTCAAAATCGTCAAGACTGCATGCGTTCGCGATACACAATGCGTAACTCGACTTTCTTCAAGAGGTTGCCCCGAGCCTCAAGCCATGCACGGCCCTACCGAGGCCTCATTATCGCTCACTCGAACCCCGATTTGGAGTTGATACTTCGTACCGGTCGTCCGAGATCAGTTTTGGACAAGCTTTTTCTGCGCAGAAGGGATCGAGGAAATGACAGATCTTGATCTGCAAAGTCCGCATTCTTTTACATGACTGCTGACAGGGCCAGTGTGGTAACCAGACAAAACATGACCATCACTGCCACGCGATACTTGCTAAATAAGCAGTGATCTGTGACACAACCGCTGGGGAAGGTTTGCCTGTGGACCAATAAACCTTGAGCCACGTGAAATATCATCGACTGTGCATGAACCTAGCTTGGCGGGCTCCTAAAAGTAAATCGGCCTGATGTTGAGACTCGAGGACCTTGTCGATTCTTGTATCTGTCGTTGCGCTTGGGAACCGGCAATTCGCTATGCTCGTGTGACCCGAGGAGGAAACACAGTCACCGTGGTCTCACGTTTCCAAGTGCAGCTACACAGTACGTACGAGCATGGTAGATGCTACGGTAGTACTCGAGGAAGGACACATGGGGCTCTTCGCCGTTGTTACCTTGTGGCCGGAGAAACAAAACAACTCTGGCAGGGTTCCCCACACACGTCATCTCGCCGCCACAGCCTTGTCACACTCTTCGTCACTGCCAGCAAAACTTCCACAAACAGACTGTCCTCTTCGCACTCAACTTTGTCGCATCAACATTACTAGACCATTTGCGACACCTGCCTTGGTCTTCCTCCTCGCAGCGTCGACGCGCGAGTCTCCAGGCCACCCGACAACAATCCCCCACCGCTCAAATCCTACCCTCGGAAAACACTATTCCCCAACGGCCACCAGGCTCCCTCAACGACAGCACAATGCATCTACCGCCCCTCCTCGCAGCGTTCGCGCTGACCGCAGCAGCCAAACCCCGCGATGCGATCCTCCTCTCGCAAGTCGAGTCGCTCACCCTGCGCGGCGACAAGCAAACCAGCCACCGGCGCGTCTCCGCCATCCCGCAGCTCAAATGCATCTCCCAGCGCGCCGTCTGCGCCAAGTTCGCCGTCGACCTCATGCGCTGCGAGAATAAGGGCGCCGGCTATGACACCGAGGATATCCAGTGGAGCTGCACCGCGCAGCTGCCGCCAGAGTTGAAGCTAGGTGCGTACAATCTCTCCACCCCGCGCCTTGACCCAACCACCACTTTCAGAGTACTTGCCTAGGTCGCTAACCTCTTGTTGGCTACATCCAGGTTCCACAGACGTGATTTGCGAAGGCTACTCCTCCCCCGACGACCCCTACGTCCTCAAAGGCTCCTGTGGCGTCGAATACCGCCTCGCGCTCACCCACGAAGGCGAAGCCCGATGGCCCGACCTCGGCGGATCCGTCCCAAGCCGCCCCTCTGTGGACAGTGTCTTCCCCATCCTATTCTGGGTTGTCTTTGGCGCCGTCGTCGTCTTCATCCTCTTCAACATGTGCAAGAACGCCATGGACAACCAAGGAGGACCGAACCGGCCGCCGCGCGCAGCACGGCGGTACATCGGCAACGGTGGCGGCGGCGGTGGTGGTGATTGGGATGATCCGCCGCCGCCTTACCCGGGTGCTGGTGGTGGCGGGAGCCGGAAGAGCAATTGGGGGCCTTTCGGCAGCAGTGGTGGTGGGGGTAGCGGAGGAGGATGGGGGAGCAATCTTGCGTCGGGAGCGGCTGGCGCCGCGGCTGGGTACTATGCGGGCAGTAGGGGCCGGAACAGCAGCTCTAACAACTCGAGGAATGCGGCGCCAGATTATGGTAGCTCATGGGGTAACGGCGGCCGTGGTGGCTCGTCCAGCTCAGGATCATCTGGGTCGAGCGCGAGTACGTCGCGACATGAAAGCACCGGTTTCGGCTCGACGAGCAGGCGCTGAGAACATAGTGCTTGGCAACACATGAACTGCGATCCACGATTGCAAATTTCATTCATGAGACGTGTACACGATATCTTTTATGCATACGGATTATTTCCCGAGGCACTGCCATGGTGACATGCAGTCGTATCTCGCCTCGGAACATCTAAAAATGGGTTTGGCTTGCTCTCTTTTGACTGAGAATGTCCGTTGGATACCCTGGATCATCTCTGAGCCAACCAGCCTCAATCAAATAATTAGGCTCAAGTACGCCGGACCAGTTCTGCATTCGCCATGCCACGCCATGTCTTGTGGGTATTGTTCTTTCCCCCGTACACATCAAAATGGTACAGTCTCAAAGACCGACACAGGCGGTCCTCCAATCGAATCCACTCCCATCAGATGCCACCATGTGCCAGAATGTGTTAACTCGAGCAAGCCAGAGTACACCACTCTTGTGGGATTGGATTTCCAACGCAAGTCAAAACGACTCGCACCTTTCCAGGGTCTAGAGATCCAACTTCATACAAAATTCAGTAAGTCGAATCTTGCGCCTCTACTACCGAGCCTCCGGATCGACCATGTGCCAGGCAAATGCTGCCCAGCGCATCCGCGGTGATCTTTTCTCATCTTAGGAACCAAGATGACTACTCGCTTTACTAGTCGCAGCCGGCGACTGGTCCTGCACTTTGGGCTTCACACCAGCTCCCGATCCTTCGCCAAGAAGACCGTGACGATGTTGCTCTTGTCGTATCGTGTGTTGCACGTGGGGCAGCCTCTCAGACGGTTCGAGATGCGATCTTCGGCGCAAGGTCTGCACATAATGTGACCACAGGTTGCGATCACAACATTGTTGGGATTTCGGGCGCAAACTTTGCACCAGATCATGTCCTAGCAAATCTGTTAGTTCTGCTTCCTGGAGTGATGCGATTGCGAGTACTTACGTTCAGGAGCTCCTCGTCGGGCGAGATGTTATCCACACCCTTCTTCTTCCATGTGTCCCGTTCCTTCGTGATGGTTTCGACACGCTTCTTCAGTTTCTCAACTTCGACCTGAGACATATTGGCCTGCTCCTTCGCAGCACTCACCGCCGAATCTTTGGACTTCACGTAGTTCTGAAGCTCTCCAATTTGCGACTTGACGTGATCCGCGCGACGACTGACGTCGGCGGCGGTCGACTTGAGCTGCCGGTTTTCCTCCACAATAGCGATGTTGGACTGTTTGAGGTCGGTGAGTTGCTTCTCGAGGTTGCTGTTGAGTGTGCGAGCCTGAGTGTCGTGCTCCTTCAATGCTGTTATGATCTCAGAGCTCTTGCCGTTCTGTTGTCGCAAAGTCTTGATTTCGTTGTTGCGTATGTCGGCGTCTTTTCGGGCTGCGAAATACTTTTGATCGGCCTTGCTCTTCTCTTGAACGAGCTGGGTCATCCGCTCCTCGGTTGCAACCTGGTCCATGACCTTCTTCTGTGACAGAGTCATAGCCCGCTTGTAGGCCTGCTCAATGGCTGGCAACTCCTGCTTGATGGACTCCAAATCCCTTCTGGTCTTAACAAACTTGTCGCGGAGATCCTCAAGCGTGATCGAATCCAGTTCGGGATCAGGGTCGGACATGGTCGTGTCAGCCTCGGGGCGCAGGCGTTCAAGCTCCATTTCCAGGGCAGAAATTCGGTCCTCCTTTGCGGTAACGAGCTCCTTCATCTGGTCGATCGAGGTCTTCTCCTGCTCCATGGTCTTCTGTCGCACGCCTAAATCTGCCAGTAGTTCGTCTCTGGCAGTCCGGATGCGGGTCAAGTCACCCTCCTTCGCCTGAATCTGAGCCTCCAAATCTTCAGTCACAGCTTGTGCCTCGCGCTCCAGCGTTGTCCTGAAAGTTGTCCGTTCCGCGTGCAACTTCTCGGCCTCGTGACGTAGCTGCTTGTTGATGACTTCAAGATCATTGACTCTCCTTATCAAGTCTTCGTTCTGACCCTTGAAAGCCTTGAACACGTCCGTTCGCACGTAGTCCTCATCAGTCACGCTGTCTCTGCGCATCTTTAGCTGAGAATTCTCGTCCTTCAAGGTCTTGAGCTCAGCCATTGCTGCGCTCAGCTGTTCCTTAAGTTTTGCCTCCGCAGCGGCCGCCTCCTCATATTTGAGTTGCAGGCCAGGGTCGTGGCCGTTGCTGTGGCTGGAGTCATCTCCATTCTTCTTCCCATCCTGAGCAGGAGATGGTCGTGTAGTCGCCTGTCCCATCGCCTGTGCCTCCATCTTTTGTACCTGGGCACTTTTCGCTCGGTCAAGTTTCTTTTCGGCCTTCACGGCGCGCAGCATGGCAGTATCCAGACTTGCGGACAATTCATCCTTCTTAGAAATGAGGCCTTCCAGTTGGACCTTGTCCTCTTTCTGCATCGCCAAGAGTGTCTTCAGCCTGGTCTCAAGCTCAGCCACCTCGGGCTTTATGTAGCCCCTACTAGCAGCTATGCGACTAAAAAGAGCTTCCAGGACGGGCTTGATAGAGCTTGCTTTATCAGACAGGTGGGCTTGGAAAGTTTGGCCATCCTCGAAGTGGAGACCAGTGGTTGGCTTGATGTCTTGAAAGGTGTCAGAACTGAGGCTGGTGATTGAGGGGTGGGGTATATAGAGACTCACCCGCATTGCCGTCATCAGTAATAATCCCTTCTGCGACAAGCTGGACTTCCTGTAGCAGCTTCATGATGTCAGCAGAGCGAGCAGCCACAAGCTAGGCGATGCAAACATACCTGCAGCCACCAGCCGTCGACAACTCTCAAGTGGTCATCATAGTGATTGTATTTGTTGGAAAGTTCTTCAAGACGGGTTTCCAGTCGTGTCTTCTCTCTCTTGTACTCGAGCATCTGCCGGTAGATTGCATCCTTTGTGTAGCTCTGATAACCCAATAGTCAGCGTCCATAGTTGTCGGATGATTCGGGCCATTGAGTGGGGAGTGTAGCGACCATTCAGTGTGGAGTGGAGGACATTGCCAGCGGGCAGTTGAGGTTGAGGGACATTTGGGAGCCTGGCAGCCTGGCAAGCTGGAGACCAGCAAGCCACGCATTAGCACTGAACAGGAGAGCCGGCTATTACGGCGAATTGAGCCAGAAACGACAGGGAGACCAGGCTACAGCATTGCGGCTTCCATTCCTTGAGCAGCTCTGTGTGTGATGATGTATGTTGAGGTGGAGGGGATGGTGAATCGTTGACCAGAAGCGGCTGTGTAGCACTCACCTCAATCCAAGCATCATCACCGCGATCGTCGTCGCGAGACTTGCTGGTGCCATTGACCTGGTGTCGCTTGGTGGGCGGACCAAGGTCATCACCTCCGGGTCGCTTCCTGTCCTCCATCTTGACGGGTTGGGAGGGAGGAAATGTGCAGGGAGAGGTGGCAACAGGCATGTGAGGAAGCGACGTTGATCAGGCTGCGGGGTGTCGTGACGCGAGTGCAATCAAAAGAAATGCGTGTTTGAGAGGAACATGGGCGACGAGTATTCACCAAAGATTGGTGATGCCCGGGTTGCCAGTGGTTGGTTGTGCATCAAGGAAGGCGGTTGTTTGGCGTCGCGTAGGTCGGTGGAGTCTCCAGAGTTGGCGACGTTGATGGAATGAGCAGGAGAGTTTTCACTGCTGCAGACCTGAGTGCAGAGCGCAGAGTGCGGACCGGGACTTGCAGAAACGGCATTCGGTCCCCAGCTCAGCGGCATCACGTATGGCGCTAGCACGTATCAGCGCTAGTGCAGTGCCTGGGGCTCCACGTTCCTTCCAGGGGAGCTCGCCCCCACTCTGCCATCTGCAAAATAATCTGTACATTTGTCCCCATGCATCACTGCAACATGTTCAAAACTAGCCACTAGGTTGTCTATAAGAGCTTTGGTGAGGTGTACAAGTTTTAAATCGACTCATTACCTTAAGCTAGTCTGAAGACGCCGTTGAATGCTTGCGGTTGATGGCGCGCGTGTGTGACTAATAAGGAATCGCGAACGCTATCGCGACCGTGGTTGTTGGCGCGCTCACGCATAAAGCACCCAACTTCCACAACCAACCTTCCACAACCAACCTTCCACAATAAGAGCAGCTTGGACAAGCGCACAGCTACTAACACAACAAGCGCAACCCCCAGCCCAGGGTCCACAACACAGCCGACAAAGCAGCATCATCAAGCTACTTGAGTAATTTTTGGCCCATCAGTCCTTTTCCATCTGCCGACACGGCGTTTGGACAAGATGAGTTCCATGTTGAAAAAGGCCGCGACGGGCTCCTTCAAGCCCAGAGCTCCCGTTGCGCGAAGACGGCACCCAGGCTCTGTGGCTTCAAGCGTGGCCCCATCCGAGAGTGCTCAGTCCAGCGCAACGCCTGCCCAAGAATCAACTCCTGACCCTTCGCAGGATGTCGCGACTTCGTCAAACACCGCAGAGTCCAGGCTCGATCAGCCCGCTCCTCCCAACACTTCCAACGCGAACCAACAGTCAACGCCGGCCCCGAGTCAACTACCAAGTACTACTTCTGAACGCGCTGCTTCACCCGAAGGCCCCGACACGCGTCAAACATCTCTAACCCCTAGCGCCTCCTCTGTCGCAAAGCCGAAAGAGACTACACCTCGTCCTCCTCCGTCACACAAATCCGCTGCGCAACAGGCCCAGGAACCAGTCGAAGCCACAGCAAGTGTCGCCGAGTCTACTACACCATCAGCAATCACCTCAAAAGCAAATGCATCTAAGAAGGTCCCCACTGGTCGCTCTAAGCCAGTCCAGCCCAAAGCTATCACGAAACCAAGACCGAGTCCTGACATCGCCGAACCAGGACCGTCTCAGGCTACAGCACAGCCTACGCCAATCGATGACGACGAAGACGTAGTCCCGTCCATCGAGAACGGCGAAGCATCATCAAAAGCTGCGACTCCTTCCAAAGCAAAGGGCAACGCGGTCGCTAAGCCGCGCAAGCCAGCCGCACCCAGGAAGCGCAAAGCAGCTGCGGCCACAGGCGAAGATGAGGCGGAGGCTGGCGCAGAGGCCGCAGGCCCACCTAATAAGAAGCGAGCGCCGCGCAAGGCAGTCACAAAGAAGAGAGCTCCTATGAAGAACGCGGAGGCAGAGGGCGCTACCAATGGGGAAAGCGTGGCGCCAAAGAGAAAGTCACAACGCAAGACAGCCGTTTCTGCGGAAAGGAGAAGTCCAGAGAAGGCGGCAGAGATCGACGAGGAGGAAGAACACAGCGGTTCTGAGAACTCAGACGAAGAGGCGGCACAGGCGACAAAAAAATCTAGAAAGACGCGCGTGCGCAAGCGCGCCGTGACTCCCGAGGACGCAGAGAACCTCACAATTGACCCAGCCACCATGACGCTAGCCGAGCTCACCAAGGACATCAAGATTGGCCAGAGGTGGGACAAGGCGGAGCTGATCGAGGAAGCGGAGCGAGAAAAGAAGCGAGAGCGCGCCGAGAGAGTAGCCATGCTGAAGCTAGACGCAGAGCAGGAAGCTCAGGCTGAAGCCGCCGGCACGCCACCAGCAGCAGACCGACGACCGCCAACGCCGCCAGCCGAGATGCCCGAGGAGGTGCAAATGCGCCTAGTAAACGGCGAGATCGTTATCGACGAGTCCACCACACGCTACAACCGCCACGCCGCAGCAGACAGGGCCCGCGAAGGCTTCGAGGAGAAGGAAGAGCACGATTTCAGCCGACATGTCACGCAAGCAACGCACATGACGAACAAGAACAGCGGCGCGCACTGGACCGCCGACGAGACGGAGCACTTCTACCACGGCCTGCGCATGTTCGGCACCGACTTCAACATGATCGCCAAGATGTTTGGCGGCGGCAAGACGCGCCGCCAGATCAAGCTCAAGTTCAACCGCGAGGAGCGCCGCGACCCGGCGGGCATTAACAGCTGCCTCGTCGGCGAGAAGTCCGTCGCGATGGACATTGACGCCGTCGGCGGCGGCGACGGGCTCGAGGAGACGGCCGACATCGAGGCGGAGCTGAAGCGCGAGTTCGACGAGCGCGAGGCGCAGATCAAGCTGGTCGAGGACGAGGTGGCGGCCGAGGCGGCGCGCAAGCGCGAGGAGCTCATGGGCAAGCGCGGGAAGCGCAACGGCCCTGGCGATGAGGAGGAGATGGAGGTGGTGGACGGGGATGCGCCTGTTGCTGATGGCGATGCGGCGTCGGCGGCGCCGTCGCGGAGCCGCAAGGGCAAGGAGCCGGAAGCGCATCCGTATGCTAGTTATGGTGTGGGCACGGATCCCGATGTCATTGACGAGACGGACCTGCCTGATGCATCATCGGCGCGCGGCCGTGGTCGGAGCCGGGGCCGTGGCGGAAGGGGAGGGCGTGGGAGAGGCAGGTCGCAGGTCTTTGCTGGTGGCATTGGTGCGGATTAAATTTCCTGACTCTTTGTCCCATGGACGACGATGCGCGCTGTCCAGGGTCGATGACAAGTCAACCGCCGAGGCCAGAGCGATGCCGCATGTCACGATCGGCTTTGGCAGGCTCAGTGGCAGAATAGTCTAGGAAATAGACTGATTATTCACCACAACAGACTTGTCTTTGTGTCATACTGCAGTATCAGGTTGTTTGCAAAATACCCTACCAAGTGATACTTGGGATTCCCCACTTCTCGAACAACCAAGACAACCGAGCGAGCAGCGCGCGTATCTCAGCAGGCTAGTAGTATCTGATCAGCAGGCTGACGGCAGAGTCTACAACACATAACCAGGCTAGGAGCATCTACATAAGCCCGGCAACTGGTATGATCGACAATGCACTTGTCCTCAAAGCTGGGTGGGCTTGCCAGATTGTTCATCTCGCCATCGGTATCTCATCAATTCCATCACAAGAAACGTCCAGGCTGGTGCAATCACCATCCTCAATAAGTCCTTCTGTCAAGACAAGCATAAGAAAAGCTCAGATCTTCTACTCCGCAGTTCTTGGTCGCCAGCAATTCAAAACAAGACCAGGTGGTGATCTCCTGGAAAGTAAGTGTTTCGAAACGTGTATCTTTCGTTCGTTCTTCAGAGGCTGGCTTCGCCGATGGACAAGTATTCCAGCCTGCAGAGAATGCATGAATAACTAGGTGATTCCACGGTGCAAAAAATGGATTGTCCCAGTACACCACGGCCTGTCAACCGTCTTGCTTGACAGCAGTGTCTTTCCCAACGCCAAAGATTTCCAGGTATAAACACCTTTCTCGAAACATTCCCTGTTCCCTATTCCACTGCGAACAAATAACCACGGCCTGTCCCTGCGAAGCAATGCGTAGACGAGGAAGCTTGACTCCTTACTGAGCGGCAGGCGGGTCCTCCTCATCGGGCTGGTCGAACAGGAAGTTGGCAGCAAGCTCCTCATTCTTATCGCAGGCGAAGTAAGCCTGGATGGCCTGATCGCGCTCGAAGCCGAGGCGGCACAGCTGTTCAGGATGGATTAGTCTCAGGAGACACAAAGGGCAGGTCTTTAGATGTACGTACACGTTCAATAGCATCACGCTCCTCCTCGGTCACGGCAATAGCTTGAGCACCAGGAGGGAGGGGCGCATCGTCGTCGCCGTCCTCACCTAGCAGCGCCAAGAATTGTTCTGGGTTCTGGGCGATCAGCTGGGCGAGCTGAGGGTTGCTAGCACCGAGTTGCTGCAGGATGGGCTCGAGCATCTGGGGCTGCTGCTGAACGACTTGGCGGAGTTGCTGGAACTGAGCGTTGTTCCTAAGGAATTCCAGGTTGCCCATGCCTCCCTGCTGGGCAGCCGCCGCGGCGACCGCAGCTGCGGCACCACGACCAGCAGCATTGTTGCCACCACCGCCACGGCCACCTTGCGCAGCAGCGAGATCGAACAGGTTCACGCCTCCATCGTCCTCAGCACCACCAGCGGCAGGTGCTGCGGCTGCGGCTGGAGCACCGGCACCGGCAGCAGGCTGAGCAGCAGCAGGAGCGGCGGGGCGCTGCTCTTGTTGGATGTTGTCGGGGATGCCCTATCTCAAGTCAGCCTTGTGCTACCCAAATACAGCCTCCCCTCTTTTCCACTCACGTTCAGGAGGTACTCGACGGCGCGGTCTGGGTTGAAGAAGGCGGCACGCATGGCAGCATCGATCTGGCTTCTCTCGAATCCCATGGCCATCATGTTGGCAATGGCCTCAGAGCGCTGCTCGCCCATTGCCAGACTGTTGGGGTCATTGTAGTTGGGATCGGCAGAGCTTCGGGCAGCAGGAGTTGGTGTGGCGGGAGCAGCGGCGGGGTTTGAGTTCGCAACGGCCGGTGCAGCTGGAGGAGCGGGTGTGGATGAGGAAGCAGCGGGAGCAGGCGTTGCTGGAACGGCGGCCGCGGGTGCGGGCTTCTCGACCTTGGCCTGTACAACTGGGTCAGGATGTTGGCTCGTAGACTTCAAGCGCCAAACCAAGACCTACCTTATTCACCACGCACACGACAAAGCCCTTCTCCTCGATCTTGTAGGTCTCGATGGATTCCTCATCCTTCAGGATCTTGCCTGTAGTAGGGTCAGTACGAAGTTTGCAGCAATGCGAGGCAGATTCGGTCCCGTACCAGCGTGAATCAGCTTCAGCGTTTTGACGTCCCAGCCTTGGTCTGCGCAAATCTTCTCCTTGACGGCAGAGATCTATCCCTGGAGTCAGCATTGATGCACGCGTGGTCGTAGTCGCCGAGGGCATCGCATACCTTTTCGCTGGGGTCGAACTCGATGACGAACTTCTGCTGCTTCAGGTCCTGTTCGGTTCGGTGGATTGTCAGCTTGATGCTCTCTATAGCTATAGACTATGCACGCAGGAAGCGCGAGGAAGCTGCCACAGGCGACGGAGTGGTGGGAAAAGAGCATCGTGGCGGGAGAGGTTTGCCGCCGCCGCCGGCGCATCTGACGTACCTTGAAAGTAACCTTCATGTTGGGCAACGAGTGTGCAGTGTGGCGACTGCTCGTATCTTGACGTGGAGGCGGGTAAATGAGTGTTTGATGTTGGGGGTTGAATGATTCAAGGTCCAGACACAGGAGGGTAGAAGAAGGTGTCGGGAGACTTGAGGGTCGTTAGTCAAGAGAGTGGTGTTTTGGAGGTTTTGCGCTTTGCTGAAGTTCAACGAAGAAGCCGGATGGGTAGTTAGCTGGAGGTAGGTCATCACCCGTGGACCCGCTGCGGGCAGCATGGATCTCAGGTCAGCGCGCGGTAAACGCCCTCATCAGGCAGGTCAGGGCAGGCAGTGACCCTAGCTCCAGGCCTCAACCCAACTGCAAGACCTTGCACTGCGGCCAAATGTGGGGTCAAACGGATGCCTAGATACCCTCACTCGCCTGTTGACGAAGCTCATTGCAGCCTGGCTTGCTGCTGACTTCTGACTTGACTCCTTTCCACCCTTTTCCCCATCACATGGTCTGAGTCAATGGCACTCACGCCAAATAATAGTAGCAATTGCAATTGGGTCGGAATGCAACATCATTTCACCCATCACCTCGATATCAAGATTGATATCATCTTGCATGTTGGAGGTTCTGGGCCTCTTTTGTCGACTGGAACAATGTCATGGTGCATACAGCCCTGGCCTGTGTCACACCAAACCACATCGCACGAAACATGCAAACACACAATTGAGCTGGGACTATATTGGTTCTCACGTGAGATGAGTTCGTCATGGGACGACGACATTGGTAAGAGTGCAAAAGAAGTACTGATTATTCACATGCTTCCAGGTGTATCTTGCCTGTGGAACTTGTGTATCTTCTCGCAACGTCTTCAAGTCCTGACTCGACTGTCCAGTCTTCACACTCTTCTCCTCGCTCCCCTCTCTATGCAACCTCTCGGTCCAGACCTAATCACATCTGGAGCTTTCAACGCCTTGCTTAGGTATAGAAGTAGGAAAGAAGAAGAGAATGGTATCAAAAGTTTAACGTTTCCCCCCCCCCCCCAGCCAATCAACCAGCCGACCAGCTCCAAGTCTCCCAGTCCAAGTCCTCCACCCCGGGAGAGTTCCACCAATATTTTCCCCAATCCGTGTATGTATATCAGACAGTTAAATGTTAAGGACCGTTTAGTCGTCGCTAGAATTGTATAAAATTCGCCGATGGCGTGCCGTTGTTGCTGGTGGCGCATCGAACAAGAGTGTGGTGAATGTCGTCGAGATCTCACCACGAATCCAGAGCATCCAGGCCCGGTCCGCGCGGCCCATCCCGCGACGGCGTCTTCCGCGCCGGATAAACATGCAGACTCGTCTGCGACCCGGAATTAAGAATATAGTCCGGCACCGGTGGCGTGATTTTCCGCTCGGGCGCCTCCGGCACCTCCAGCACCTCGCCCAGCGCCGTCTCGTCCGAGCGCATGGTCTCATTGCTCGTCGCACTGAACGTCTTGTTATTGTTGTCGCTATCTTCCGGTGACGAGCACATGCCCGCGAAGCTGTCGAATGAGCCCTTGGTCCCCAGCGGGCTCGACACCGCCGGCAGCGACCCGGAGCGCATCCGGCTGAGGCTGCGGATGCTCTGGCGGTCCGAGATGATTTGTCCCGCTTGCGGCGCCGCGATCACGATTGTGCCGGGGCTGGCCATGGGCGGCGGCGTGGGCGAGTCAGAGCGGAAGAGCGGGTGGATGTGCGACTCGGACGCGGACGTCTGCTGCGTGGTGAAGCAGCGCTTGGGTGGCGCCGGCAGCGCTGACCGTGTCGATGTCGCGGGGCTGAAGCTGCGGCTGCGGCGTGCTGTGCGCGGGAGCTCGAAGCGATCGAGCGGGTCACCTGGGCTCGGGCTGCGGCTGGTCGTCGGGCTGGCGGGGATGGTCTCCAGGAAGCGGGAGCCGCCACCGATGGGAGACGTCGTCTCGATCACGAGTTGGCGGTTCTGCGGGTCCACGCCAGAGGTGTCCCATGAGTCGAAGCCGTCGTCGGCTGCGCTGGCGCGCTCGCGGTAGTTGCAGGATTCGATGGAGGCGGCGCGCCGGGCTGAACGTTGGCTGCGCTGGCTGCGCTGGCTGCGCGAGCTGCGGTTGCCGGCGAGGAGCTTGGTTTTGGACGAGGCGGAGCGGACGACATCCGAGGCCATGGTGTACATGGTGCTGGCGGCGGAGAAGCCTCCGCTGGATCCTGGTGGACGCCTTGAGTCCAGCGATGCTGTTCTTGAGGTTGTGCGAGACTCGGTCGGTGGGCTTGTGCGGCTGTATGGGACGGTCTTGACCCGGGATGGGCACATTGGTGACCGCCGACCGATCTCAAGCATGCTTGGAGTAGGTGATGATTCGTCTTGCTGCACGCGATCGGCGAGGAAGCGGCTCACGAGAAACGAGGCCTGCAAGAAGAACGACATCGCGAAGATGATCGCCGTCCCCGCAAGGTACCCAGTTGTGTCCACCCCAACAGTCTTGTCTCTCGACAAACAGGTGAGTGTGGCAGCCGTGAGAGCTGCGGCCACGACACACAATCCAATCCCACAGCCAAAGCGCAGTGCCGTTACCCTATGCTCGGGGCTCCTCCGAATCGATGTAATGACCACGAATGAGAGGGACAGCAGCGTCGCACATTCCAGTATCGCGGCTATTACTGCGGCGATCCTTGTTGATGCTGCCGGATGAGAGTGAGGTAGTGTCAGAACAATCTGCAGCACTAGTAGGACGGTGGTGGTTGCTATTGTGGCGGCTCCCAGTACCGCTGGGGCCGTTATTTGAGAGTGTACATTCATGTCGTCAATTTGTTGTGGTGCTGATGGACGGCTATGCGTCATCGGGAATACCCATTCATGTGAGGCCGATCTCAGACAGGTTCAGACCCAAGCCACGAGCGATTGTTCCACAGCAGTCGACTATTCTCCCCAGAGTGATACAATGCGCCGGTAACGAGTGTGGTGATCCGTAGATCCGGAATGTTAAACGAGTGGACGAAGGACGATCGAAGCCTTGCAAAAACCAACACAGAGACCTTGTCGGATTACCGAAAGGAAAATCCAGTTCCTTTCTAGTCGGACGAGCTCTCCCGCTTGCCAGGGCTGTGAGATCCGGTCTAGGTGTTCCCCTGACGACCCAAGTAGGCCCCGGTGGACCACGCCCGAAAGAGAAACAGGAATCGTCGGGTGGATACTGGTTTTCGAAACTTCAAACAACGTCGCCGGGGCGACGAACGAGATCAAAGGCCTTGGAGATCAGAAACCGGGCGAACACTGTGGGTCGACAAGGCTGAAGATGACGATACAATCAAGCCTCGTCTGGAAGCGAAGTTGGAAGAGACTGGCCCTCGGTATTCGTCTGAATGGGTCGTTGAAAAAGGTGGAGTTGCGGGAGTCGGTCTCGTCAACAAAGAGATTGAGTTCGGCTTTTGTGGTCAAGATGTTTGCGATCCACATCTGTTACAAGTAAAATGCTAGCAGTTGATGAAATGAACAAAACCGGCTGGCAAGACGCCTCGCGGGATGCCGATGTATCCAGATATGGTCCGGGTCCGTCGTCTGGAACAAAAGAGTGTCGCGTGGAAAATGGTTCTCCACCGTCTCAGGAACGAACGCGAATATAATCCTGGTTGGGAGTATACCTGCGGTTGTCGATTGTCGAATATGACAGTCTTCAACAAGTTGCTCAGCAAACCCAACCCAGTATATAGCGGACCAGCGATATTTAATGCAGGGCAATGATGCACGAGCACAGAAAAAGTAGACGGGACAGGATAGTGAAGAGGGCAGGAGGAGAAAGATGGGTCCTCCGGGGACCCAAGAAACAAAATATGCGAACTGGGGTCGGGGAAGGTCAACGAAGGCCAAGTCGCGTCGCGTTATGCTGTCAAATAGAAGCCCTTGTCCTTTGTTTTGTTTCCCATTGGTAGCTGGGGCTGCACTCTGCCCCGGGAGATATGCACGCACGTTGTCTCTAGGGTCCTCCTTGCGGATACCTAGTGGGCTGGGTGGGCCCCAGGGCTGTGATGGCCTCGTCTGGACTCTTCCAAAATCCCCTGTGCTCTTCACCGTTGCATTCGAGGGGCTGTGATCGTCCCCGTCGGCGTGCCCCGGGGAAGAGAAAGTTGCGCGCTGTTACGGTAACAATTTGAGCATTTTAGGGTTCGAAACGGGGGCTGCCTCACTGCGATCGGTGGTAGGTGCTGATAGTCAAAGCCCTCAATATCACGCCGGTGTCTTCAAGAGCCGTGTTGATGGGCTCCACTCTCTTGGCCACCGGTCTAGTGAGTGGCTCGTAAACAACAGGTCGTTGGGAGTACAAGCACGGCCACCATGGTGCGGTTCTCCCAGCAAAAGCAAAGCATGGCAGGCACTCGGCCTCTATATGATTCGTGCGAGCTTGAGAAGCACCCTGTGCAGATACGGTGTCGATCATCTGTATAAACCTACTATGTCGTAGAGTTCATGAAAAACTAATCACGCATACTTTGCCTATCCCCCCTCTTCGACAAGCAGTCAGCAGCGGCTGTAAGACCGATATGTGTCTCATCTAATGCAAAACCCTTCATGTTGATACAAGTGAACATGGCAGAAAACTTCCGAGCTCATGAGCAAAGTGGTTCTTTACTAACAAACTGACTTTTCTGCCCCGCTGCTGTCCAAGGAAGCTTACGATTTGGTCACCACGCATGCGAGCTTCGGATGTTGAACAAATTCAGCGAGTCGTCAGCCGTCGGTGATTCAAGCCGCTGAAGAAGCAAGCAGAGTCCCTATATGCGTCTTCGGTCTTAGGTTTGTCTCACTTCAGTAAACACTGGAGTGCTTTCTTACTCGCTGCAATGCTACATATTGTAAGGGCACTGACGTTCGTGAAACAGGGCGCCATCGCCCCCTATGTCAGCCTGCCCGTGCAAGTACCGACCTGTTTGATTGATGGCATGAGGTGGTATTCAGCAATAACATTTCAGCCTCAGTATCCATACGATTGCACATCCCCGGGCTAGAGCGCTGTTTCAACCAGGAGAAGTATCAGCCGCGGGTTCACTTCCGCGTGTCAAAGCTTTTGCCATCCATGGTTGGGCTGCGATTTGAGGGTGCCAGTGTAGTTCGAGCAGAAGCGCAACCTGTGATGATGATGTTGTTGTTGTTGTTGTTGTTGTTGTTGTTGTTGTTGTTTGAACGTCCTTGATCGATGTGGTCCTCAGCCTGGCTCTGCTAGCCAGCAATGTGCAGCATCGCTTCACCGCCACCGCTGACGCTAATTTCGCGATGCGAGATGTATTTCATGCAAGCACCTAGCGCGTCAGTGACGTTTAACGGCGATGCCAGCTGTCATTTGTCCAGTGGAGCTGCTAAGCTTCGGTGATCATCCCATGTTTAGGGTTGGGAGAAAGCAGGCAGCTCCTTGCGTCAAGTAGACAATGTCGCGTGGTGGATGCCCCGCCTGCCCGCCTAGAGAACAAAGTGACGGAGACAATTAGTCCATGTTGTTGACCTATATGCCATTGATCATGGGTATTGCGCTGCTGGCCGTGTTCATGCTGATGGCCAGTGAGAACCGATCGACGAGATTGGTCTTCGTCACACAGACCCTTCCGGCAGACAGCACAGAAAACAAGGCGGACCACCTAGCTGGCTGAGTGCACTACTTCCGTACCCCCCGTGCAGCCTTGCAACCAGAGGCTGGCGCAGACTTCCGTCGGGGGCCAGCCGGACATTACCTTATAGCCACGGTTAGTGCTCGGCCGGGAGACATGATGGCAACAACAAAGTGGCGAGGGGGAATTTATCTCAGCGTCGAATGTAGTTTCCGCTAAGCGTTCTCGATGCCACTAATCACTGAATCAGCGGCATGCTGGCCTGCAAACCTTATGGTGCAACAAATCCAACGGTCGCTGCAGATCAACGTTGAGGTTTGGTAATAACTGTCCCACATATATGACAATATGGCTGATAGTTCGTCTGAGGTAGAAGATCCTTGTGCTTGCATCGTTGCCGACGAGAGCTTCGTATTTGGCCCGCAAGCCCGCAGGTTGGCAGAACCAGTGGCTGCGGTCGCCTGCGTCGGAGACGACGAAGAATTCCAGCTTGCAATGCCAACTTGGCACGCTCCGCCTGCCCTGACTTTGGAAAGTCCAGCAAGGTCTGGCCAGGCAGACATTACCTTGCGGCCAAGCACCAACAACCGTTGCTGAAGTTCATTCTGTGTCTCTTTTGCTATTGATAGCGACAATTGCCGTAACTTGGTTGGCGCCGCCTGAGTGCGAGGTCCGAGGACTCCTCCTGAGCGTGCGCTTGGATCGCATAAACACACACCAGACTGATGAAAGCGCTCAATCCGTGGACGTCGCCAAATCGGCACTCATTCCCAAGGTTTGTCAACGCTCGAGACTCAGCAAGAGCCGGAGTCACTTCCGAAAAGATGGGGAACGCGAGTCAGAACTTCCAGAAACCTTGGAGATGAGCAATTGGCCCAAGACTGGTACCTGCATAGGGCACAGCGACCTGCATGGAGCATCGGCAAGTCCCAGGAGCATGTAGCTTCGGGCCGGTGAGCACATGCGAGTATCCGTCGTGGCCATGGCCATGTCAAGCCGCCTGACTCGATGTGCTCCGGTCTCGAGGTTTCAACGGTCCCAACAAGATTCTAGGCTTCTTGACAGCCGGCACAGAGTTCGCGTGGAGTTGGATGTTGTGGTGGTGTCGACGGATTCCAGCTTTCGGAACCGGATCCACATGTCCGCCTGCTGCCAGGCACGATTTCGGTGCCTCGGACTGTCAAAGCACATGCCATCCCGCAGCGATTCATCACGCACGAATCTTCGGTGGGTGATCACTCGGCAGGAAATGGTGAAGAATCCATCCGGCCTTGACTAAATATGCGGGCCCTCACAAAATGTCGAGCCACGCTGTGACTAACGTATTTGCTGGAGCAGTGGGCGGGAGTCTGTTAGCAATGTGCTTTCGGAGCGTCGTCGAGGTGCTGGTAGACTCCAGAGGAACAGATGCAGCATTGCGAAATGTTGACCATATTCTCATATCATGGGCCAGAATGTGTCTGAGGACCGCGACGTTTGGTAGGTCAACTGCGCTCTTGGCCTCGCTTCGCGTGTCCATGCGCCGCTCGGTACAATGATGCATCGAGCCGGCTAAATCACGACGTCTCCTGTCTTGGAAATCCCCAATTATTACCGCAGACATCGCGAGAAGCTAACCCACAATGACTCCGGATATTCATCTTCTGCATAGAAAGCAGGCCAAGTTGGGCTGTTAGCCTCATGATTGCTGGAATTGCGTTGCCTCATCGTTGCCGCTAATGTAACTCAACTCACACCATGTGCCTAATTCGCCATTGTGATAGCTCAACTGCGTGATCTGGGTATGTAGGTATATAAACACAATTGCGCTGAGCTCCTCCATATGGCTTCCCCAGGGTTGACTCAACGAGCATTTCCTCGAGGCACGCCGAGGGATTCACGATGAGGTCCTTGATTTACCTGACCAGTCTCCTGGCGTGGTGGGTCTGTGGCACAGCAGCGACGAATAATAACTTGACCGACGTAGTCGAGTGGGATCACTACAGTCTCTCGATCAACAACCAGAGGTAAGTTTCGTCGTCGGGACTATGCAATTCAGTCTCACCAAAACTTCACGATGAAGCTAAAGGTTCCGAAGGGTGTTCATCAACGGCGGAGAATTCCATTACCAGAGACTGCCAGTCCCTGAGTTATGGCCAGACATTTTCCAGAAGTTCAAGGCCAATGGCTTCAACGCTGCCAGCGTCTACTTCTTTTGGTCGTATCACTCCCCAGCGAAAGACACCTATGACTTTGAGACTGCCGGAAAGAACCTCCAGGCCCTGTTCGACGCCGCAAAAGACGCAGGTATCTGGATCATCGCCAGGCCCGGACCCTACAGCAATGCCGAGACGAGCGCCGGAGGCCTGGCCTTGTACGGCAGTGACGGCAGCTTTGGCAAAGTGAGGACAGCGGACGAGCTCTACTATCAGAGCTGGCTGCCGTGGATCCAGAATGTTGGAGCCATCATCGCCGCCAACCAGATTACCGAGGGTGGGCCAGTCATCCTCAACCAGGTCGAAAACGAGCTCCAGGAGACCGTGCATGAGGCAACCAACACATTGGTGATCTACATGGAGCAAATCAAGGCGGCTTTTCTGGCGGCCGGTATCGTCGTGCCCTCTACAAGCAATGAGAAGGGCATGCGGTCGCAGTCTTGGAGTGTTGACTACCTGGATGTCGGCGGATCTGTCAACGTGTACGGGCTGGATTCGTATCCAGGAGGGTTGAGCTGCACCAATCCGGCGAGTGGATTCACTCTGGTGCGGACCTATTATCAATGTAAGCGCTGAAAGAGCTTCAGGTCGGATCTCAGAGACGCTCAAGAGGTAGCTAACCAGAGATGGCAGGGTTCCAAAACTACAGCTCCTCACAGCCAGAGTATACGCCTGAGTTCTCGGGCGGCTACTTCACACCCTGGGGCAGTGGCACCTTCTATGATACTGTAGGTACTCACCTGGTGGTACTTCATGGGCTCTTACACCTTTGCTAACATTTGGCAGTGTGCTTCATACCATGATCCAGCCTATCCCGATCTCTTGTACGTGTCACAATAGCTTCCCATCTAACAGTGTTATGGATAGAGGTCCCACCGACGACACCTCAAGCTTTCCACGATATGAACTCTAAGGTTGTGAGACTGCTTTACTAATATCTCTATAGCTATAAGAACAACATAGCGAATCGTATGACGATGCAGAGCTTCTACATGACATATGGAGGGACGAATTGGGGTCACTCGGCTGCTCCGGTCGTCTATACCTCATATGACTACTCGTAAGTGAACATACACGGCGTCATTCTCCAGGAAGCTGATCAAGAACACTTCAGAGCTCACTTCCGAGAGACTCGTCAAATTTGGTCCAAAGCGCTGCAAACAAAGCTCATCAACCTATTCGCAACGTCCACTCCCGACCTACTCAAGACAGACATGATTGGCAATGGCACAGGCTATCAAGTCGACTCAGACGCGGTTTTTACCTGGCTTTTGCAAAACCCGGACACCTCCGCGTCGTTCTTCGTCGTCCAGCAAGACAACTCGAGGGCCAGTGGCAATGTAACTTTCACAGTCTCACTCAACACGACGCTTGGCCCGGTTGACGTTCCGAATGTCTCCCTCTTTGGCCACCAAAGCACGATTCTCGTCACCGACTATGCTATCGGCGACCACACGCTCCTCTACAGTTCCGCGGATATTGCGACGTACGGATTGTTCGATGATGGCGCGGTGCTGGTCCAGTACCTCAAGGTCGGCCAGACGGGCGAGTTTGCCTTCAAGGGCGAGAACGGCTTGACCTATACAGTGGACGGCCCAAGCAGCTCGTTTGCCAGCTCGAACAGCACGACAGCAGGCCAGATATTCACATACACGCAAGAGCCCGGTGCGACCTTTGTGACTTTCTCGAACGGTGTGTCTGCGTGGCTGCTAAGTCAGGAGACTGCGTGGACGCTGTGGACACCCTCGACCAGCGACGACGTGTACGGCTCCCCTGACAAGAAGATCTTCGTTCTTGGGTCCTATCTCGTGCGAAGTGCTTCCGTCACCGGCGATGTTCTCTCCATCTCTGGCGACAACAACGTCACCACAACCATCGAGGCCTACGTCGGCTCCACACCCATCACAACCATCTCCTGGAATGGCATCGCCCTTGACGCCACGAAGACCACCCACGGCACCTACACAGCAACAATCCCAGGCGCCGAGGACCGCACCCTCACGCTGCCCAAGCTCAGCTCCTGGAAATCCGCCGACTCGCTCCCAGAAGCCGATCCAGCCTACGACGACTCGGCCTGGACTATAGCCAACAAGACCTCCACCATGGCCTACATCGCGCCCTACACCCTCCCCGTGCTCTTCTCGTCCGACTACGGCTACTACGTCGGCGCCAAGGTCTACCGCGGCTACTTCCCCGCCGCAAGCAACTACACGTCCGTCAACATCACGGCCTCCGGCGGCTCCGGCTTCGGCTGGACCGCCTGGCTCAACGGGGTGCTTATCGGCGGCGACGCAGGCAACACCACCATCCCCGCAACCACGACCGCCGTCATGGCCCTGCCCCCGTCCGCGCTCTCCACGACCTCCGACAACGTCATCACCGTGTTGGTCGACTACCACGGCCACGACCAGACGTCCGTCGCCGGCGGCCTCGCCGTCCCGCGCGGCATCTACGGCGCGCAGTTGTTGTCCGGCTCCAGTAGCGCCACGGCCGCAACGGGATTCACGCAGTGGAAGATTCAAGGCAACGCAGGCGGTGGTGCTGGGTACATCGACCCCGCGCGTGGACCGATGAACGAGGGCGGGCTCTATGGCGAGCGGCTCGGCTGGCACCTGCCTGGCTTCGAGCCTTTGGGCGCGGAGTGGGATGACTCAACGCCGCTAGTCGGGCTGAATGAATCCGGCGTGCGCTTCTATACCACCAGCTTTGAGCTGGACATCGACGCGGACCTGGATGCGCCGCTGGGACTGTCGTTTAGCGCGGCAGAGGGCACGATTGCGCGCGTCATGTTTTGGGTGAATGGATACCAGTACGGGAAATATGTGCCGCATATTGGCCCGCAGACTGTGTTCCCTGTGCCGCCGGGAATTATCAACAATCGTGGGTCGAACTATTTGGTGGTGAGCTTGTGGGCGATGACGGATGCGGGGGCGAGCTTGGATACGGTTGAGTTGGTTAATTATGGGCTGTATCAGACGGATTTTGGGTTTGGTGATATTGATGGTGCGGCGCTGCAGCCGGGCTGGACTGATAGAAGCCAGTATGCCTAAAGATCTAATCATAGACAATCTACTGCTAGTTTCAGCTATCAAATTTGACAGACCTGCGTGCGTTTTCCCAACATCGCATCGTGGGCCTCAATCTTTCTTCATTCTTGTGGGTTCTCGCTCGTATACTCTCATCGTGACCTGTCTGATCCCGTGCTTGATGAATGGCCCAACATCCCACAGTCCGACGGTAGTATTCCGCGGGCTGTGTGCGACGCAGCAGGTAGTCTTTCCATGTTACTACCCCCAGGTAATAGCTCGTAATTTGGCCCTCGATCTACCATCCATGAGAAATTGTGATCCATACTGATCGTTCTATATAGAATACTCAAGGCAGTCATTGAATCTAAACGCGTTCGCATTGTTTGGGGATCAGATCTCAACAAGTTCTGCCGGAAGACGGCGTCAATGGTAGTAATACTAGTGCTGTTCCTGTGCTAAATGTGTGCGCATAGAGGCCGATGCAACGAAAATTGTCACGCCGGGGAAAAAAAAAGCTCTTTCATTAGATAGCTTCTAAAGTTCGGCGGCATCCGGTATAGCTGTGGGATGATTCGATGTCCACCTCAAATACTAGCCAACATTCTCTGCAAAGTAAACGCAGATTTAGAATTCAGCAGTGCCTATAATGCATAGTCGCTGGTGTGATGATCGCTGGGCCACTAGTGGTCTGGATTCGTCTCCTACGTTGAGCAGTTGGCTGCGGGAAAATGGCGTTCCACAAGCACATACATGCATAGAAAAATATAGGCCGTCCTTACGTGACAAAGCATTGGATGATAGTACACAGTAATAACTACAGGTTATCACCTGCAGTAATCTGCGTGCGGATTGCTGTATCTCCGACTATATGCCTTAAAGTATAAGCTCATCCTGAAAGCGCGATTCGCTGCATGGCAACACACCAAAAGTTGACATTTTCCCTATCCACATTAGCCAGCCTATCACAGCAAATATCGGGGGTTTCACAGCATATTTGCATCTGTACTGCGACCACACAATTGCAAAGCTGACTTAGGTAGTCGACTAATTGGATTGTCAATTTGGTATATTTGATGCTGTTTGTTTGGACAAGTTTCTAACATGTTCTCAGCTGCCAGTTGCGTGCGCTCCGCTGGCCGAGTTCAGGGCGTGAGCACTTCTAGGTGCCGTTCACGCCCCTTTCTCCAAGGATAATTCTGGATTCCTTTTCTTTCCGATACAGCTCTTGAATCAAGTGCTCCAATCGAGTAAATATGCCTGATGGCTGATGAGATATGCATCTGCTCCCATGGGTTCTTCGGGGACGTCAGGACGCATGGTTGTGGGTAATGAGAGTCTGGTCGGAGGCAGAATGAACCATGCACCCTGTCTCTATGCTTCATTCCGCGCGTCCTCTCTCGACTGCCCCTTTCGAGTCCTCTCATTACACAGTCAGGTCACGCGCTAGATAGAAGAGGGCAGTAAACGGCGAAGGCGATCTCCGCCACTCCGCTACTGGGATCCAGGAGGCATCCAAAGGAGCGGCGGTGACTCGGAAACGCCACTGTCGTCTCGCCGCGACGGGGATCCCACAGGACTTGGAAGCTGTGGGTGCAGCTCGTCCCGAGGATCCTGGAGATCATCTATGTTGTTTGATTAGATGTTGAATATGTCTGGAGTTTCTCATCAGAGAACCCCGCGACGGCAAGGCTGGGCTCGGGCTAGCCTGCGAATTAGGCACCTGTTCACCGTTTTCTTCCTTCCGCGGCGACATCACTCAAGGAGTCTGACTCTGTGCAATCCTCGCTGGGTCGCCAGTGCAATCGCTTTGTCCGAAGCTTCCTGGAGCAGTCTCGTTGTACATAGTGATGTCTAAAGCATCGCACAGGAGGGACAGAGGATTCCGATCCTGCAGATGGGGCACCTGTGAATCACTGACTGTCCTTCGCGACGGCACCCCTGGAAGAACATCAATTCGCGAAGCCACCTCTTCGTCAGTGCCGACTCTCTGCGACGGATGGCCTGGTGGAATCCCAACGAGCGGGACACTGGCAGCATGTCCTCCAGATCCACCTGCATTGGCGGACTTTCCTCGTATGCCTTTCCCAGATACCCCTCGACGCTTTTTCTTGTACTTTCGCAAAATGTGCGCATCAATGCTTCACCCTTCCAAGTTCGGCATTAGGTTGAGGTCGATGTCCAGGCCATTGTCAGGACTCTGCGATACTCTCTCCACTTCTGCAATTATCTGAGCCTCAGGAAGAAGTTGTGCAGGCCCACCGGTCTGCAGCAGTGCAAGCTTCCTTGCGTACTGTTGCACCATGTCCGCTGCTGGGACACCTCGACCCATCATTTCAAGGGTTTCGCGGCGAAGGAGATCCACGTCTGCATTCGGAGGGTCCGTTGCGATTGGCATGTTGTGCAGTCCTACAACCGAGGCTAGCTCGAGTCTCAGACTCTTGGACTGTTTAGAACAACAATTTCCATAAAATTCGAGAGCGTGTGCCGCGGCTACTCGCTACGCAGACATAGGAGGATCCCGACTTTGTCCCCCAAATTGTGCTGTTTCACCTCTCTGCTGTGACTCCGCCGGCAGATTGGGTGTGACTAGATTGTTGATGGATGGTGATTTTGCGTTCGCCGTGCGCTCCGGGTATTGCTGATATGGCCCGAGCGAAGGTAGCTTGTGGCCTCCAGTAACCTCTGTTCTTGGAGCTCTCGACTCTGCTGAGCTCGTGTTCGCCACAGCTGCATATGTAGTGTACGGAGGTATGGACCCTGGCAGAGGAGGCGTCGGCGCCGGCGCTGCCTGCGCTGGGGTAGACTGGACCGCTGGCTTTGGACTGATTGCAACTGGCCCGCTTGCGGCAAGCGAGCCAACATTTGCCCGACTTTGCGCCTCTTTGTCTGCTTTGCTAGGTCGGCCACGCTTTTTACCCGTTGGATTCGACTGGAAGACATTATACCCGTTCGAAGGCGTCTTGGACTGAAAGACACCGTAACCCTCGGCGATCGGCTGTTTCGCGTCTGGAACTGGCGCCGGCGGTCGCGGTTGAATGTGAATTTGGTGCGAAGGTTGTGGCGACGGCTGTGGCAGTGGAGGAGTACGAGATTGGGGTTGAGAAGGCGACTGAAAAAGTACACGAGGCATCGAAGCCAGTCGTTTTGGCGCTGGATCGCCCAAGAGATCGCCCGACTTCCGCTTCCTTAGACTAGGCACACTCGGCACGTTCAAATCGATGCCGAGCATGCTGGAAGCAGCACGCATGCATTGGTGCATATTCCTGCCTGCGCGCCGGGAGTGTCAGATGTGGTCTTCTCGAGAGTAGAAATGCTCTGGCCAAGGGGGCAAACCTCCGGGTAGCTGCATGCTAAACCAATCTGCTTCCAGATCGCATTGCTTGATGAAGGCAACAAGCTGCTCTGTGTCGACCTTGGAGGCTTTAATGTACTCAGCAAGGACAAAACGCTGGGACGCACGTTAGAATAGGCAGTCGGGGCTGGGGAACGTTGGTGAGCTCGCGCCTGGAAGCACACACCTTTTCGTCATCTGTAAAATTTCCGGCATCCATCATCACACAAGCTCCTCATGTCAGGCGGACACAAGACTTTTGTGACTAAATGACAATCAGTTTCCAAGGGAAAGTAATATTGTGGTCCCAGTGCACCGAGCGAAAAGCACAGTATGCGCCGGATGGACTGAACGTTGAATGCCAGGGCCAGAGGTTTCAAGGAATGACGCGGGTCAGCTTGTGCGAATCGTCGCCACAAAATAGGTCGACCAGTCTAGAACAAAATCCGCCGAATGAGAAAGAGTGTTTGACGAGGGTTTTGGAGTCGAAGTTTCGTGGATCTAAAGAAGCGATCGGGTGGTGTTGCACAAAGCTGGCGCGAGACAAACAGGCAAGCGCGCGTCCTGGATGAAAGAAAGTACTGGTATCGAGACAAGGCTCCGCGGGTGTAGTCAAGCTGTCAGATTGGGGGTGTGGCAGGAGGCCTGGGTCCAGATCCGAGGGAGTGGGAGAGACAAGGCCAGGGCCCAAAACCTGGACAGGAACAGAAATCCCTTGCGCGCAAATGCAGACGCAGAGACGGGAGCCGAGATTTGGTAACACGAGAAGAGAAGATAAGGCGGCGAGGCGCAAGACCAGGCCCTCAAGACCCCTGCCTCCACTGGTAATTAAACAGCCTTGACAGCCTGGGGTTACCTATAGGTACCAGCCAGAAAGTAAAAAGCAGCCTGGCAGCGCAGCGCAACACGGCGTCAGGTCAGGCTGAAGGCGGATGATGAGTCTGAAGTCTGAGGTTGGTATCCTTGCCAGCCTCCACTGCCAATGTCTCGCCGTTTTCAGTTCCAGTTCGGAGCCGGAGAAGGCCTCGCGGTCTTTGGAGCGAGGCTAGGACAGGCCGCGTGGTGGTCCGGGCGCGGGAGGGCGGATTGTCGCTGGGGATTAATTGAGCCCCCGTCGTGTGGTGATGATGATGCTATTGTCGATGATGGTGATGGTGATGATGATGCGCGAGTCGAGTCTCTGCGTCGACTTCTGTGCAGATATTGGCCACTGGATGGGGGAAATGGGACTCTGCTCGAGTCGAGGCTTAACTCAAGTCAAGCAGCGCGAGAGGCGGATGCAACTTGATGATACTCGTGTCGAATCCACTTGTCGGAGATCGTTATTGGACGAAAACAATGTGTTGGAGCCCCCGTTCGGAATGGTGAGGCTTTGAGACTGGCTGTGAAATGTTGTACAGCACTCAGTGGTCAATAGAACCGCACTCGGTCAAATACTGTACTGGCTTTGGCAGCTGCAAGTGCCCAGATTGTGGATGTGCGGCCAGGATCAAGAAGGCTAATTTCAGCTGCGAAGAAGTTGCCCGGGGGGTTGAAGAAGTCAATCTTCAACACAACAGATCTGTTGAGGCGATCATGTTTCTTGGTCCAAGGTTTGTCAGTCGCTTCCGCAGTGCGCAGTGCCTACCAGTAAGTTTGAGCTTTGAAGGTTAGTGGAGTTGAGACTCGGAGGAAGGAGGCACGCGGACCCGGACCCGGCAAGGGGAAAATCGAGGCACGGCTGAAATTGGAGATTCCAATCCAGGACTCGCTTCTCTGCTTCTTCCGCGCCCTGCTTCACGTTGGTCACTTTGGTGGGTTTCCCATCAGACTGACGGAGCAACTCAAGAGCCAACTTCCATGCGGTTCGGCATCTGGCGCTACAGACGCGGCTTGCATCCGGATCGCCTGCAGCACACCTAATGCAATCGCACCCAGTGGCATCGCGACATACTGCAGCAAGACGGGTTGCATCCTATCAGGCCAATGGGCTTGGGTCCGATCTCAGCCAACGCACGCACATGACACCCCCCTTGATGAGCCATTTGAATCGACACGTTCTCTCGGTGCTGGAATCATTGTGGCTACTGATCTTGTCAGCTGCGGATCCTCATCACGCTCATGCTCACTTGTCTTTCACCAAAGACACCTGAATCTGGAGGCCACAATTCAATAGTATCGCTGATCTCTTCCACAATCTTCCGCAACCGGGGTCCACAATAGACTTACAGCTTGCTGCAAGGCTGCAAAATGGCCTCTGCCTCAGCCAAAGCCCAGACCAATGAGAACGTCAATGCTGCACGCGACGGTCATCTGCGAGCCCTCTTAGGTGGGACAATAGTCGTTTCTGACAAAAGCCTCTGCAACACTTCTCACTGGTCGCTGGCCGCGTGTCGCTTCACCAATCAGAGCCGCCATCGTAGGGTGTCGGTGGTGGCCGCTGAGCCTGGCCTCCAAGAGCACGAGCCAGCAGTTCTCGTCGCAACGAGCCGCATGCTTATTCGTATGTGATTTGGTCGGATGCAAATTCAACGAGAAGTGAGTGTGTATCATCCGTGACAGCCTCCATTGCGAAAGTGGGCAGCACTGCTTTAATATAATGTCCTTCGTCCTCGCTCACCGCCTCGCCTCGCACGCAGCCTGCTCTTTGTCTGGCTGGGGTTCTCCACTCCCCATCCATCAACGCAGACCGGCTTCCTGCAAGAATGTGCTGGCACGGTAGCTACGACACAAGCTTCGTACCCATCTCCCTCTCAAATGACCTGCCTTTCCCACCCAATTCCTTGCTGCCGATTGGCATCAGTGTGCCACGTCAGTTTGGTCTGTTTCTGAAGCTGCGTTTACTGACCATCGCGCGCAGACCATCTGAGACTCATGTGCGCCTAAATCGCGCTGCCATGCCATAACACCAATTCAGGTCACCAGTACTGGACACCTCCAGCGCAACTCAATCTACCCACCCAGCGCTGTCTACTACCTGCCGATTAAAGATATAAAGCCTCCAATCATATTCATCCCGAGATACTCCACGATTGGATACTGAAGGGTGCCGAGATCGATCTGCGCCATTCGATGTCTGAGCATCTCTCCGAACGATCGTTGGTTGCAGGTTGAGATTCAGACAGTTCTTCTCCCTCATCAGCTAGTCGCGTACGGTGTATATCCGGCACAAGCTCGGTTGTTTCCAACACTATCAAATCTGGATCTGCCCGGGTGCCTTTCAGACCACATATACTGGCCTTGCATGGACGCACGCTCAGCAGGCAGGTCCCCCCCCCCTCCCCCATCCTGCGGCAAAAGGCCAGAAACATCACTGTGCTTTTCAGAGAGCAGATTGTCCACTTTGGACGTTAAAGAGCATTTCAAATCATCACCACATCAATTAAGTTTGGATGCTTTCAGTCGCAACAATGGAGCAATGGCGTCATTGCAGAACGTCAGGACAAAGGTCGTGTGTCCAATCGTTCAAGATGTCTCCAAGATCCAGCTGCTTCCCAAGCAGCCCCACAGTTTTGGCAGAGCCAGAGTCTGACTGCCTGAGAATGCATGATCCAAACTGAGTACCGAAGTATGTTTGAACTCTCATCTTGCAGTATCTGTAGTTGGTATGGCAATGTGAATTTGTGAATATGTTATACGGAGCTGCGCAAACGTATCTGCCCAAAGGCATCCTCGGCCGTATCCTTGGGGCCTAAGAAAGCTTTCAAGGACCCATAGCACTCCCTGCACACCAAGTTGGGCTGAGTCCTTCGAGTAAGACATGCCTGTCTTTCTAGTTCGAGTCTCGAACTCATTGAAGTGGTAGTTGGGAAGAACATATTCTTATTTCTCAACCACTAAGAGCAGACCCATCAGGGCCTATGCATTTGAAAGGCGAGTGCGACCGACAGGGATCACAGACCTAGCGCATTATTCTCGGCCCCACTGTGCATTCCTCTTGCGTGCATCTCACTCTCTGCGCCGGGTCGCACCTGTGAACTTTCCCGACTTGACTTCACCAACTTCCTCGACTTGCGCAGAACTTTCCACTCTGGACGCCCAATTGACGGCTCACCGGCTCACCCGACTCTCCATCGCTCTTCAGAACATTCTTTTGCACCATTGTGATTGTTGATCCGTTCGCAGTGCAATGTCGCAGGTCCCGGCTACCCACATGCGATAGGACCCCAGATCGCCGCTCAGCGCTCCATCCTGCCCTCGTCTTCAGACTCGAATACTTGGCCTCCTCACCTTCTACCACACGCCTCACATTTCCCCATCACCTGCGCAAACACGTCTATGGCCTGCGACCAACTTCTGCAACCCGTTTCAATATCTCCACGACCCCCTCCGCCTGTCTGTCTTTCTCAAAGATCGGCCCCTCCATCTTGACCTCGTCTGAATCCCACTAAGCTGTGGAAGGCGCACCAACCAGGAAGATGGACCGAGAGGATCGTATGTCCGAGGTGATTGTGGCTGCGAAGATGCAGAGCAGGCCGAAGGAGAATGGCCCAGTGCCAACCAAAGACAGACAGAGTGCCTCTACGTCGCCAAACGATTCGAAGCCACCCTCCAGAGACTCAAGCTTGTCGCCGGGGCTCAAGGCCGAGAATGAGAGCACTTCCACCCCCGACACAGAGCCAGCGTTGAAAACTTCGAGAAAACCACCAAAAGCCCGAGCGCGGCCCGCTCCACTGTTCGACCATCTGCCCGATGCTACCGAAGAGTCCACCGCCGGTTTTCAGGTCATTAGCGACTGTCTGTATGGGTCCAAGAATATGGGAGCATCGCATCACGATGCTCTCGACTGCGACTGTGCGGCAGAGTGGCGTAAGTTCCCACCTTGCTGCAATTTGCGATCCCTGGTGGACCTCCTAACTTTGATGCACAGGTGGCGGTGTCAACTATGCCTGCGGCGACGATTCCGATTGCATCAACCGGGCGACCAAAATGGAATGCGTCGATTCCGAGTGCAACTGCGGTCTTGGATGCGAGAACCAGCGTTTCCAGCGCAAGCAGTTCGCCGACGTGTCCGTGATCAAGACCGAGAAAAAGGGATACGGACTACGAGCAAACACCGATCTACAACCGAACGAGTTCATTTTCGAGTACATTGGCGAGGTCATCAATGAGCCTACGTTCCGACGCCGAATGGTCCAATACGACCAGGAGGGCATCAAGCACTTTTATTTCATGTCCCTCACGAGAGCAGAATTTGTCGACGCGACGAAAAAGGGCAATCTGGGACGGTTCTGCAACCATTCCTGCAACCCGAACTGCTACGTGGACAAGTGGGTGGTGGGTGAAAAATTGCGCATGGGCATTTTCACTAGCAGGGTCGTTCGGGCGGGTGAGGAGCTTGTCTTCAACTACAACGTGGACCGTTACGGAGCTGACCCGCAGCCCTGTTACTGTGGCGAGCCCAACTGCACCGGTTACATTGGCGGCAAAACCCAAACAGAGCGCGCCACCAAGCTACCACTCGCAACTATTGAAGCCCTTGGTATTGATGATGGCGACAGCTGGGATACCACCGTCGCCAAGAAGCCTCGCAAGAAGAAGCCAGCCGAAGATGACGAAGAGTACGTTAACAGTGTGCAGCTTCCAAGTCTGGACGAGCATGGCGTTACCAAAGTCATGGCTGCTTTGATGCAGTGCAAAGAGAAGTGGATCGCCGTCAAGCTGCTGGAGCGCATTGAGAATGCCGACAATGACCGTGTTCGCAACCGGGTTGTTCAAATGCACGGCTACCAAATTCTCACCACCACACTCAGCACCTTCAAGGATGACAACAACATTGTTCTGCAGATTTTGAACATCCTCTGGAAATTCCCTCGAGTGTCCAAGAACAAGATCTCGGACTCCAAGATAGAGGCAGAGGTTGAAAGTCTGCTTTCGTCGGAGCATGAAGATGTGGTGGCCGAAGCCAAGCGATTGCTGGAGGAGTGGAGCAAATTGGAGACTGCTTACCGGATCCCCCGCAGAAAAGTCGACCCCGCCACACAGCCTGCCAACAACTTTGAAGAGCGCCGCAGGCAAGAGCGAGAACAGGCTCCTGTCTCACAAGGACCAGTTTTCGCCCCTGGTGTTGTTGTTCCGAAAGGCCCGAAGAGCAACATCCCTCAACGAAATGCTGCCTTCTTTGTAGCCCAACAGCGTCGTCGTGTGTTTCCACCCAGCAATGCACTACCCGCTGGCTGGCACATGGCCACAGACCCTCTTGGCAATGTCTACTACTACAACAGCACTGGCGCCACTACATGGCAACGGCCAACTACCTCCGCAGACACAGCCAAGGTTCCTACAAAGAAGGAAGAGGAAAAGAAGGCCCTCCAAGATATCATTGACAGCCTGACCAAGGACCCAACCCCCAGACCCTCAGTCTCCCTGACCCCACAGCAAAGCACTCCTGTGCAGGAGGCCAAGAAGGAAAAATGGCGTTCTCTACCTGTCGACAAGCAGATGAAGATCTATGAGAACACAGTAAGTCCAACAATCGTTGCCCACCAACTTCCAAATAATTCGCTGATGCCCTTTTAGCTTTTCCCTTCAGTCAAGTATGTGGTAGACAAGTTTCGTCACAAGCTACCTAAAGAGCTTCTGAAGAGGCACGCCAAAGATGTGAACAAGTCACTAGTGGCATCTGATTACAAGCACAATCGTGTGGAGAACCCAACCACAATCTCCGAGAAGCAGGTCAAAAAGGTCAAGATTTACGTCAGAGACTTTCTGGACAAGGCTGTTGCCAAACACAGAGAGCATGAGAAGCACAAGGTGGATCGGGAGGCTAAACATGGCTCCCAAAAAGCCGAAAGCTCGGGTGCAGGCAACACTGGTGCTTCAGTAGAGACGCCCGGCCCACCGACCGAGGACGATGACATTGTAATGAGTGACGTGGAGGACATGCTTACAAGCTCACCTGTCAAACGGAAGCGAGAGGAGGAGGATGTCTCCATGGCGGGCACCAGTCTGACGCCTGAAGAAATGCCTACCAAGCGTTTCAAGGAGGAGACCGCTGAGGAGTCTAGTCCACCACCGCCTCCACCTCCACCACCGGATGCGACCATGACCAATGGTCTGACTTTGAACGCGACGCAGGTAGATGCCATTGATGATGGTCGTCCGGTAGTGTTCGCACACGAGCAGGAGGAGGCCAGTAGGCTTGCCGACGAAGCTGAACAGGATAGAATCCGTCAGGAGGAGGCCCTCGAGCGTGAGAACGACGAAGCGATGAGGGAATTTGAACTCGAGCAGACGCACCATCACGCTCCAGCCATCAACGGCTGTCGTGATGCTGTGCCCTCTGTCTCTCTTGTCGCTGTAGAGAGCGCAGACACCGACAAGCCGCGGAACATCGAGCAGCGCAGCAAGCACGCAATTTCCGGGCAGTAATGGGCGTACTGGGTTGTGCACCAGGGACCGACTATACGAAAGCCAAGTTAGCTTGCCTCATACGCCGCAGCAGGATCATTACCGTCGCAGTCAAGACTCGCGACGGACGATCTGCCGTGGCCAATTCCAGGGATGCGTGATGGGGCGACACTTAGAGGGGGACTTACTTTTGAACAATGAATTATTTGCCTGAATTTTGGCTCTGGTGCTCAGGATGGGATGACCGAAAAAGAGGGTCCTTGTATATATGCGCCTCTTCCTTCTCAAGGCGCAGTAGAACAAGACGACAAGCGGTGTGTGTGTGTTTCACAGGGTCAGCTGCTTGGGTTTCTCATGGGATGGACGTGCACGGGACGGGACGGGGCTTGCCCGGATCTGCAAAGGCTGACAAGCGGGAATGACATGCAACGCCGTGGGGAGGGATGCAGGACACTGACTTTGCATTCAGTTGTGAGTCTCTCGCCGCTACTTCGATCGGGGAGGATGCTGTGGGTGGGCAGTCGTTTAATGGCAAGAGAGACGGGAAGAGAGATTGCATTTCCAATGATACCACTGCATTCTGGGAAACAAAAAAAAGCAATGGCGTTTGTGCATATTTGAACGGGGACGCATATTCTGCTACAGAACCGGGATTCGGCGTTTTAGGTGGCATGGCACTACATGGTCTGGCGTGGGATAGGTGACCACTGAGGCAAAGGGCATATATATATACCACAGCGGCTCGATGGGTAGTCGGGT
The DNA here is from genome assembly GCA_022609195.1 of Plenodomus libanotidis. NCBI lineage: Eukaryota > Fungi > Ascomycota > Dothideomycetes > Pleosporales > Leptosphaeriaceae > Plenodomus > Plenodomus libanotidis. The sequence goes on along the minus strand of JAGKQA010000010.1, from coordinate 333,792 downwards.
GCTGGGTACTGGCTTTTTTTTTTGTTTTTGACACATCGTCTATATATATATATATATATATATATGGATCACCATGGGCAAGACGGAGAATTGGATCTGGATTGATTGTATGGCAAGTGGGTAGACGATAGGGAGGACCAGCAGCACAATCTGCACCACTGCAAAGCTTGACGACTGTGACCTCGATGGATCCGCCAGTCTTGGGACCCCGACTTACCACGCTATGTTTCTGAGGCTCCAACATCGTGGGGCTTCAACAGCTCGTGACTTGATGAGGTTTGAACACAAGCTTTGATTCGCGCGGTTCGCGCTCTTCAGCCTACAGTAAACGGGGCCGGATCTGACCTGGCCGGACGGAAAGCCTTGGACTGACCGACAGCCTGAGCAGTTCACGTCGATCAAGGGCACCTGTGAGAATTGTGATCGCCTTGAGAGTATGCCGGGCATGCAAACGATACTTGCTGGCGGGGCAGGAAGGTTGTAGAGAAGTAACAGTACAGAGTTTGGGAGGACCTGCAGTAGTGTGCTGTGTTGCTCTGTGCAACCTATGCAGTGGGAGCCCGCATGAGCAACCTGACTTGTTCGCACACAGACTCTCCAATCTGGCAGAGACAAAGTATCTACTATTGTGCAAGACGAAAGTCTTTTGGTCTGGAGGAAAATCCTATCTAACGGCGTCCGTATGTGAAAATCCTTAGCGGGTACCATCGGGAATCCCGACTTGTGTGCGGTGTATATATGTAATAATACCCCGGACTGCCCGGTGTGGTCAACAACGAGCTGATGCCCCGTCACGCCAACCCTTTCACAAATCATATCTTCAACAAACACAGCCCATTGACCCGTGGCAATCGCAGATTCGGCCAAAGGTGCTATTCACACAGACATACTCCTTCTCAGATGGCCACTCCAGAGCTCGTCAGATCCCTCACAGGGCCGGATCTTGCGCCCATCCTCTGGCGGCATCCGGACCCCTCCAACACACCCCTCGCCCGCTTCATGCGTCACATCCAGAAGAAACACGCGCCAACATTAGTATTCGAGAACTACGCCGCGCTGTACCAATGGTCCGTCACCGACGTCGCCGCCTTCTGGGCTGAAGTCTGGGACTTCTGCGGCGTCACCGCGTGCCAACCCTACACCCACGTGCTCGCACCAAGCGAGGCCACGCAAATGTTCCCGCGCCCGGACTTCTTCGCCGGCGCGCGCCTCAACTTTGCAGAAAACCTGCTCTTCCCCGCCGGCGTAGACGACGCCGCAAGCAGGACCGCCGTCGTAGAGGTCGGCGAGACATCGGCGCCAGTGGAGACGAGCTGGGCGGCGCTGCGCGAGCACGTGCGCCAGTGCGCCAACGCCCTGCGCGCATTCGGCCTGCGGCCTGGCGATGCGGTCGCGGGCTTCGTGGCGAACCACCTCGAGGCGCTGGTCGCGATGCTGGCTGCCGCGAGCATCGGCGCCGTGTGGACGGGGATCTCGCCGGACACGGGCGTGAGCGCGGTGCTGGACCGGCTGGCGCAGATTGCGCCGCGCGTGCTGGTGGCCGACAACGCGATGGTGTACAACGGCAAGACGTGGGCGAGCGCGGCCAAGACGCGCGAGATTGTGACGGCGCTGCGGGAGAGGGGCCTGGAGCTGGTGGTGGTGGTGGACAAGGTGCGCGGCGCCGAGATGGCGCTTGAGGAGCTGTGTGGGTTGGTGGGGAGGGTGCAGGCGTGGGAGGCGTTTTTGGAGGGCGCGGCGTGTGGTGGTGAGGCGTTGCGGTTTGAGCAGCTGCCGCCGTCGCATCCGCTTTATATTCTGTACTCGTCGGGCACGACGGGGTTGCCCAAGGCGATTATCCATACGGCGGCAGGCACGCTGCTGCAGCACAAGAAGGAGCACCACCTCCACTGCTCCATCACATCCGCGAGCCGCATGCTCTACTACACCACGACGAGCTGGATGATGTGGCACTGGAGCATCAGCGCGCTCGCCGTCGGCGCCTCGCTCGTGCTCTACACCGGCTCGCCCTTCCAGCCCCACGGCCACGCCTCGATCCCGCGCCTCCTCTCGTCGCTGCGCGTCACACACTTCGGCACGTCGGCGGCCTACCTCATGGCGCTCGAAGCCGCCAACACGCGGCCCATCGACGACCCAGCCCTCGACCTGTCCGCGCTCGAGGCCATCTACTCGACGGCGTCGCCGCTGCCGCCGTCGACCTTTGCGTTCGTGTACGAGGCCTTTCCGAAGCACGTCAACCTGGGCAGCATCACGGGCGGCACGGACATCATCTCGCTGTTTGGCGCGCCGTGCCCGCTGCTGCCCGTGCGGGTGGGCGAGATCCAGTGCGCGGGGCTGGGCATGGCGCTGCGCGTGTATGATAGTGCCAGTGCGGCGGAGGAGCCTGTGGAGGTGGCGCGCGGCGAGCCGGGCGAGTTGGTGTGTGTGAGGCCGTTTCCGTGCCAGCCGTTGACGTTCTTTGGCGCGGGCGGCGATGAGAAGTATCGGGCTGCGTAGTAAGCTTTTGTTCCTACTTCCTTTTCCTCTATCCGTGTTTCGACAGGACCTCGTGGGAACACCATCACTAATACAACCCCACCAGCTTCGAGCGCTTCCCCGGCATCTGGGCCCACGGTGACTTCGTCACCATAACGCCCAGCAACGGCCTCCTCATGCTCGGCCGCTCCGACGGCGTGCTCAAGCCGTCCGGCGTGCGCTTCGGCTCCGCCGAGATCTACAACATCCTCACCAAGTACTTCGCGCCGACCATCGCCGACGCCGTGTGCGTCGGCCGGCGGCGCGCCAACATCGACACCGACGAGACGGTGTGCCTCTTTGTGGTGATGCAGCCCGGCGCGAAGTTCGTCAAGGGCGAGACGGACGCCGCGATCAAGAAGATCATCCGCGAGCAGTTGAGCCCGCGGCATGTTCCCGGTGTCATTGAGGAGTGTGGGCCGGAGGGCGTCGCTAAGACGGCGAATGGGAAGAAGATTGAGGTTGCGGTCAAGCAGATCCTGAGTGGCATGCCGGTGAGGACGAATGCTAGTGTGGCGAATCCGGAGGCGCTGGAATTCTTTCGAAAATGGGCAGAGGCGCATCCGTAAAGGAAGGGGCTGTGGGCGGGTTTTTGGTAGACAAAATAGATTTATTCCTTGAGCTGGACAACCATGCAGCACTGAGAGGGAAGAAACGGAGATAGCATCAACGAGCGACATATTGCTATTCCTAACCAAAGGGCTTATAAGTTGGTACATAGATGCAGTTGATTCCCTGGCACAATGCTGCTTTGGACCGAGCCAAATACTTCACTCACCACGTTTGTGGTCCATCATCTAAATCCCATTGATCCAGTCTGCCCAACGCCTAGATAACTTGTAAGCTGTTTCTTCGAGCTACCCCCAATACGGGTACCCGAAACCGGCCAGCTCCCCGTAACGCCATGAAAAGCAACCCGGATATTCTTGGCTTGGAAACTACAGTTGACATTGAACGCCTGCGTATCTACCTCTAGTTATTCGGCCCTGGTGAGTCGTGGCGACCCCGGCCATCATCCAGCAACAGCGTCGGCTTGATAAAGTCCTCATCCAGCTGCCGGAATAGCGCCGACGGGTCCTCGGTCGTGAGCAATTGCCTAATTGCCCCCGCCGCAGACTTAGCCCCCTCCGTTAACGTCTTCGACCTCTCACGGCCCCCACTTAGCACTGGCGCTCCGCCGCTCGACGACGAGCCCTCGCCGTTGTTGTTCAACCCGGGTAATGGCGGGCTCTTGCGCCGCTTGGGCGCTGCTGGTGGGAGGTCCGATGTGTCAAGGTCGCTGTCGAGCTCGGACTCGGTCACGCTATTGGAGTTGCTGCCGCCGAGCAGGTCGGATTGCTCTGGGTCGAGGGGGTTGCGCGAGCTCTTGCGGCTTACGCTGGAGGGTCTGCTTGGGCCATAGGGGCTGCGGTGACCCGAGGACCAGATGCCAGTCTCGCCGTTTCGCTTGCCGTTCGTACCGGAATTGACGGGGTCGAGGTGCAGAGCCGAGCCTGTTTGTCGTTGGTTGAAGCCGATGCCTGCTCCACCTCGTTTATAGTAGCTGCCTCCGGGTACAGCCTCGATGTCGAACTCATCGTCTGAATCAACGTCGTCCACAACACCAGTGCGGATGTTTAGAATCTCCAGCATGCGCGCCGTTGTGCCTCCGAATATAATCACAGTCAAGACCACCACGACCAGGACTGTTGCCTTGAGCGCAAATCTGTCGTTTCCAGTAATGAGCGCCGCCAAAGCCACACCCACAGCACCCCGAAGACCGGCCCAGAACAGCATCGCCTGGTAGTTGTACGGTAGCTCGTCCGGTTGATCCATAATACCCCGGCGCGTGGCTTTGTACCGGATGACCCAATTGATCGCCCTCGACAAGGGGAAAACAGCCACCCATCTAGCAGCGCATACGGCAAGGACCGTTATGATGGTGAACAGAGGCTTGTATTCCAGCCCATCTCCAGTGAAGAGAGACAGTCCCAGATAGATGAAGATAAAGTTCTCTGAAAGCTGTGCCAAGACTTGGAACACATACTTTGTGGTGAGCTGCGACCTCCTCGACATGTTGAAGTAGGCATAATGTTTCAATGTGATGCCACAGAAGAGCAATGACACAATACCTGAATTCAAAGATTAACAACAATTTTGAGATTTAAAGTGAGAAATGTAACTTGCCTGACATCTTGATGGCTTGAGAGAAGAAATAAGTAGAATATGCAATCAACACAATCAAACAACTTTCGATCTTGGGGTATCGTCGCACATAGGTGTACTTCAGACCGAGAGCAGCCGCAATTCCCACAATGACTCCAATAGCCATGCTACCAAAGAAGTCGAACAAAAAGGTGCCAATACCGAAGAAAAGACTCGCGAGCCTAGACTGCTGAGACGGGTTGTTCTTGGCCTTCTGGGCCGCCTCGAAAATGACAATGGCAATGGCATCGTTCAAGATGGATTCGCCAAAGATAATGGTGTACAGCTTTGGGTCGACCTTGTAGGAGTTGAAAATAGCCAGAATTGTGACGGGGTCCGTGGCAGAAAGCGTGGCGCCGACCGATATGGCGTCCACCCAGGTCATGTTCAAGCCATCGAGGGGAATGCGCGTGTATAGCCATAGAATGACACCGATGACCATGGCAGAGAGGAACGTGCCGACGAACGCAAAGGTCAAAATAATGCCAATATGCCGAAAGAAGTTTGCTTGGTGGAGCTCGTAGCCGGAGGACAGAATAATGGGCGGCAGAAGGAGGTTGAAGAAGATCTGGTAGTCGAAGCTAACGAGGTTCTGGAGTGTTTCTCCACCGGCGACTCGAAGGGTCAATCCGACAACCATGCCTAGTTGTCTTCACATCAGCTCACTATTTCCAAATATGCTCGAGATCGGACAAGTATTGCGCACCGGCGAAGATGGATGCGACGGTCTCATGGATGGCTGTGACCTTCCTGACCTGCAGGTAGTAGCTCGTGAAGAGAGCCACTATCATGAGCATAAGGAGGATGAAGATGGCCCATGACGCGTAAATTTCCTTCTCGGAGGCATCTTCTCCTGTTCGGCAGCGTGTCAGCTATATCGCTCGGGTGTGGAACGGGTTGGTGAAGTCGTACCATCTGGGTCTGTCTCTTCGGCTGCCCGCCCTGTACAAGATAGCTGTCAGTTTGGTCGTTCGCAACGGCCGCGAAACGCGGGCTGTATGGAGGGAAGCGCGCACGGGCAAGGCCGACGACTGAGCTAGACAGCTCGTCGAGCATGTTGGCTGAGTGTGGAGGGCACGAGGCCAGGCGAAGTGTGCGGCTGGTTGGGTGGGAGGATGGAAGCAACTGGTCAGGTCAAAGACCGTCACGGTATGGGATGGCCTCGTAATGGTTGTGGCCGACACATGAGTCCGAAGCACCGGATGAGCTGTCGGATCGGCTGTGAGGCTGAGCTGTCAAAAGTTGCAAGCTTTCAGCAGATGTGGCCAAGCTGTGATGTGGAAGGTTCGAGGTGTTGGCGTAGTGATTGGAAGCAAGTTGTCATGTGCAAGCCGCAGTCGTCGCAACTCAAATGTCGGCTCGGAGGCAGAGTGGCCCCCCTAGCTGGCCCCCCCAAGCTGCCCCCCGACCTCTCTTGGTTTTGGTTCTAGCGGGACGCAGGGAACACTGGAGCACACCTCGCACGGGCAAGATGCAGGGTTGCCTAGACGCTGACCAAGACTAAATTTAGAGACCACCTTGGAACATTGATCAGCATGTGCTTGTTTCCACGAGAGCGTTTTACCATCCTCATAGTGGATTTAATGCAAAGGTAATCCTCGTTGTGCTACTGTGTCAAACTGACAGAGTTTCTGCAATATTTACACACCGGGAACTGCCAACGGTATTTCGGAGACCAATGTACTCCACATAGTGCAGCATCCAGAACCTCAGCTTCCCAATGGGGCAACTCATCACTCGTTAATCTGTACATATCAGCGTTACTCTACTACACAGAAATGTCTGCTTGTTCCACTACTTCGATTGTACAACGTCCTTGCATCAATCAGCTGAGATGGATACAACACGCGGAGCGAGTGCCTTGTTTTATTTGCGACCAACAGCTGACGACCATAGAAGGCGTGACACTTGGGCTAGTTTGAAGCCAAGAGATCGTTGCAGTTGACCCTGTTCCCCAGATTCTGGACCCCTGTGAATCGCACTAGCGACGTTCGCGTGGCCTTTTGACAGGCATGCGGACAGTACACAGTACATGCAGGTGGGCCTGGCGTGAATTCCCCAGGCGCTCAAGTGACGTCGTGTGTGTACCGTAGTAGATGAAGCTTACCATTATCTTCCTTCTTCACCGTAACAAGTCATACCACGCCTTTCCTCCATTATTCCGGTGCCATGCACTCCTCGACTTCCTGTGATTTCTCCTAAGACTTGCGCCGCTATCATTTCATTCACGCCATTTCATGATCGTTGCGCCGGCGTTTAATTACTCGAGCTCGGCCCTGGCATATCCTCAACCACTTCCTACGCCCTTTGCCCACCCAAGACTCCCCGAGGCGCACCGGGCGCCCGGCATTCACCTCAACAACGCCCAGCGCCCAACAAGCACACTCTCTCATCTGTACTTCCACCCTCTTTCGGACTCGTTTCGCGGCTCGACTGGCGACGGGCAGAGAAGAGTTGGGTTAGATCGAGCAGACCTGATCGACACGCCCCACGAGCCGTCAGATTCCCGTGACTCAGCAACCAGACGGTCACACAAGGCGCGGACAACAAACACAGGGCACGATCACCTACGCTCGACAGGTCGTGGCAGCACGTTCCACGCATGACGCCGTCATTGCCAGATTCTGCTGCCAAAGGGGGCGCCTCGGCTGCTGCGCCCGACAATCGATTCTCCTCCTCGAGTAGTGACCGCCCCGTCACCCCGTCGCGAAGCAGTGGGTCCGACGAGCTCGAGCATGATGATGGCAAACCAGCCGAACTGAACGAGGCATCGCCCCTGCTGTCTCCAGCCCCAAGCGATCAGGAGCAACATGGCTTCCTCACGGGGACACAACGCCCGGCCGCGCCCGAAACCGACGAGTTCCAGTCAACCAAGAGCATTTGGTACCTCATACTCTTGACAATAAGCATTGGTGGCCTGCAAATCGCCTGGTCCGTGGAACTATCGAATGGTACGCCGTTCCTGGTCTCGCTTGGCCTGAGCAAGTCGTTGATGGCCCTGGTCTGGATTGCCGGACCACTCACGGGGACCTTGGTTCAGCCGTACGTGGGCATGTTGAGCGACCAGTGTCGCGTATCATGGGGCAAGAGGAAACCGTTCATGCTGGGCGGAGCCGTGGCCACTATGATTTCCTTAATGATATTGGCCTGGTCCAGGAACATCGTCGGCGGGTTCCTTTCTCTTTTCGGAGCGGACCCGAGTTCCGAGGGAGTCAAGGTCTCCATAATCGTCTTCGCCGTCATATGGATCTACATTCTTGACTTTGCAATCAACACAGGTATGTTGTTTGTCACTCGAAACGAAATGTGCGTACTTGCGGTACTGACCCTTCAACAGTTCAGGCTGCTATCCGCGCCTTCATCGTTGATTGCTGTCCAGCACACCAGCAAGAAGCTGCCAATGCTATGGCCAGCAGGATCACTGGCGCTGGAAACATTGTTGGCTACGTTGCGGGTTACGTGCATCTGCCCAAGATTATGTGGTGGCTCGGTGACACCCAATTTAAGTGTCTCTGCGCTATTGCCAGCGTCGCTCTTGGCTTGACTGTCCTCATGTCCATGACTATTAAGGAGCGGAATCCACAGCTCGACGGACCCAAGCCGACATCATCGAAGAAACTCGGGGTTTTCTCGTTTTTCGTGAAACTCTTTGCGTCCATCAAAAGACTACCACCGCAGACTAAGAAAGTCTGCATTGTGCAGTTCTGCGCGTGGGTCGGTTTCTTCCCCATGCTGTTCTACACATCCTCCTATATCGGCGAGATTTACGTCCAACCCTTCCTGGAACAGAACCCAAACATGACCGACTCAGAATTAGACAAGCTCTACGAAGAAGCGACCAGAGTCGGAACCTTTGCCCTTCTCGTTTTTGCCATCACCAGTCTGGCCACCAACGTCTGCCTCCCCTTCTTCATCGCGCCGACCTACGATAGCGCTCCCATCGGCGAAGCCCCCGGCGAGGGACCTACCACTTCACTGCGCACATATGACGAGAAGAAGACCTGGTCCGAACGCCTCGTCATCCCCGGCCTCACCCTCCGTCGCGCCTGGATGCTGGCCCAGCTGCTCTTCATGGTCAGCATGCTCTGCACCGTTCTCGTGCGCACCGTAGCAGCCGCGACCGTCCTCATCGGCCTCGTTGGTATCACCTGGGCGCTGACGCTCTGGGCACCGTTCGCTATTATCAGCGCGGAAATCAGCCGTCGTGACGCCCTCGTGCGGCAGCGCAAGCGCGCCGTCATCGCCACGACCGCGCCACCAGCAGGCCCCTCTTCGTCGTCCGCTAGCGCTACTGCGACGGGCACACCTGGATTTGACGGCTACGCCTCGGACAACGACCACAAGCTCGACGGCGCGGAGGAGGAATCTGACCAGGCTGGCGTTATCCTCGGCATCCACAACATGTCCATTGCCGCGCCGCAAATCCTCGCCACCATGGGGTCAAGCCTCATCTTCAAGTTCTTCCAGAAGCCGCGCGGCGAGCCCGGCGACCACTCGTACGCCATCGTCATGGCTATCGGCGGCATCACGGTCGGCGCGTCGGCGTGGTTCATCCACTTGATCCGCGACGAGCCTGAGGTCGAGGTTGTGGATCTGGAGTCGGCTGAGGGTGGAGGAGATGAGGATAGGGAGCCGTTGTCGCCGCTTGCGAGGCGGTTTGATGGCGCGGCGGACGAGACGCCGCGGTCGAGCACGGAGGGCGCGTCGTTGATGCGGCGAGGGAAGAATCGGTCGAGGGTCAGTTTGGATCAGGCGCATTTGATGAGGAGCAAGAGCTATAGTGGTTTGGACTATGCGTAGATGTCTGCTAGAGGCACTGGATTTTGTCAAACGGGGAGTCTCGCGACTGCGGTTTTTTTTTCTTTTTTTCCTTTTTTGGAGGACGTGTTTCTGGTTCTGGTGAGCGTATTGTGTGCTGGGAAGTTTATGAGCTAGCAGCTTAACGTTATCATCATGGACATTCATATCTAGATATCCAAAAAGAATCCGCTCTAGTCAAAGAAACCGTGCTCCTCCGCGGTCCTAGCTCGGTGCTTATTAGTTGGAGCAATGGGTGCATCGGACCCCGAGACAAGATGCATTGCGTTTGTGATGTGGGTTTCCCGCCGACTTGTACTGCGACCACGATCCTACAGACTGGTTTTTATGGGCATGTAAGACGGTCCTTCAAATATCTCTCGCAGCAGACACTTCTCAGGTCCAGTTCGTTCCGCAGACCTCAATGTTCCTTCACTTCTAGCAGATCAGACGCTACACTCAAATTCATTGCTACAGTCGTATCAACCACAACCACCTTCGCAAACTCTATTTTCAGATCACCTACGTGCACATTCCTTCCACGAGTGCTCCATACCCACGGCAGAAATCCAAAGGAGGACTGGGCAGAAAATACTATGACAAGTTCTAAGACAGCAAGAATAATCCTCGGGGCCGGGAATGTATGTACTCATCAGGAAGCATCCTCATCTTCGCGCGAGCCTTCTCCGCTCCCGTCACCCACGATCCCACCTTCCCTGAAAGCCAAGAACACCGTACTCGCAAGACTACCAGGTGGGCGACCCAGCCATAGATCCAGTCGCCAAATACGACACCCCAGCGCAAGTGTGCGCCTTCCTGGACCTCGCGCACAGCCGCGGCATCCGCGGCATCGACACCAAGATCGGCGAGCTCGGCGGCTCGCAGCAGCTTCAGGTCGCGTCGGAGGGTGCCAGTGCCACGGCGGCGAGCGTTGCCGGGCCGGAGGAGGGCGCGAACGCGGGTGCTGCCACAACAAGCCAGGCCCATACGCCGGGGGTGATAGCGGTCAGCGTGGAGGCGTCGCTGGAGGACCTGCGGCTTCCGATGGGTGAGACAGTCGACGTTATGTATCTGCATCAGCCGGACCGGAACACGCCGTTTGAGGAGACGTGTCGAGCGACAGACCAGGCCTGGCGGGAGGGCAAGTTCCGCCGGTTTGGGCTGTCGGACTATACCGCGGCTGAAGTGACGCAGATCGTGGGGGTTTGCAAGGAGAAGGGATTTCTGGCGCCGAGTGTGTACGAGGGACAGTATAACGCTATCGTAAGATCGGGGGAGGAATAGCTCTTCCCGCTTTTGAAGAAGAACAATATTACGTCTTATTCATGGAGCCCAGCGGCCGCAGGCGCCTTCGCTGGGAATCATCGTGGGATCGGGCTGGGGGTCGCTTCGATTCTTTGGTACGCTCTTCTTTCCCCTCCACGTTTACTGCGCCCCGCGACTTGAAGCTGACCGGACGGAAGCACAACCTTCCTCTAGAGCATGTTGTACAACTCCTTCGACGCGAAGCCTAGCATCGACTCGGCCATCGAAAACGTAAAGACTGTAGCGGCCCAGCATGGTCTGACTGGGCACGCGGCTGCTCTGAGATGACAGGCCATGGATCTCTCATAGCAAATCCAAATTTGATTAAGCAGGACTACCTAGCTAGGTAGCTCTGATCCTCCCACCTTGACGGCGCAGTAGCCATCACGTTGGAAGTATGAAAGCAAGAGAATTCCATCGTGAATGTGGACCGAGACTGGTCACTGGTAGTTGAAGAACGGGACATGCGGTTTAATGACTTCTGTCACGGCCAGAGAAACAAACTTGCTATGCAAGGGACCTCCACTATATGGAAGCAACAAGTGACTGTTAACAAGAACACACAAGCAGTAGAGCTAGAGCAAAAGACGCCACATAAAACAAGTACCTTGAAACCCACTTGGACACTCAGAAAAGACGAATACGTGCAGGACCACTCTGCCAAACTCTCTTGCCCAAAGTTTTGGAAAATGTTGCACCAGGCACCGTACAAGAACCCATCGGCGTTCTCGTCTCTCCTGGCTCCGGACCGTGCTGGCCCATCGCTGTGACGCCGGCCCAGTAGAAGCAACTATATCACATGCAAATTAGTCTCAGAGCCCCATACAATCCGTGGCACAAAAGGGTACGGCGTGGCTGGAAATGAAACAGACATGGCTGAACTCACTAGGAAGTGCCATCTTCTGAGCAGTACGCATTGTTGCAACTGACGCTCGTGGTTCTGGTCGACCCTGTCGTGTCGGTTGGCTTGGTTTGCGTGAGAAACGTCGTAGGCGTGGTTTGGAAGGTGATCGGACCGGTGACGAACGGCAATTCTGTGCTCGCGGGCCACGGCCCGAACCATGTTGAAGAATCCGCAACTTGTGTGCCGTGCTCGGGAATAGCCTGTGACAAGGTGGTCAGCGACGCTTGCCTTCTCATATCAACAATACAAAAGGACCGAGAGACGTACTAAGGTCACAGTCTGCTTGATGACAGAGCCGAATGGTATGGGCGGAGGCAGGCCGTCAACCCAGGCTGAGGATGCTGTAAATGGTTCTGGATCTTTCGAAGCCGTAAGAGTGGGAATCGGACGTGAAGTTGAAAGAGATGATCTAGTCCTCCCCGGATTCGTCACTCCAAGAGGCGCGTTCGAGTCTGGCAAAGTCGTCGAAGAGACCGTGCTGGTGAGAACATCCGTCTCTGTCTCGGTAACCGTGCTCGCGCTCACTTGCCTCTTCTTCAACCTCGTCTGGTCCTCACACTCGCCTAGACAAGCCATACTGTCGGATTGATCCTCTGGATCCTGCAACGCGAACGTCGTTGTCGACAAGACCGTCACATACACCATCCTGTTGTCAGAAGTCTCGCTGCGAGCGTGGTCGAGGGGAGGAAGTCCCCAGCAGAAGCCCTTGCCATCGCAGGCCAGGATGGGATCTGCTGTAATCGGATTGTACGATGCAGTTGTGGAGACCGACGACGACGAGAGAGTTGCTGTGGTCCCTACACAAGTCACACCCTCGCGAGGCTCGAACGCCCAGCGGCCGGCTTCCAGCTCGGTTGGCTCACTCACCAGAGTCGTAATGGTGACCACTGCGACCTCAATAAAGCCGTTGGCACGTGGTGGGAGGCCCCAGCAGAAACCATTTCCATCGCAGGCTACAAAGGGATCCGATGTCACTGGATTGTCCGACGTGGTTGTTGTGGAGCTGGCGCATGTGATGTCTCTCAGGTCTATGAGGGGTGGAAGCATCCAGGGACTCCAAGAGAATGGGTACCAAGAGTCTGCAATTTGGTGAAGTGTCTTGGTGCTGGTAGTGAGAGTGGTGAAGGACATGGCTAGCTCAGGCAATTGGTCGGGCCCAGCTGCCACCGTTGGCTTTGGCGCATCGGTTGAGAGTAGTTTTGCTGGTACCTGAGCTGCGACATAACCCATGGGCTCATTTGAGGATGAGGTTGGTCGAGCCACAGCAAGCCTGACCCAGGAGTTATCTTCGACATGCGGTCGAGGCGCCGCGAGAGCACTGGCCATGATAGCCCCGACGGCGAGGCTAGAGTCAGACCTCATCTTTGTGATGTCAAGTGGTGGGCGAGGAAAGCTTGGTTCAAAGACATCCGGCTAACTTGAACAAGTTGACGTAACCTCGTTGTGAAGAGGAATTTGCGGAATGCCTGCAATGTAGGGGATGAACGTAGTCAAAGATCTGGGCGAAGGTCCCGTGAAAATCACCCTCGAGTTAGATTTGATGTTACGATGACATGATGTATATAGACGACTAGCTTTTTCGCAAGACGTCCTTCAGACCACGTGAAAGCCTCGAGTAATCCTCAGGCCCGCTCAACAGACACGTCTATTCATCTCCAAGCGCCATGAGTTCGCGTGCAGATTGTCCGATCAGAGTCGTTGTACAAGCCGAAGGTCGACGTTTGAACTGTATGTTTGATGTCACAAATCGCAATACAAGGTCCTCTGTGCGACACATTGATCTTGCCTCATGACAGGGGAACACAGACATCGCGGGAAGGTGCGTGTAGCCAAAGTTCCGGCCTTTAAGGGGCCTTTTCAAACTCTCCGACTTTCCAGAAGAAACAGCTGAGCAATAACGGGCAATTCAGCTCTCGTATGGGACTTATCGTGCACGTTACAGCTATTTGAGAATGTCGTCAGTACAGAGCAGTGTAGAGGAGGAAATGGAAAGATCAGACCTTGAAACCTGACATTCGAGTGCGTAGACCTCGATCTACGCGACATAACACCGTGGGAATCGTGTGTAAGGTCGTGCCACCTCGGGAACATGGCCCTAATCTTTCGATCCACGCTTTGAACCTGACCCTCTCGCCATGAAGCCTGGATGTAGATATAGTGGCGTGGAAAAGCAATGGGAGGTGGTGCAATGCGTGGAGCCGGCGTTACTTGTCCGATTCAATATGCTGCCACTGCAGGGGCTGGCACCCAAACACGACGGACGCCCATGACATCTGCCGTCTACCGTCATCTGACCAAAGGTGTAGGTAGTGTGACTATCGATGTGATGCATCAAATCGTCTCTGGCCTGGCAAAGCTACCGGCCGAGATGGCAACATGGTTGCTGGTAACGTTCCCGCTTCCGAGACATTCTTGGACTCCGTTCGCCCTGTAAACATCCGTGTGAAGCACGAGGTCGCATAATTGCGATGCCATCACCGTTAGTCAATCCAAGAGAAGGGCTGTGACTCAACCTGTGACTCGACTTGTGATGCAGAAAGATGATCGAACGCCGGATTGGCAGGATACGTATCCCTAGACATCGCAGCATATGTGTCGTTGTACTTGGACACCACTGACAACGTCCAAGTCCTTGTAGTCTCATCGACAAAGTCGTGTGCCACTCTCAGAGGCATGCCGACCCGATGAGGGCCCATTAGCCCACGACCAACGTCCTCGAGAGACCGCAGAATCTTCCTCGCAAGCTGCTCGTTATCTGTGAACAATAGACCTGGGCCGGAATGACACTGATTCAAACACTCCTGGAGAATGAGCAAGCTAGCCCAGTAACTCATAATGACTGAGCCTTCCCAAGGGTTGCGGAACTTGAGTATGGTGTCAAATGGCGATGTGGGATCCGCGGGCGGCACTTCGACCGGTTTCGTGAAAGCACCTCCAGCCATGGAGCTGTGCCACGAGATGAAGGCATCGTGCAGCGCTTCGGCCTTCGGTCTTAGCTGTGCAACTTCCTCTGAGTCCGGCTCGATGCCGTGTGCCCGTCCCTGACGGATGTTATAGCCTACGCGCACCACAGCTGGCAGCTTCGCTTGGAGCGTGAAATAGGCATCGTTAGATTTCAGCGTTGTTGTCGCCGCACCAGCTTCGAAATTGTCGAAGGGTCTTTGCTGAAGAGAGTCTTCCACAGTCTGTCCGTCGAAGATCCTCCGCCACTTGCGTTGGTCTAAGAAGCAGTCGTGGCCGGCAAATATTGCCTTGGTAACCTAGTTCCATGTGAATCAGAGATATAGGACAGGCTTGACTGTAGAAGACTGGTATGTAGCTTACAATCATAGGACGGGCATGGTGCAAGAGAGTACAGTCCATAGGTTTTGTGAACGATTCTGGTCCACGCGCCTCGATGAGTTTCGACACACCAGCAACATGCAGCATCCACGTCAAAGGATCTTGAGTACCGGCGAACATCTTGAGGAGACGACTGATTAATAACGTGCAATGAAATTTTGGGCAGGAAACCGCTCTTTAATGTAAGCAAAACCAAACACAAAGCCCACATAGTCAGATTCGTTCCGGACACAAAGACCAGCAATGGAGCAAGTTGATCTAATGTCGTAGAAATAGGACCGGGAGGTGATGGACATGTGAAGAGAACCAAAAACTTGCTCACCTCGAAGATGCTGCAAACGATAGTAGCTGCCAAAGTCTCTGTAGACTTCCAAGCCACAGGATGATTTAAAGCCCTCTGCAAGGCTCCAAGGGATTGGCCATAAATATCACGACTCCGACTAATATCCCCAGGATCCTGCTTCGCCTTGCCCACAAGCAGCAGCATATACGAGCACATGGCCGAATCTAGCACTGGCGTATTGCCAAGGTAATTGAGAATGCTGCCGAACCAAGGCGCGGTAAAGGCGACCTCCTCTCGCGGGTGGATCGTAAATAGCTGACCCATCATGTTGTACACGAACGGGATGCACCCTTCTTTGAGTGAACCAGGGATGCTCGGGGAGTGGGAAACCATCGTCTGCCCGCCATAGTTGCGAAAATCCGGCGTCCATTTGGTCAAAGCATGCTGATTCGTGAGCGGAATGAACGACGACGAGGCCGGGTTCGGACCCGTCGCCGAGAAGTCGAGCTGGCCGGACCCGTGAATCTTGGCGGCTTCCGCTCTTCGAGCTCCCCGCGACCGTACGGCGTGTTTGCCATCCACAAATTTGTGGGTTTTGTCATAACCGGGACATTCTGCCCCGTACTTCAGGCAGTTTCCGCATGCTATGATACTTTACGCTTATCAGTCAAAATCCTGGACAGCTCACAAAGCAAGAGAGAGAGCTAGAATGTGCACTTGCCTGGGCGCGCTTGGTCACACTTGACCCTCCGCTTCACACAGAGGCTGCACCCTTTGCTGCGAGGCACACCAACCATCGCGAAAACTGCGCATACAGCTAGCAAAGCCAGGTTCGTGATCTTGAAGTCGGCGTCGTTGAATGTCTCGTAACGGGCTGACGCTGACGGAGGTGTGATGGTGCCGTGTTCGGCCTCGACGACTTGCCTAATTTAGGCAGCCGGGCTGCGCCCCTTGGCCGGGCTGGTCAGTGGGGGTAACGCTATAATTCTAGCGCCCAGTGCTTCGGGAGTGCGCTACGCAATACGCGCTCAACTGAAAAAGATCTCCGACGACTCACGGTGCGGACAAGGCGTCGTCAGCGCCGGCAGCACGGCATTGCAGACGGGCATGAACCAATATCGGACGTTGCCGGCGCGGTGCTGCACGAGCTGGACTTGTCTGCTGCTTACTTTGTCCATATTGCCACGACAGACGCACGCAGAAGCAGCATTCCTCGTATTCACAGCATTGTGCGTCTTGCGAAAAAGTGGTCTCTTTTGACAGGGCGCGAGGGGTGGCCCGGATTGGGCGACCTTTATCAGCCTGCTCCTAGCTAGTCGTAAGCTGTAGCTGCGCGCGCTGCGTCTTCATGTGCGTATGCGTGCCGATATCCTTCACCGCACACATGCGTGCATATAGAGGTGCAAGGACCTTCCGGGCTCCGGCCTCAGAGTCGTGCTGCTGCTGCTGCTGCTGCTGCGCTGCTGCTGTGCAAGAGCAAATGCACAAGCAGCGTCACGTCACCAGCACTTGCATGTATGAGGTTTTAGCCTCGCACAGTAGTAGATCTCAGTCTCCCTGTGAGGCTGAGCTTCACGCAGTACACCGGCCTCGGCCGAAACAGCCTCGCGTCCCTATTGACTGGGCAAAATATCCGAATGGATCAGCGCGAGGCCGTAGTTCTGAACAAAGCACTATGCAGTCCCGTGAACGATTAGACGAGGTCTTGTGGCGCAAGCAGAAGCAAAGAGACATAAGCATCTCGAAACAGCAGTCCGACGCCACAGTACAACGTCTGCGGGAAGTCTCAGATCGATATTGAACCTCGTCTCAAGCCCGCCAGCCACGCCAATATTTTGGCGCAGCAGCCACCTTCTCCTGTGTCGCCGGACAAACGTTCTCATCAGACGCGAAAGGCCTTGACGGGGAGCTAGACTGTTGCACAAAAGAGCGAAGCGTTCCGAGGATCTGCAGCGAACCCTGCGGGCCTGGCGATCAAATCACATGAGCAGATGCGACGGCGTAAATATTCAGATCGTCAAGCCTTCGTCAGGGCAGACGAGATTGTGCGCCCGCCAGGCCCTGCTGATCCAGGAGACTGCCGAACCACCAATGCTAGATACTCCTCCACTCCCGTGCCGCTGACAGCGACAGCTGGGAACGGGAAAGCTGACCACATCCTTCTAGGGCTGTCACACACCACGTGTCGAATAGCACGATGACGAGGGCCTCTATAACCCGACTGGCCATGTCGAAGGCGATGATCTGTTAGCTCGCACTGCGACCTGGGCCGCTGAGATCGCCTTGCCGGTCGTGCGAGGAAACCAGATCGGCGCCAGACGACAATCGAGGCACGCTTACGCCGGCTCTCTGGCCGCGAGAGACACGCTTGCGGTAGCGAGACGCTGTGTAACTTGTGTCTTGCAGCTCTCGTGAGGGGTCGCTGCTGAGATGGTCTGGATGGAAGGGCACCGCAAGTCGCCGCAGGTGGAAGAATGTGGTCGGACAAGACGCGCTTCACGTTCGGCGTACCGTTCTAGAATCTCTGTGAAAGCATCAGTATTGTTTGCTGGAGAATCGTCAGGGACACCGAGCTTCTGCATATCTAGGTAGGGTTGAAGCTTGCCGCTCCTATACCACGAGTAGCCCCTCACAATGATGCACATTCGACCCCAATGGCTATGCTCGCTGCGCAAAACTGTTCCGAAGCAATAACATGTCGCACTGAGGTAATTCCGACGGCTGGCCCATCCGACACCAAGACGGCAGCATACCAAGGTTTTGTTTGGCGCTGACAGCTCATTTTGTAGAGCCAAGCTACTGTTGGCCTCGCAGCCTGCGGCCCTGTTTATCTTGCACATGCTCGCCCAGACCGAGCTGCCCCAAGTGCGGTGAAACTTTCGGCTGAGGCTTGCAGGTCCGGATCGCTCTAGCGTGGTCCGCGTGGGTGCTTTCAATCGTCGAGAAGCTGCAAGTCCAGAAAGCTGGGTGGCCGAGTGGAAGCGGACGCGCGTATCTAGCCCTTAGATCTGCGGCTCCCATCTGAACCTAATCGCCGCGCTCGCATGTTGGTTAGCGCGGAACAACATTGGCTTTGGTTGGGCAGTTGGGGAAGTGTGCGCGCAGGCGCGCCATCCAAATGCATCCAAATGCAGGCGTTGCACAGCGGGTTGCTTTTGCTAGGCAAGCCACGTTGGTGATAGGTTGATTTGGATTCGCAGGCCCAACCAGAAACCATAATAAGTAGCTTCTCTTCGTAGAAAGTTTGGGACCAATGCGAAAGGAGACGGTTTTGTAGAGACATGGACGACGGTATTTCGACAGGGAGTTCTCGTGGAATGCCCCGTCCCAGTGCAAGCTCAATTAGGAATTACCCTGCCCTTCTGGCAGTGACCGATGGGCAACGGATGGTACAGTAGACCAGTGAATGATATACAGTCCCAAGGCCGCGTGTGCTGCACCTGTGAATATTCTCCGTCCCTATTTTGTAGTGAGTAGAGTTCGAGACCGACACAATGGCCTGGGTCAAGCATTTCGATTACACGATCGAGAACGCCATCTCCTAGGACCTATCCAGTCAAATAAGCTTCTGGCAATGCTTTGTTCCAGATTGACCGAGCTTCAAACCACCTGACATCCATGCAACCCTCCCGCACTAGCGTAGCAATTTGGCCGACAGCGATAGCCTTGTCGAGAAGGATGAACGTCCATCTTTGGTGCTCTGTTGGGTCGCACGGAAGCGCAGCGCTGGCAGTACGTAGGAAATAGAAACTGATTCAAAGTGTCTTCGGCCCTACGAGTACTGTTACTATTACTGTCAAACAATATCCCACCAGCCTGAATGTCAATATGCTGAATTAATATCGATAAGTCGACAATCTTATCACTCAACAGCCTAGTTTTCAGGCAGTACAAATTTATGCCGGCTATGGCGGTTGCGGTGTGCTGGCGAAAAGCGAGGAGCCTACGGGCCGCAACCCTGATGGATCAAAGTTTAATATCGACGGCCCATCTCAATGTTGGCATTTGGCAGTGAGTGCCATGGCTTTGCCACCTCGCCCGGTAGTAGTGTTTGGCGCGAGGGTCCTTTCATCGTGAATAATTTCCGAGAGTAATGGTCAGATCAACAACACTCATCAGTGTATCTTGATGGAAAAGTGGACACGTCGATTGCTTTCGTCAATGATGATGAATCTTTGCTCCCATGTTCGGCGCTTCGCTTCCTGCACAATGGTGTTTCTAAATTCAGCCTATGCGTTGACGCGCTCCGCACAAAGACTGGGATATCCCAGCACGCTGAGCAGTCTGCACTGATCACAGGAGAGGGAGGTATATTCACTTTCGAGGGTCGCGAGATTTGGTTAATGGACTGCTTCTGGGCAGCATTTCCGTTGTCATCTGTCGATGGACATGGAATCTCCTGACCGACCACAGACTGTGACGCTCGCTGCCTCGGGATCTGTCGTCATTACTCAGACTACTACTATTATGTATGCTCAGATAGGCAGACAGGACACAGGCTGCCACCTGCACCGTCTTGGATGCAGGGAAAATAGGGGCGGCCGACAGATTGGCCCGGTTTGCAGCATCATCTCGGATGAGGTTGCGCTGTCAGAGGAGAGACTGGGGCAGCAATGACCATAGGATTGGCCACAGTGAGATCCACACAAGACTGTGGGGCTCCTATTTGCAAGGGCTCCGATATCAAATTGGTTCGGTGCCGGTGACTGCCCGCTGGAGCTAGCTATACGAGGCGGCATGATGATGTTGCATCCTCGGTTTGGTCGGTGAGAAGCAAAGGAACGACTGTTCGATGTGGAGCTGCGCGACGTGGAAATCGGTGAGAAGAAGCCATTTTGAACCAGGCCGCGCAGATCACCATAGATCTCATCGGACAATTGACGACAACTGGGAGAGAGGCGGGCGTATCCTGAAGTCCTGCCGTAATGGGACGGACTTGCGGGGACGGAAAATCTGCAAGCGCTTTGCAACCTTGGAATGGTGCCCAGGTGCAGTTCGGAGGCATTAACGGGACGATCAGGGTCCAGCAAACGCCATCCATTTCGCCCCGTTCCTGATCCCGAGATCCTGAGTCAAGGGCACATGCAAATGGGCCCACTGAGAGAGCCTCAAAGTTTAAACCAGCACATTTCCAACTCGCGAGTAACGCGTAGTTTCCAATATAAAACGCGCTGCTCCCTTCCATTGTCTTTTGTTAATGCCGAGTCTCTAGGTCCTTCTCTTAGAACGGCAGCAAGCCACACGTGTCTTCAACACCAAGAACACAGCAAGCATTTGCGTCGCTTGACATGACCACGGAGGACGACCGTTTGTCCAGCTGACAACGAGGTCGACAGCGAGTGTGCCAAATGCGATTATCCCCAAGGTGATTATCCCCAATATGAACCGTCCCAGAGATGAATGAATATATTAGAGGAGAATGTGTCCATTTTCTTAATCCGTGGTCCTGCTTGACTCCGCTATTACTGTAGCGTGCTGAATTTGCAACAGCTGCCAGAGACGCAACTCCAGAACATTGCAGCATTGCAACCCTGTCTCGAGTAGGCTGTGGAGATGATGGCTTCATTCATTTACTGTGCGGATCGTCGCTGCAGGGCATGCTTGTCTAGTGCGTTCCTCCGTGTCCCGCAGGCAGATGGCCAACTCAGGCCAATGAACGCTAGTAATCTCGCATGGTCGCCATCCTCGTCTTGACGTTCGACTGTTCGACATTGACCCACATGCCTTCAGCCCCTTTTTCCGCATTTATGTCAAGCTGCTGGTAGGTTCGATAAGATGGCAAAGTCGTCGGGGATGGGTGAAACAGCTTTTCAGCGTGCTTGCACAAAACGCCACTGAATGCGACAAAGGCAACAACAGTGGACGCTACTCAAAAGGTAGGTACATGATGGCCTGAATAGCTCGTAATCTGTACCTTCTCCATGCCATGGATTCTATGCCTAGGTTTCATCCATCTGCAGTTTGATGTCGGAGGCATTGATCACCGCAATGCCACATTGCCCACATAAATCTGCCGCAAAGATGCCGATGAGCACACCTGTACTATAGTAGTAGAATACCACTGTACACAAACGGCAGGTCACTCACTGCACTATGATAGAGGCTCGCAATACCAGTCTGGGGGTCCGGGGCCGGGGAGTCGGGGTCTGCAGATAAATGCGTATTGCAGGCGAGCTCTATCGAGCACCACTGCTTTCTCAAGCAAGGATGTTCCTGTTCTCCACAAACACACCCTGTTGTTTTGGAAAGTTATTGCTGTCAGCCAGCCAGCGCGTGCTTTCTCTGCAGACTGCCAGGCAGACTTGACTCCTCCTTTTCTAGTTACCCTCCACTGGCTTCCAAATTCCTCATCCGCGTCCCCAACGACGGAAGGTACGGGGAAGCTTCAGCCATCTTTCTCCTTGCCCTGCTCCTCCTCCTTCACCTTCGCATCGTGTCTTTTTTTGTCCTGTATTTTTTTTTTTGCGCTGTGCTGCTCTGCTGTACGCTCCTCTGTGGACTGCGGTGGGCCCAATCAACTGTCCATCTAGACATTCCACAGGCACGGTATTTTCAGCCTTGCTTTGGGAAACCGATACAAGCCTCCCCGGGTCGCTCCTGTTCATCCCGAACAATTGAACATTCACTGCCTCTCGCTCTGCTGCGGCACGCCCTCTTCCATCCAGCAACAAATCCACAACCCACCGAGAGCAACAACCACGACCGTCTGTTACTTGGACGCACACTACTCGCTCGCTCCGACCTCAGTCTCTTTGCCTTATACGACTGAACTGACTCAATCCAGTACGACTCGCTTTGGGGAGCAACTTCCTCATTCTTTCATTTGTCCTGTCGTACACATCTTTTCAATATCTACCGAGCCGTTTGTTCGCAATAGCCTCCTCGTTCCAACTGCGAGTGTCCCATTCGTGTCTTATCTCGGCACATCATCTCAGCAAGCGTGTTTCGCGTCACAAATCTTCCCTTGGCCCGCGGTTACGAACTCAAACCACAGAGACAAAGACATCATCATCATCACCATCATCCTCTACCTCGTACTCCGCTCGACGACATCAAAACACTATCGAAACTGCTTCCTGTTCCACCCAGGGCCTTCTCATGCTCTGTCTGTAGTCTCCTACCACCAGGTTCACGGCTGTGGCTCTTGAGTCCGATCCAATTGCCCAACCTGCCTGTGCTGATTCGACGAAGCATCTCACCACGAAGAACGCCGCACCCCAGAGAGTTCACGGTAAAAGTGAGCTTTCTGCGAGTGGCCCCTGAACTCCTCCATCATCTTAGTCGTGGGCGTCTTTTCCTCTGAGCTCCTGGCAATCATTTGCAATTTCCCTCCCACACCCGTCTCACCGCCTGAGCGTTGCCACATTGTTGTCCCAAGCTCAGACACAGCCTGGCAAGTTTTCCGTTGCCCGCCTTCTCGCAAACTTGACCAAGATATCTGCCCTTTGCATGAGCACGAGTGGCCCTAGGCTAACAGTACGAAATTTACAGAGCTCAGCGTGTCAACCTAAGTGGCCAACGAAACGGACCAGGCTTCTATCGAATTTTGGGACTGCCGCCTGCACCCCGAAACGACCTCGAGGCTTCAGTACGCACTGATATACGGCCCTCCCGGTCTGGACAATGGCTGCATTGGTTCAGTCATATCCTCCTCAATCAGGGACTGTCACAATGCTTCAAACAAGGACTGGCTCGGGCTCGGGCATGATCCCAACGCCATCTCAGCAAAACGCGACATACGGGGCGACACAGCAGCAGCAGAGAAATTACCACCCTTCTGTGGGAACTACTGTTCCAATGTCGTACCGAGGCTCTGCCGCACCAATTCAGCCCTACGCATTCACATCCACGCCAAGTTTAGCCCCCCCTGGCCAGTGGCAGCCTCATCCGAACTCGAGATCATCTTCGTCTTCAGCAGTCCCCACTACACATACCTTCGTCGACCAGAATGGATATCCTCGTTCAAGACATGTTGCGAACGCTTCAATGCCCAACCTGCCCATGAATATGGCACCAGGCGCTACCCGAGACGATTCGTCTCTCCCGCCTCCAATGGTGAGAAGAGGAAGCGGCACCCCTAGGCCGCACTCTGCCTATTTCTCAAACTCGACGGTGCAGACGTCCTTTGCGTCAGCATCACCTGCCAAAAGCCAGCCAGATCGGTACCGACGACCATCTCAACGCGGTCCGGAAACTGGCTCTTCCGCACAGATTCAGCCTACAACGTCAGCTCCGCCATCAGGGTCTGGCATGGCGGCAGTCAGCCATCTATACACACCTCCAGCAGTCAAGGAGCGACGCCCTAGTGCATCAAATATAAATCGGCCAAACAGCTTCCATGCAAAGGTACCAGGTACCGTGGACGATATGCAATTGGGCCGAAATGTGGAGGAATCGAGGCGTTTTCGACGGCGCAGCATGCCAGCCTTGGAAGCTGTAGAAGTACCGAAATCTTTGGCTGCGCTCGATCTCAAGAGACCAGAAAAGTCTACTTCGAGTCAATCGAACCCGAAAGGCGCCGCTGATAAGAGCAAAGTTAAGACTGCGAGGCTCGTCACAATCAGTGCGCCTACAGCAGCAAAGAATGCCAGTTCAGAGAGTCTTGTTTCGAGCCGCAGCAGCAATTCCCGGCCGTCATCGGTGAGCAGCCCCATTTGTGCACACCCCCGGACGCATTGTCCAATCATAGGGACTGTGCGGTCCAAAGTAGCCAACTTCATGTACGCTGACGAATGTGCTCCTCAGTCTGCCAACCGCAACAATGTCCACACCCCTACAGGCAACCCCGCCCAGCTTGCGAACTCACCCGAGAACGAGTCCTCGGATTCCCCCAGACTCATCAACATCCCTCCCAGAAGTTCATCTTCCGATGCCGCCAAACGCCTGTCCGGTCCATCGCCGCTATCCAAGCCGGTGACTATGGAGACTGAGGGGCAGAAGGGTGGGTCTTCGACGACAGCAGCCAAACCTGCAAAGGTTGAGAAAAAGGTTGAGAAAAAGCCTGCCGCCGCAGAGACCGCAGCATCAAGCAAGGCATACGAAAGTCCCGCTGCCAAGCAACTGGCTGCTATCAACCAGAAAGGAGGCAAACTGAAGAGCAAGACTTCGAGGTTACGCCGCGCGCTGTCATTTGGTAGTGCCACCGAGTTGAAAAAGGCCGGAGCTGGACACGCTGCTGAAATCGACCATGGCGACCCACCTGGGACAGCGAGGGGGGAGAACGAGTCGAATGATGAGGAGCTCGATCCGGAGCAAGCTCGTATTGCTGAGCAGCAGGAGGCGTCTGGTCTTGGTCACAACATCTACGCCGGTAACTCGAGGATGTTCGCAGCTTCCACCGATAACATCTCGATATCATCCACGGCTTCATCTGCATCGATTATGATTCGGAAGATGGGGCGCGGAATGAAGAAGGGCGGTCGTTCTCTGGCGGGTCTGTTCCGACCAAAATCTATCGTTGGCGTGCCTCCGATGGATGGTCAAGAGGGTAGCCAGGCAACTGTGTCGATGGTCACTGTCGAGGCGGAGCGAGAGCGCGTGAATGTGAATGTCGACCCCAATCCCAACAACGGCGGTGGGACAGACTACCCCCGTTTGGAGCGCAATTCGATTGACGCCTCTCATGCCGCGAATGGGCTGAATCATGAGCGGACAGGCAGCTCGGGCACCGATAACTCAAATTCGAGGAAGAGTATCGTTGGTGGCGACCGGGAGAGGGCCGAAGTGCTTGCAGCTGTGCGGAAAGGCATATTGAAGCGTAAGTGCACCACTGGATTGTGGCGTCCGTGCGTCTGTCTAACAGGTTCCCAGACAAAAATGGCTCGTCGTCACCCTCTCCAACGCCGAAGCCTGTGGAGGGACGTTCAGCCTATGAGCTCCCACCAGTTGCGACTGTGTCGGATTCGCCCATTTCCAGTGCCCCTAGCACTCCTAACGACGATGCTAGCAACAAGAGGACGGAGTCACCTGTTACTATTGGCAACGAGGACTACTTCATGACGGCCCTCCGGCTTCGCCAAGACTCGAAAAGTGCTCCTGGTACACCTTCAGGCAAGCGGAACGCAACATTCAGCCCACGTCTGATTTTCTACGACACATGGACTGGACAGGAGTACGATCGTCGCTCAGAGCTTGCGACTTGCAACCGGTTGACACCAATGCTCGCTCAGCAGATCAAGGAGGAGCTAAACACGTTCAAGATGGTATGTCGCTAGGACAATACTTTGTGCTGTGGACCTCATACTAACACTGCAACCAGGAAATGGAAGTCCACGAGAGCTCCAAGATCTACACTCACTTCTTCTGACAATGATAGTCTCCGATGGAAGGTTTACCGGCCGAGGGCTCGTGCTCAGCTGGCACTCAAACCCCATCGTGTATTTGAAATTCTCAAGGGCGTTTTCGGGATTGCATTGTAAGGTGTCGAGGCGTTCATCTGGCAATTCATTGTGCGCAGCGACATACGGCGATACTACTTAATCTCGAGGCGACGACATGTGCTGCCCTACCTACTTGACGGCCTGCAGCAAAACCGTATCATAGACGTGGGTTGATCTGCTGGAGGAGCATACAGGTTGGAATGATGCGTAGATAAGGAGCGGCCCGCGCAGGTGCGAGGTCGTCACACATGTTTAATCGTCGATACAGGCCCCTGAGGTGAAGCATAGTCTTTTGGTTCAGAACTAGGAGGGGCATCTGTTTTGTGTTTGCGTTTGTGTTCACATTGGGCAGCGATTGGGACCAAAGTCGTTGTATCCAGGGGATATCTCATTGTCGGGTGTCATACTAAAGTCCTACAGTACAGTTGACGGCGCGCGCCTAGATAGTCCAAAAACATGCATCATTCTCTGATAATCGCAAGTCCAAGGTTTCATCGCCGCATTATCGTTCATCGGCAGATGTTGCTGTTCAATGCCACCGAATCATCTGATATCACAACACAGACAGCTAGCATCGAGGATCACCTTGCGGTAAATTCCATATCAGGCCCAGGCCCGCGGATCGTCTTGAATCGGTAAGGTGAATGAATGACGACTTGATGATATCGAGCCCTAATACGACTGATAGTGGTTGCTGACCGCCTGATTTCGTGTCATGTTGTTGGTGCTGACGGGCAACAAACAAACAGCGGCTGTTGAATACGAAGTTTGAGATGGTCCAAACGCTGTCACACGGGAGGCGGAGAATGATGCATTGAAGCTTTCGAGGGGTAGCAGTGCAGTCGTCGTGCAGTAATGGACCACTTTCGCCAATTTCGCCCAGCGGGCGCATGAATTGACTTTCCGGAAGTGGTGCCAGGACAGCCTGAAACTTTACTTTCTGTTCGACACACAGACGCGAACAAGTGGTGTTATCTGTGCGGGTTTGGATGTAACGGTGTGAGTGTTGTTCTCCAAGATTGTATGATTGGACGAGTCGATGGAGGCGGGGAGGGTAGGCTGCACCGAGTGATTTGTCGTTAGGTGTGGGCGCGAGGCTGGTCTTGGCAATAAGTCGGGTTGACTCTTTGGGGCTTTTTTGTCTTAGCGCTCGACGAGGCTGAATCTTTTTTTTTGTAAAGCTTGGCACAGCAAATCAATCACATCTTTCCTAGCTTCACGACGTACCAAATCTCTTCACCTGCGTTTCGCCATCGACATCGCTGCGGGAACCTCGGTTCATACATTCATTCTGGAGGCCTTCCTCAGGCGCTTCCCATCACGGGGCCTTTCGGCGTGGAAACCGCTTTGTGCGACGCTGAACCGCGCCTTTGCAACGACCATGGCCTCCGAAGCCAGCGCAGAAGCAGCGCCCACGGTGGCAGCGCCCGGCAAGCCCACGAAGCTGCACGGCCGGGCTTTCTACGAGAGTATTGGGAGTCCGAAGTACATCGTCGCGCCGATGGTGGACCAGTCTGAATTTGTTCGTGTCCTCGAAATCTCCCCAGGCTCTTACTCGCAAGCGGACATCGTGACGCCGCGGCTAACATGTGCGCCCGCAGGCCTGGCGAATGCTCACGCGCTCCTTCCACCCCGAATTCGAGCGCACCTCCATCCTCGCCTACACGCCCATGTTCCACGCCCGCCTCTTTACCGAGAACCCCATCTACCGCAAGAAGCACTTCCAGCCCACGCGCGCCGACCGCCTCCCCACCCTTCCCCCCGACGCCCCCGACTCCAACCCCACGGCGCCCTACCTCGACGGTCACCCCGCCGCCGACCGCCCGCTCTTCGTCCAGTTCTGCGCCAACGACACCTCCTCGCTCCTGGCAGCCGCCGCGCTCGCCGCGCCACACTGCGACGCCGTCGACCTTAACCTCGGCTGTCCGCAGGGCATCGCGCGGAAAGGGCACTACGGCGCATTCTTGCAGGAGGACCAGGCGCTGATCCACAGCTTGATTAAGACGTTACACGAGAATTTGCCTGTGCCGGTGACGGCTAAGATCCGCATTCTGGAGACGCGGGAGGAGACGCTGGCTTATGCGCGGAACGTGCTCGATGCGGGTGCCAGTATCCTTACGGTGCATGGACGGAGGCGCGAGCAGAAGGGCCATAATACAGGCGTGGCAGACTGGGAGTATTTGAGGTATCTGAGGGAGAATTTGCCGAAGGATACGGTCATTTTTGCGAACGGAAATATCTTGCAGCATGGCGATTTGCAGAGGTGCTTGGATGCTACGGGTGCGGATGGCGTGATGAGCGCTGAGGGAAATTTATCAGACCCGGCCTTGTTCGCAAAGCCGCCTGCGCCGGGGCAAGAAGGCAGGGAGTACTGGCGCGGGCGCGATGGTAACGGCGGGTACCGGGCTGATGCGGTCGTGCGGAGGTACCTGGACATCATGCACAAATACGTACTTGAACACGAGCCACCCACGCGGCGACCACTGTTCATGCCGGGAGACGATGAGGGCTGGCTGCAAGAGAGCGCTGTGGAGGAGGAGAACGAGGACGGGGAGCCTGCTCGTAAGAAGCGGAGGACAGACGACGACAATGGCGGCGAGAAGAAGAAGAAGAAGATCCCGAAGAAGGACAGGGTCACTCCAACAATGGCGGGCCCGAACTTCGTGGGCATGCAGGCGCATCTGTTCCACATGCTGCGGCACTTCGTCACGAAGCACCACGACGTGCGCGACGCGCTGGCCAAGTGCCGACTAGGCGGGATCGAGTCCTACGAGAAGATCCTGGATATGGTCGAGCGCAAGGTCGCCGAGGGCTTGCTCGAGTATGAGCGCACCGACGGCAAGAGCGTCGAGGCAGATATGGCGAGGAATGGGGCGTATGAGAAGAGCAAGCCGGATGAGACCGCCGAGGAGGAAGGGGTGGAGATCGATCCGGATAGCTCTGTCGCGACGGTCAGGCGGTGTAAGAGGCCGTGGTGGGTGCTGCAGCCGATTGTGCGCCCGTTGCCGGCGGAGGCGCTGGCTAAGGGGGCGATACAGCTGGGCAAGAAGGCGAGACAAGAGCAGGAGGAGAGGGAGAAGGCTGATGGGGCTGTGACGGCGCCGCAGTCTGTTGAGCCTGCTGTCGTGCAGACGAATGGCAATGGCGATGGAAATGGGGTGAAGCCTGAGCAGGCTGTTGAGAAGCTGGAGAAGGAGACTAGTTTCCCGGATAGTGGGTTGGTGTCTGGATAGGCAATACGAATCACCCAAATTCTGGATCAACACGAGGACCATACAAGGTTCACTTGGCGGTCTACTACTTTATATGTGTCACTTGACCATCTTTCACAACTGTCCTCGGTAGGCTGTGGGCGACGAGCCTCGGCGGTATTATGGTAACGGGGCATAGATGTCACTAAGACTGAGACGCATGTTGGGACCACTGTATATCCTATGGCGTCTCAGCTTTTTCTTATACTTTCGCTGCATCAAGTCAGGCCTACAGCATGTTAAGAAGCAAAATTGATAGGATATACTAAATAGTGGAAGATAATTCTCCTGAAGACATCATACCAAAGACGATGCTCCCAGCGACGGTGCTCCTAGCGACGATTCTCCCAGACACGATTCTCCCAAACACGATTCTCCCAAACACGATTCTCGCAAATACGATTCTCCTAAATACAATTCTTCCAACGACGCTTCTCCCAACTATCCTAAAGAGAGCTAATCCAAGAGTGTCTATTCTAAAATAAATCTCACAAAGATGGTCATCCACAAGCCAATTCTCCTAAGATCGGTTCTCCTAAACGTATACGGGCTTGCAGGGTTTTCCGTCTCTGCCAATAGGGCCCCAGTCCTCCTTTGGCGCTGGCCATGCGTGTCGGTCGGGACACCATACACACCACCAAGGAGTAGGAGGACACAGAGAGAGCTCTTCAGGAGGTTGTGGTGGAAGGGTGATGTCTGGTGGCGACGTGGTAGTGCTGGTTACGAAGGTCGTGGTGGTAGTAGGAAGATACTTCGTCTTGGTGGGTTTCTTCGTGCTGGTGGGATACTTGGTCTTGGAGGGACGTTTAGTCTTGGTGGACGTGATTGGAGGAGCAGTGATAGTAACTGTTGGTGTCACGGTGTGCGTGGGCACAGGCGGGGACGTCGGGGGCAACTTGGTCTTGGTGGAAGTGATTGGAGGTGCAGTGATGGTGACAGTTGGCATCACGGTATGTGTTGGCACAGGTGGAGGAATCGGAGGCGGAGAATGTTGAGGAGGGTCGAATGGCCCGCCTGGCTGATCGTAGAGACACTGATCGTCGTCCGTATTGCAGCATTTGATGGTCCATTCTTCATGCCGAATGTAACCTGGCGACCAGCGGTTTGGCGCAAACTCAACGGCGCCAAAAAAGGCATCCTCAATACAGCCTTGGTAGACATGCGTATCGTCGGCATAGCCAGGAGTGAAGTCCACTTTGATGCCTTTCGGTAGCAGAAAACCCAATGAGACATGCTGGCACCCCCAGCTGATGATATCAGGAGTACATTTTTCCTTGAGCCACCCATGTAATTCATTGCCGCATTCGCTTTCCTTGTCTCCCCAGTTTGAAAAGTAGAGTTCGACGCGATGGGCTTTGTAGACTTGGTCCTCTGGGCAGTGGTCTTTATCGCCGTCGCACTTCTTCGAGGGAAACCAGCGGCAATACCTTGGGCTGGTTCCATCATTGTAGCGTTTCGCTTGGTCGCTTCTTTGGTTGAAGTCGAAGGCTGAGGCGAAGACCGCAGGGGAAGATAGTAGTATTGCTACTAAGGAGGCACCAGCTGTTGCGAAGGTGGAGGAGAGGTACATTTTTGCCAACTTGTGTGGGCTGCCGGTTCTAAATGTACGAGAGCAGCCAGGAGTCTGGAGATCTGGAGTGCACTTATCCCAGATGTGATGATCGTGTGGGAGATACTCCCAAATGGGATATCAGGCGATGCAGCACCAAAGACTTTTAGCTTAAAGAAGAGCAGATACTGTAAGAGGTGGTCAAGACTCTCGGCGGCGACGTCTGTAACGGGGTAATGGAAGTTGAGATCAATCCTCTAGAATACTTGTATGCGTTGTAGTTTGTTGTAAAGAATTGGAGGAGAAAAAAACGTGATGTTCGAGAATTTATGTAGTGACTCCCTCTTTTTTTTCCAAGACCAAGACCAAATGGCTGGTGGCTCGCCAGTCCAAGCTCTGGACTAAATCCTTCTAGCTTGCAAAGCCGTTGGTAAAATGACGACACCATATTGCTCTTTATTTTTGTTCTGTTGAAAAAAGAGTAGACGACATAGCAAAGAATGGCTCATTGTCGAACTCCTGTCCATACACCTACTAGTAGGAAGTAGATGTTCTTCAGCCTTGCGTTATCTCAGTCTCGGTGAGCGTGGACAAGGAGGTCCGGGTTTTGGGGATACTCGACGTGAGTTTTCTAACGAATTACCGCTCAGATTTGCTGACGTACTGTTAGGGAAGTGAGGCAGATCGTTCATTACATAAGCAAAGTGCTGTCTTTTCAACGTCCATCGATGTCAGCCACCTCCTTTCGCTCTCCTCTGCAATCTAAACGCCATCGATATCAACCCATCCCCAAGCGACCGCCATAGCTCACTCCGACGAGCTCGATGGATTAAAGACAGACCGTCAGTTCAAAGGTACTCGCATGGCGGGTAGCCGCGTCACGCCGCTGAACAGCATGCCCCCGAGTCGTTACTGAGTGCGCCCATGACTGGACGGACATTCATCTGTCCGCAGGTCCGCATTCATCGACGCCTCGGATGGTCTTGCTGTTGAGCCCAGGCGTGCGGGGACTCGTATTTTCCTTTTTCTCTCGCTCATTACGCTGGATCTCGACATTCCGATGGCTGTTGGCACTGATTCGCGCCCGTACTCCGACATTCGACATCGAGTAATTGGGGAGGGACTTCAAACGGATCGCCTTATCGGCGTGGCTGCAGACCCTACGGAGGGCGCCGTCGCAGCGTAATTACGTTGGACTGCGCCCTCTCAGGAATGTGCCTATCGCGTGCGAGATCGTGAAGTCCGGCTTGTACCCATGGCGCTCTTGTGGCAGTTCTGCGAACGCTCAAGGTCCAGTCACGTCATGGAACAACCGGGATCTCGTGGAAAGGGTTCAGTTTGAAGTCGCCTGCATGCGACGTCGACGGCTGGAGGGATGTTGATGGTTCGGCGTACATCAGTACAGCGCTCCCGCCCTTTTGTCCAATGGCCACTGAGTCAAGGCTGCTCCTTCATCAAAGCCTGGGAGGGTGGGAATCCTGCCGCCACTCTTCTGACTGGCGGTCAGGGGCTAAGCTTTCACACTGTCTTTCGTCCTTGCCTCATCTCGCTTGAACTAATTGTGCAGCAGGCCCTCTCCATGCCCTTTCCAGAGTGTGCCTCGCCGGTGCACTCATCTCAGGCTTCTACCGCCTCCGCATGCTCAGACACAGACTCGAACGACTGCAAAATCAACGTAAACGCAAAATGTGTGGTGGCTTGGGAAGGACAACATACGAAACTAGACCTGCTTCTTCAATATGATCGCTCGACCTCAACCGCGTTCTTCAAGTTGAGGGCGAGCCTCGTGCTCAAGGCTCTGTCACCAACAAAAAGCTATCTATACGTCTTGATTCCGCCAGAACGAATACAAGATCTGATGCTTGACGAGTCGCCTGACTCAGACTCGATCCCCTCAGACACTGGCAAACTCTTGGACTCCTCGTTCACATGTCTTCGGGTGCACTTGAAAACGCCAGCTTACCTCGTTGGACCCAAGTCTGTTGCCCACAAGCCAAAGAACCAAGTCGAAGGTCGCGTACTCGATGAGCTCAGATCACTTGTAAGGAGCACTGCATTCACCATCTTCGTTCCTCATCAGGTCATCTCAAAGTCGAAGTTGCTGGCCGTGTGCTACGGTATAAGCGATCGCTTGTTGAGATCTGATCCTGGTCAGACTGATTTGGCCTGTCTGTATGAAGGAAGGGGGGCCGTCAAAATAGCGGTCGCCGAATTGGACCAGCCACCAGATAGTGCGCCTTGTACCCCCCAACAGTCAAAGGTCAAACACCCTCCATCATATGCCGACGCTGGCCCTGCCCCTCCGTCCGCTACAGGGCCTTCAGAACTGCCGGCTAGTAAGAAACGAAGACTCAACAACGAAGCCGCTGTGGAGCTGAGTAGTGATCTGCTAGCAGCCATGAGGAAAATGGTGCGGGAAGAGGTGCGGGTTCAGGTGTCTGAAGAGGTGCGGAAGCTCGAGAGCCGCCTGAAGGACAATCTGGACGACATGATGAACCAACATGCCGATTACCAAACCATCCGATGGACAGAAGATATTGAGGTCTTGCGACAGGAATTTGATGACAAAATTGAGGATGACTTTTATGGAGTCAGGATGAAATTCGAGGACTACATCAAGGAAGAGCTGACGGAAGCTGAGGAGCGGATCATCGAGCATCTGCAGAGCACAGCGAGCGTGCATCTTGAATTCGGCTCGTAGCAATAGCATAGGTGCGTAGTTACACACCTCGTGGCTGACAGGTAGATGCACCATGTCACCACATTCCACTTTCGCATGTCTCCTCAATCATAGCGTTTTCTTGCTTGATTGTGCTCTTACAGCGACAGCTGCAAGAAGAGGCAACGGTCGACTATCGAAATTGGAAAGGAACGAGGACTTGTTGCTCAACGGGAGTGGAAGAACGTGGTCCATCTGATTTATTGGGAGAACAGTCGCGAACCACCACCGAACGCACTGGACAGGTAACCAAGTCAAAAACCGAAGTGCAGCCTGGCATTTCAACACGCACCCGAGTTGAGCCACCTCAACTGCACTATTTCTTCTACGGCCTACGAATTGAGAGTTAGTGTGTTAAACCAACGTTGGCTCGGACGTCTCCTAGGATAGTGTCCTACGGCTGTTTCCGTGGCTCTTTGTCCAGAGTTGACTGATCAACCACTGATAAACGGTATCGTTTTCAATGCGTTGTTATGTGAGACATGAAATTGAGGCAGCTAACGCAGTCATGCAGTATACTAGGGAATTTGTGGACATTTGAGGCAAGAGTCAACAAAGAAAATCCAACTAACCTGCAGCTCGTCTGGTTTCTATTGGTTGCCAGAGCCTTCCCTTCTCATTCCTTGTCTAAGGTGTCTTGGAAGTGACCGTGAAGACAATGTGGATTTTGCTATTGTCGAAGGTGCTAGTTGAGACCTTTTTGCTGAACAGATATAGAAGACATGCAGGAAGAGATCCTGGAAGAGAACAATGACTGTCTTGGGACTGCACGTTCCTGGTCCACCCTGCTGTGACTTAGGAGGCTTATGAAGTCAAGAGACCACCGTAGAGTAGTGAGCACTTTTTAATAAGTCTGCGGTGGTTGAACCATTTACTTATTTTCAGCTCCTTTTGGAGGCCAGCGGTGAGCATTCGCAAGTCCTCTACAGCGGGCACTGATTTCTTTAGATTATCTGCTCAGTCAAATCTTAGCATCTATCTTTCATCTGACCAACTCACAAACTCCACAACCCTCTGCCTTCTGCTCTCTGCGGCCTTCTATTTTCTGCTCCACCGCCACCCTTGTCTCCTTCTCTTGGACTTTAATCTTCTAGTCAGCAGTCTTCGATCCATCCGGCGTCTGCAGACCGGTGGTATTCCCACACACGTATGCTGTTCACTTAAGCTTCAGGTCTCACTCATACCCATGCAGTCGCGAAGTTGCTCCCTATTGCGGAAGCTGCCTGTGGTCGCCGTTCAGTCCACGTACGCATCTCGTTTTGTATCCCCTCCAACACAATTCTTTTACTTAGCCGCGCCTTGCACACGACTTGCAGACTCTACGTGATCTGTCTGTTGCCGAACCATCTTCATACTTCTTCTGGAGACAATTGCGACTCAATCTTCAGACGCAATCAGCTACTGGAGTTGTTCACAAATCGTGTCCTACCCTCACGGGTAAGTTTCAGGTTGCACAGAACTCACGCACTCCACCAAATCTTTCCGTCCGACGCCCCATATTTGGGCTTTCTCTTCTTCATCTCAACTCAATCTAAACAACGCACGTCCTCCAAATTTAGATATCACTCCCACCCCGGCGCCCTGACACACCAAACCTAGCCAGCGATCCCCCAAGACGATGGCTTCGCCCGCTACGTCTGAGAAGGCTTCCAAGCGTCCCGGCTTGGAGCAGGCTGAAGCTCAAACTGGCTCTTTTCACGCCGTCACATCTTCCGACAACAGTGGGAAGCTTGTCTTCAAACCTGCTGACCTTGCACAGATTGCAGTTCAAGCTCTTGCTTCACCCGTCTTCCCGTCCGCCCCTGCACCTGACCTCATCGCCATCGACGGACACGAGGCTGCTGTTGGCGACCAATCTACACCTCAGCGCTCCTCATCTACTTCTGACTTCATCACTGACGGCTACAAGGCCACCGCTCCCGACGATTCCGCACGCCAGCTGTCCGTACCTAATCTTGAACCCGTCGTCGCCGACGGGCAAAATACCACCCTTCCCGACGATTCTACACCTCGGCTGTCCGTGCCCGATTCTGACCCCATCGTCACCAACCGACAGAAGAGCAGCGTCCTTGGCGGGTCTGTGCCTCAGAACTCTCCACCCCAGGCACTTAAAGACTCAACCACAATGACGACTGTTGTCAACCCAGAGCCTACGGCCGACGTAGAGTTTCCTCCTTCTGCTCCAACCATGGACCCGATTGTGCCATCTGACGCCATCAAGTCAGGGCAGCCACTAGAGGAGCCCGAGTCTAAGGCGAAGAATTACGCGAAGACGTCAGAGCCATCTCCAGAGGCTTCACAGGAAATTACGCTGAATGGGTTGCAAAGCATCACCGAGAGCGTGGATCTCGCTAGTCTAGAGGCTGGAGTCGCTACTGCTCAGAGCGTCCTGACCGAGCTCCATCTTCTCTTGGATGACTCCAAGCATCAGACTGACTTCGAGCTTCGTCACTGGCTTACCTCCGTTGATGACCTCAAGACCAAGGCCATCAAGGCTGGGGAGACCATTATAGCCGTGGCCGGCGGCACAGGCGCAGGCAAGAGCTCACTCATCAACGTACGTTTCTTGGTAGATGGTAATTACCATTCCTGTCTTGATTGTTGAAACTTGAAGGGTAAAATGCTGACCCTCACTGCTCAATGAGGAGAGGCTGCTGCCAGCCAACGGCATGAGAGCCTGCACAGTTGTGATTACGGAGGTGTTGTGGAACGACCAAGACGACCCGAAGCAGGCCTACCGAGCTTAGATTGAGTACATTTCGTATGAGAAATGGGAGTTCGAGCTGAAGCTCCTGTTCGACGAATTGTTGGATGAGAACGACAAGACGTCTTCGGCCCTGAACGACCCGAGAGGCAGCCATTGCATACTACAAAGTCAAGTCTGTTTGTGAGTACTACTGCTACCATGCCCGCACCATCCCTGAGCTCTGCTTTCTACAGTATATCGTTTCGGGTACCTCGACTGAAATTTAACACTGGACAGACCCCAACCTCACCCCTGAGATGATAGTCCAGTCCAAGCCAAAGGACCTAGCACAGGTTGACGCTGTCAAGAAAGCCTTAGGGACCAAGCAGCAGTTCTCCTACAGCACCGCTTCGGCTCTATAATCCAACTTGAGTGTGCTCATCGACGGCAAGGAGAAGGGTTTTAGACAGAGAAAAGCCGTTATGGCTCTCTTGCCTCTGATCCGTGTTGTGAAAATTTTCGTCAAAGCCGATGCTCTTTCTACTGGTGTCGTGCTTGTGGATTTGCCTGGAACGGCCGATTCGAACTTCGGCTCGGAGTGCAGTCGCCAACCGCTACATGGCAGAATGCACTTGTGTTTTGGGTTTTGCTCGGATTGAGAGAGCTGTTGATGACAAGGCCTTACGTACTAGATTTCTTCGCAACTCGATATGTGGTTGGATATTTGCTAATGCAATAATTCAGGCTGCTGAGCTTCTGGGACGCTCATTGGATGTGGATCATAAAATCCAGGATACATTCACTCAAGAGGCAGAACTCGATGCTATTATTGAGGAAGGGATCCGCGGATTGCCACTGGACCTGCAGCAGCAAATGGACGAGATCAACGCAGCCTGAGATATGTTGGACCAAACGCTGACTGTATGGGAGAGCCTGAAGAATAAGTTTGCGAAGGGTAAGGTAGTCTTCGCTCCTGCGCCGAAATGTACTGCCGTGCAAACTAAGCGCTGGCGTGGTGGGCGTCGTCAGGCGGCAGACATGGACTCTGACGACGAGGAACAGTCTGAAAAGACTCCACTAACGCAGGATGGAATTTCAGCCAAGCTCATCGAGCTCGATACAGCTTATCATGCGAAGAATGCCGAGGCTGAGGCCCTCGAGAAGAATTATGAGATTGCGAACAACAAGATTCAGGCGCTCCGGAAGCAAGAGGTCAACATCGCCATCGACCGGGCTCGGACGTGGGTGGAAAGACGCAACGATTACTGCCGCGTAGGTTCATGGCCATGTCTTGGTCGTGTCTAGAGGCTAGCAAAGTTTTAGGATGCAATTCGAAATGACTTTGCCCAGGGTATCGAAGAGATCAATGACGAGGACAGCGCTGCGGATCCGGAGCACGACCCCTCCGTCGTGATCTGCGACTATGGGGAGGTCGCTCAGTCTTTACCGGTCTCCTGGTGAGTACACAAGATCTTGACATCCACGGCACTGCATCCCATTTAGCTAACTCACCGAAAAGTATCAGTTCTAAGGCCTACCAATAGCTGCGCAAGCCAGCCTTCGGCGAGTCCGAGATCGAGGGATTCAGATGCGCTGGAGACTCAGAGATTCCCGGCATGCAGATTCACGCAAAGAAATCCGCTGTGCCCGGTCAGATCAGGTCAAACAAGGCTTTCCTTCATTTGTTCTCACAACTCCTGAATTCTCTTGATATGTGGTCTGCTAGCAAGAAGCTGTCCCTACAACCCGGTCAGCCTGAGATGACCGAGAAGTCCATGAGCTACGAGTTGCAGGCCCTGGAAGCCAAGCTGAGAAACCTCGAAAAGGTCCGTAAATTGAAAATCACCACATGCCCGTGCTTGACTGTCTAATCTTACACATTTTTAGGACCTCAACGACAGCATCGATCAAACCAGGAAGAACCTCATGGGTGTCCTCAAAAAACGGTCTTTGACGAATGTTCTACTGCCGCCGTCAGATACGCCTCCAAGCAGCTGGAATTCATAGCCCGTCAATGGGTCGTGCCAGAGAAGGATAGAGGCCACGGAATCAAGTGCGCGACCTTCCGAGTACGTATATCTGTTCTCTCGTGATGGCAACGTGCTAACAAGTAGACAGGCAATCTGCAAGGGAGACGGCGAGAAGACCACGAATCCCAAGTCTCGCAACTACAAGGAAGATATTGAGGAACCCTTCCTCCAGAAGAGCTCGAGCTCCTGGTGCAGGCGTTCACAATCCACATTCCTGCTGCCTTGGACGACTTAACGGAGGTGTCAATCAAGAAGCTACGAGAATTTCATGCTGAGATTGTGCCTCGTCCCGAGATGCAGAAGGGCCGAAACGAATCGATTCGCATCTTGGCCCGCCAGATCCAGCGTCACGAGGCCGCTATCAAATATGCGATCAGCGAGGCGAAAATCCAGCTCACCGCTGAACAGCGCCTTGCAAGCCATTTGTACCTTCCAGAGATCAAGGCAGAGATGCAACCTGTTCTCAGAGAGCGTGCTATGGAAAAGGGTAAGCACGACACCAGATCTTTTTAGATGCAAAAGCTGACACCTAGACAGGCAATAGAGCCTATAAACGCATGCAGGCGACGATGACGCTCTACCTCCAGAAACGCAAGAGCACCATATTCACTAAAGCTCGCAAGAGGGTCGAAAAACAGCTGAGATTCATATTCCAGGCCATTGCTGACGATTTGGTCGGGGAATATGATCAGTTGCGGTAAGGAACCAAGATTGACGACTTGGAAAAGAAACAATGCCTAACGTATATTTACAGCGCTACCATGGCCGTCGATTACAAGGTCGTCTTCACCACCGCGGAGATGATCGAGGTGCAATCTATCGTGCGCGACCGCGTCCCAGAGATTCTTCTGTCTGCCGACTACAGATTCAACGCCCTTTCCGCAGGCGCTGAGCCCATGCAGATCGACCAGCCCGCTGAAACTGCTGTTTCTGTTGCTGTAGCCCCGACCACTGTCGGAATTACTCCTGCACTTGATACCGCCTTCTGAACTGGCCTGCAGAACTGCCGCGGACCTACCTGCGTTCCCTGCGAGTTCTAAGGTTGATTTTGACCCATCGATATTTCAGCAAGAGACATCACCAAAGCAGGAAGAGAAAATGACGGAAGTTTCCACGAGAAGGCTCTGATGGGAATTTCCTCCCTCCAGAAGGAATGGATCTGAAGATTTGCCGGTTCTCCTATGGCATGAGCTGGCACCTTCGAACCGGCCGATAGTGGACTTGCTTTGCCTACTATCGACGTTTCTCTTCTGGACGCGAAAAGCTCCTCATCCATAGACCTCTCAGTACACTTGAAATAGCCAGGTTTTCATTCCACTTTGAGGTTTTCGTGGCGGTGGTGATCAGACGGCAATGTTCGCTTCTACACGGACATCCATGGTATCGTTGCACATCTTGAGCGCCCTTGAACAAGAATGATTTTCGACACGCCCCAAGTATAGCGAACAGAAGTCTTTTGAAAGGCGAGTTGCTGTTTGAAGGGATTGGCGCGCAGCCAGACCGCTGTTATGATTCCGTTCCCGTTCGCCAGCATCTATCAAGACTGAATGAAAGGACTCCTGGTCACCATAAGCCTCAGGTCGAAGAGGTATCGTACTGCAATTGCAATCTCCAGACACCCTGTTCAAACTCGTGACCCAAAACTTGGGATGATCCTCGATCGGCTGGTCTATGAGCAAAGTGCTTTGAATAGGGCTGACTCGGGCCTCAAGCTGAAGTGATCTGGTGATATAAGTGCATTGCCGAGCAAGACCAGCTGCATTGAACAATCATAACAAGAACACTTCAGTTCTGATCTGGTCCGTTGTGTTTTGGACAGTTCGAGTCATTACAAGGCCAATTGGACTGGCTACTAAAATAATTAGTTCACTGGAAGTCCCAGACCGTGGGATAAGCTTTGGTAGATAAGCTCTCCATTTGGAAGCCTTCCAACTTGTAAGAAGTACGAACTCTTGCAATACTATATGAATGAACCTGAATGATACAAGTAAATATGCAGGCCTCAAGGCACCATTCTCCTTTGCTGCCATACCAAGGACTGCTAATTGGGACTAGAAACAACACAATGCCGGCAGAGCAGAAATAGTAGCATTTCTACCACCAGCGTTTGGGACAGGGATTACTCAGTACTGCAACATACACAAGATAATTATAGGAAAGAATCTGGCATATCCAATTCTATTTAGAAATCACAGCCCAAACTTGAAGTTCGATATATGGTCTGCACTTGCAAGACAATAAGGGAGAGGCTAATTGTTCCTCAAGTACTGTCACCCTTTTCCAAGGTTGGTTGTGGGTCAAAGACACACCCCTGTCAGCCGGCTTCAGCGAATGCAACCCCACCATTGACGCTACATTGCTTGCAGATACAGGCCCGTACTGGTGCTAGTGCTTGTGTTTGTGCTTGCAGGGGTTGCCTTGGATTCTTATCCCGAATCCCACATGCACCAAACCATCTTACTCGCGCCGGAATTGATGGGCTAGGCAATCTGAACCACCTCTCTTTTCACACCGCACGCCCCACCCCACACCAGACAACTCAGGACCCGGGCATTGTTAAATAGGACAGCAGCTTCAGAATCCAGTATGGCCAGTATTGCCCATCAGTAGATCTTGATTAGATCCAGGCTGTCGGCTTGCGCGCTGTAGGAGGGGAGGATCATCACCGGCTTCACTTTTCAATTGAGTTTGCGCCGCGCCGACATCGCTGCCCGCATCACGTCGCAGCTATGGCAGACCTCCAGGACACAACAGAGCTTGTTTCGGAGCTCACCTCAAAGCTCGCTGAGCTCGACGGCAAAGTGGCTGCATATCGACTGGACATGGCTGCCGAATTCACAAAGCATTCAGAGGAGGTCTTGAGGAGTGTCCCTGAAGACGTGTCATACT
Source organism: Plenodomus libanotidis (assembly GCA_022609195.1). Classification (NCBI taxonomy): domain Eukaryota; kingdom Fungi; phylum Ascomycota; class Dothideomycetes; order Pleosporales; family Leptosphaeriaceae; genus Plenodomus; species Plenodomus libanotidis. The sequence goes on along the minus strand of JAGKQA010000010.1, from coordinate 292,960 downwards.
GCGTCTCACAAGCCATCACAGAGTCTCTCGCCAACTTCCCTTCTCTGTATCCGCCAGGCTCTCTGAGCTCATCGCTTTCGCAAACACCCACTGGTCTGGAGGAGAAACCCTTCTATGGACGAAAGTCGCCGCCTCCAATTCTGCCTCATACGTCTGGAAGTCCCAAAGACCCACTTGCAGCCATACTACAACAGAAGACACGCGGGCCCCATGAAAGAGAGCTGGAATTCCAGGGCCTCTTCATCCCCACCTACTTGCCACTGCTCGAAAAGGTGGACAGACCCCAGCACACAGCCCCAGCATCAGTTGCTTCTGCACCCGCTCCATCTGGTGCTGCAACTCCCAACTCATCAGGTGCTGCCCCCTCAGCTGCCTCTAGTCCGGCCTCCCCCAACCCTGTCATTACGGAGACAGCCTCCCCTGACCGTCAACTCTCGCCCGGAAATGCATTGAGCTCAGAACATTCTCGTCATTGCGGCAGACCAAGTCCGTTGCGCCGTGCTACCAACACCTCAGTCGACTCGGCAGTGAGCGACAGCAGCAGTGTCAAGACCCGGAAAAGCGCGCTCAGGCGACTATCAAGCTCCTCAAAGCCGCCAGATAGCCCGCGAGACCCACGTCGCGTTCGCTTTGATTTTCAAGGTGAGGAGGTCTTGCCCTCCTCTTCACCGCAGACAACTTCAACTGCGGTTCCTGAGGCCGCCGATATAACAACGCAGCCTGCGCCAGTGGAAGAACCATTCGTTACGTCACTTGGCGACGTCAAAGGCGAGGAAGACGAAGATCAAGTGGGTCTGCCGAAAAAGGTGTCATCTACGCAAGCTTTGCGCGCGTTGTCAAAGGCGCCACTCGACGAGGGAACCGTTTGGACGATTGTCAATACTGAGACTCCATCGGAGGCGTCATCAAGTTCAGATACGATTAAGGTTCGTAGAAACACGGCGACCAACGCATCATCTCAAGTCGGCACACAAAGAGGCAAGATGAATTGCGACCAGGTCGATGGTCTGTCAAAGGAGCAGGGTCGCGACCAGGGCCGTGGCCATGCGGAGAACAACGATGGCCCGAGCCAGCCCAGAACCGTCAGGAAAGAGAACTACGAGGAGGAGGAGGACTCGGAAGACGAGGCTAATGTCCTGTTCATGATGTCCAAGAAGGGTGGTCAGAAGCCACCTCTTCCCGTCTCGTCCAGGGCCGCCTCGCGTCAGACTGTCGCATCACCTGTGCCTGCTCAGGCTGGCAGCTACAAGCAGACCACAGCAACCGCCGCTTCGCCTATGCCCATGCAGGCTGGTAGCTACAAGCATGCTGCCACCCCAACCGTCTCATCTGTGCCCATCGCTTCGTCCATGCCTACACATCTCGACGTCCTCAACAACAGGGCCACCACGGACTCCAATGGCGCCATGAATCAGGCCAAAGCTGATAGCAAGGGCCAAACCAAGAAGTCGACCACTCACGACGAGGACGATGATGAGGCTTTCTTTGACTTTGACCACGACGAAGAGAACGGCGAGGTTGTCAAGCAAAAGCACAGTGAGCCGGGAAAGAAGACCTCCAAGTTCTTTCTCACCGAGAGCAGCGATGACGAGTCCGACACCGAGGCCATGACCGCTGAAGTTCCAGCCGATGAGAACAAGAGCCCCACCAATGACCCTGTCTGCTCTCCATCCATCGATATTAGCGACCGTCGAGCCATCATACCAGAGTACAAGGTCCCTAGCACTGTTCCGCGCAAGCCCGAGGGCACCAGGTCCATGTCCACATCAATCGGTACCTACGACGGCAAGCCTGTCACGCCCCACGTCGTCAAGAACAAGGCGCTGCGTGACCAACTTAAGAACCAGGCCAGCGACGTGCCGTTCTTCGTCGGTAGTGTTAACGGAAACTCCGGCGTGGACGCCTCGAACGCGAAGAGTTACCAGGCCAGTGTCATGAGCCCCAGCAATGCCTCGGGCGCCTTCGCTAGCGGCAGCTTCGCGGAGCGGCTCATGTGGGAGCGGTCGCAGGGTCTCACCTACGACAGCGATGGCGAGGACCACAAGGCGGACAAGGCGGGCGATAAGACCGTCGGCGCCAAGGCTAACAGTGGCGAGAAGAAGGGCGGCGTGTGAACTTCTCGCCGAGAGACTCACTCAACTTGAGGACCTGTTTTGTTTGAAGTATTGTAATTTACATCGCACGTTCTGGTCATGCATCGAAGGTTGGACGGGATTTGCACAAAGTTCCTGGACGGACATTTGATTTCGGTGCTGCAGTCTGCATTTTCTAGTCAAGGGCAAAGGCGCAAGCCATCGCAAAAGAGGGCTTGAGATGCATTTTCTGCGCGGGCCCGCTGCTGTGTGCAGTCTGGCAAAACTACTACATGTTCTGCGGCGTTTGGATCTGGTGGGAAGGGGCACGCATAGCATCTTGATGCACGGTGAGGGCGAGCTCACCCATCGTGATACCCAAACACAAGATATACGTTGATTCCAAAGTCGTTGACCCATGCCCATGATTATACATCCCTTCGTGTGAACTGTCCCTTCTCTTTACTAATTTCTGACATAATGTGAAATTAGGCAGGATGATTCTTGGATCATGGTCAGCGTTTCTGTTTCGTGGCCGCAGACTTGCGGCCAATTCAGCAGGATGAGCCCTTGTCTAAGCAACTGATGCAATGCCAACTTTCCATTGAAAAGTCCAATGTCAAACCAAAGATCGTGCGAGTCAAAATGGAAACTGGCCCTTCGGATTTCCTTATCGTCTTTTGCAGTTTTACACAATATATAGCGGCTTCAAATGAAAGCGATGAAATTGCACGGCCGGCAGAAGGGCGATATCGGTACGTACTCTCCTTAGTCAGCAGACTTCTCGAGGGGCCAGGCCCGAGCAGGGATACCTGCCCCAAGAATAGTAACTGTGACATGGGGACGAAGTGTGGCAGCCTCACCTTATTTTGGGTGACGACAACTTACAGTCACTTAGACCTGGCAGCAGCACCCATCTTCCTTCCCGACTCCTCACCCCACTGCTCAGTATTGTGACACCGTGGAGCTTCGAATCGAAAAGACGCGTCCCAACCCTGTCTGGTCTTCATTCCGAGACAGCTCATCTACCCCGAAGCATCAACTTGGAGCGCGCCCAATATGGACGGTACGAAACGCCATCTGTCCTCCTTCCAGCAGCTGGAGAAGCTGGGAGAGGGCACATACGCCACAGTGAGTACTCTGGAACTTGTCTTAGATCAAGCACGCAGCTTGCTAACGTGTCTTTCGCATCGCAGGTATTCAAGGGCCGCAACAGACAGACCGGCGAGTACGTAGCGCTCAAGGAGATTCACCTCGACTCCGAAGAAGGCACGCCCTCCACCGCCATCCGCGAGATCTCCCTTATGAAGGAGCTCAAGCATGAGAACATTGTCGGCCTGCACGACGTGATCCATACCGAGAACAAGCTGATGCTGGTGTTTGACTTTATGGATGGCGATCTCAAAAAATACATGGACAACAACGGCGACCGCGGCGCCCTCCGGCCCGACCTCATCAAGTCCTTCATGTACCAGCTGCTGAAGGGTATCGACTTCTGCCACAAGAATAAAGTGCTGCATCGCGATCTCAAGCCGCAGAACCTCTTGATCAACCACCTGGGACAGCTGAAGCTGGGCGATTTCGGCCTGGCCCGCGCCTTCGGCATCCCCGTCAACACCTTCTCCAACGAGGTCGTCACGCTATGGTACCGCGCACCCGACGTCCTGCTCGGCAGCCGTACCTACAACACGAGCATCGACATCTGGTCCGCGGGCTGCATCATGGCCGAGATGTACACAGGGCGGCCACTGTTCCCCGGCACGACCAACGAGGACCAGCTCACGCGCATCTTCCGCATCATGGGCACGCCGTCGGAGCGCTCGTGGGCGGGCATCGCGCAGTATCCCGAGTACAAGCCGAACTTCCAGAACTACGCGACGCAGGACCTGCGCCAGATCTTGCCCATGATCGATGCGGACGGCATCGACGTGCTGCAGAAGATGCTGCAGATGCGGCCCGAGCTCCGCATCAGCGCCGACGAGGCCCTCAAGCATCGCTGGTTTGACTCCATCCGCCAGCAGCAGCAGGCCGCGCAGCACCACGCGCACCAGGCCCAGGTGGCTAGCTACCAGCAGCCGCAGGCTGTGCCGTCGCAGAACTACCACCCGCAGACGCAGGGATACCCGAATTACTAGGCGCAGCAAAAGTGGAACACGATCTTTTGGAGTGGAAAATGGAGTTGAGGTCTCGGATGGGCAGTTCGGTGAGTTGGAACGTTGGGGGAGTTTGGCGGGCATTTCTGAGCTTGTAGACGTGGCAGTCGTCCACGCACCGAGACGATTACACATGATGGATACCCAGGTCCCTTTCGGGCAATTGCACCAGATTGTCGACCTCTCCGGCAAGTTTTCTTCGGGACCTAGTGCGTGAGGGAATGGGGTTGATGGTTTTGATTCTGGCATTTCACAAGCATTGTTTTCGGCGCTGGGTGCTTTGCATGGGTCTGGGCCTCTAGCGAGTACAAGGACATACACAATGATTTCGGAATTCAGCGGCTAGATATGCAGGATCTTCTAAGGCTACTGTTTCTCATCGCGGCCTTCGCTTCCCAATGCTTGCGTATCCCTATCTTTCGGTATCCTTGGGTCGGCTTGTCCTATGATCCTGAGGATATTAGTCGGGGTTTCACATCAACTTTTACTTTTGAGCATCGTGAACAGCGAGGCTGTCTCCTAGCAGGTAGGACATTCGCGAGGCCCACTTCATTTTCTCAATCTCCGCCTTCAGTTCTCTAGACCCGCCTCTTGCCTGAAGTCTTGACTAAAAACAATGCTCTCCGGAACTTTGCGAAAGTGTCCCCTTCTAAGTGGAAAGACCTTGTGTGTCGAGGCAGTAGAAGGAAGGCGGGGTGGCGTTTGCAACGTGGAGCAGCTCGGTACGTGGGCTCCACTTCGAGCTGGTGGCGATCTCCAGTGGTGACTTACGTAACCATAGTCTATTTACGCCGACTTCATCCTACATTCCACACACTTGCGCATACATTATTTGGCAAAGTGTAGCAGTGTCCCTAATGTTTCGCACTCTGTCTGCCAGCAGTGGATTCACTCTTAACAGTGTCAAGCGGACGAGCCTCGGCGCAAGAATGGCTACCACTAGCGTTGGCCTGCCCGCCATGTTCAGCACCATGCCCGCGCCCGTCGTGTTTCCGGCCCTTACTGAGCACCGGTCGACTGTCGTGATTGTCCATGGTCTCGGAGATAGCGGCCACGGGTAGTATGTAATTCTTGTCTCAAAAAAGGTCCGAGAGTACATGGACAATTTTCATGAGCTGACTCGCTGCCAGCACCCCGATCGTGAAGAGCTGGCACGACGGAGGGCTCTTTCAAGACACCAAGTTCATCTTGCCATGTGCACCCAATATGCCAGTGACTTCGGTGCGTCTTTATGATGGGGAGACTGCGAGTCAAGTCTGAATGCAGCTAGCTAATTGGGAAATCTCGCGATCAAGGCCGGCGGTCGATCTATACCCGCCTGGTTCGATATCGCTGGCGCTCGTGGGCCGCACGTAAGTCCATCAAAGCGTGATGCAAGACGTCAACGAAACCTTGAATTGAGAAACGCTTATTCACCACGCATATAGGTAACATTCGAAGATCTGACCGCACAGCCCCAAGACGAAGCAGGCCTATTGCATAGCCGGGACTACCTAGTAGACCTCATTAACAAAGAGGTCAACTCCACCGAGGTGTCCCTGTCGCAAGTCATCTTGGGCGGCTTCTCCCAAGGCGGCGTCATGTCGCTTTTGACTGGCGTCACGTCGGGCTTACGACTGGGCGGGATTTTCTGCCTGTCCGGCTACCTGGCGCTGGCCGAGGCCATCCGAAAAGGCGACGGCGCCAAATTTGCGCGACCCACGGACACCACAATGCCGATTTTGATGTCCATCGGCTCCAGTGACCCAATGATCAACCCGGAATGGACTCATAAGTCGGCTGACATTGTGAAGAGTCTGGGTTATGAGGTCGATCTTACTGTTGTACCGTATGTTACTGTCTCCATCCCGTGACGTGTGCACAAGTGATGTTGGAAATACTGACGCTTATGCCTTTGCTCCAGTGGTCTTGGTCATAGCATCAACCAGGCCGTGCTTGGCAACGTCGCGTCATTTATTACGCATATCCAGTCTGGTAAAGAAGGCCAGCATGACGAGCTCTAGTGAGCATCGGCGCCGTGCAGTTGGGAAGTTCATGCTGATATACAAAAATGCTGCGCAAGGGTGCCCACCGTGGTCACGAATAGAAAAGTGTACGTTTCAAGCCATCGTAAGAGGGATCACAGGCCTTCACACTGATAAATCAGTATCAGACCTTACGTTGGATTGAAAGAACTAAGACTGGCCGCAAGAGCCTCCCATGATGCGGGAACTAAGGGTACATTAGACGAGGCTATATATTATCGGGTTGGACTTTTTTTTTTTTTTTTTTTGGGCGCATAGAGGTACAGGCTACCTCGCACAATCTTGAATTTTGCTCTCTAACTCTTTTGGCTGAATCCGTCTCGAATCAAACATTCCACTTCCACCAAATTCGCATCCACCTATTGCTTCGACGCCTTCTCATCGAGACCAAATCGCCATCATCATCACTCGAAGCATTTGAATGAGCCCATCAGAGTATGGACCAAACATGTTGGACCAACTTAGCATTCCCTCTGGCCTGCGGGTGATCTTCAATGTTGTGGGCGGGCTCACAATCTTTTGGACTTTCTGGGCATTGTCTCGACACGGATGCTTGGTACTGACCTTGGACGCATCTCTTCAGCTCCTGTTCACGTATCTTTATCAGTCTGGCCTCATCATTGCATATGGAATACCCTGCTCTCCGTCGCCGCCGGCTAACAACAGCTTGTCTGGCCAACTCAGCACTACCGCCATTCAAAAAGCATCGAGTTGCAGGAAGCTGTCATGCAAGTCGAGAGGAAGTAGAACGGAAGGCTCCAACTTCTTAACCCGAAGGAAGTGTGAGCATAACAGAATTTTGGCCAGGGAAAGAGCAGGCGCACGAGGTTCAGCGCCTCGAGATACTCTTCAAGCCGTGGCAACAGCGGTCGGGTGGCGCGAGGATCCTGTCTGGTACACCAAATGCCTCGAGAGCCTGAGAGAAAGCCAAACCTGCAAGCTTGTCGTTGCCGGTATTGATGGTAGTGAAATCGAAGACGAGCAAATGATCGGGATTTTCAACCAGGTAGGTCCTATTTGATCACGACCTGTCAAGTGGAATCGCACGAGCTAAGTATCATGCAGGTCTTCCCCAAGGGCCTGGTAATTCGTCTTCCAAGGTCTTGCTCGACAGTTTTGGAAGACATAAACCTGAACGGTGGTGAAATTGACGATCGAGAAGCCATGGAACACTTACACGACTTTGTCGGTACATGTACCAACGATCCTGTCATCCGCGAGATGTTACGCCTTCGCGCCAACAGCCGCATCCAAAGAGCAATCTGCATTGTCCAGCCACACAAGTCCAAAAAAGACATCCTCTTCACCTCGATGGGATTTGGTGCATATTTTGCCCGACTCCTCAAGATCGAGGTCATCTTCAGCACCGACTCCGATACGGTCCTGCACCCCGAAGCTATACACAACGTCGTACGAAAAGTCCACTCGGATGCGAAAATTGGCGGAGTATCGGGCCATATGCAGTTCTTCCACGAACACCCGACTTGCATCTCAAAGCTCGCATCTGCGTACTACTGGTACCAGCAAGACGTTGCCAAGATCCAAGGCGCCATATTCGGCTTCAACGAGTGCCAGCCTGGCCCGTGTGCCGGCTTTCGGGTCGAGGCCTTGGAGAGTATACTTCCGTCTTGGATTGGCCAAACGGTCTGTGGCCAAGAAATGGTAGGCCCCCAGAAATGCGATGCTCATTCACGCCGCAGGTTTGCTAATCAGCACCGGCAGGTCTCCAACGAAGACCGCCACTTCACAACCCAGCTCCTTGCGCGTGACTACAGCGTTGTGCACGTCCCGGACGCCGTCGTCGAGACCGATACGCCCAACACCTTCTCCAAGTGGATCAAGCAGCAAGTCCGCTGGATGCGCGGCACCATGGTCGAGACGACGGCGTATCCGCACATGGCCAGCCGCATGCATCCCTGGCTCATCTACACCATCGGCAAGACGCGCCTCCTCCCGCTGGTCACCTTCGCAGTGGTAGCCTGGACTGCATATACAGGCCAGCTACCCGCGTTCGTCGGCAGCGGCTCGCACCTCGTCACAGACTTCTTCATCAGCGCCGTGATACAGATTGCTTTCTTGCTCATTGCTAGGCCGAACGGGGTCGGCGCGCGTTGGTCAGATCTGCTCTGGGCGCTGCCATCGCTCGTGTGGTTCTTCCTCTGGTTCCCGGCTATCGAGGTTTGGTCGCTATTGACTGTGTTCGATGGGTCCTGGGGCACGCCGATGCGAGCGGCGGACGAGGGAGTGCACGACGAGGCTATGGCTCCTCGGGAGAGCATCTTCTCGAGACGGAGGCGGGTGCCGTGGGACATGGTCTCCATGTCCCTGTGGGCACTTCTCGTGGCCGTGGCTGTCGGCCGTCTGTCGGGTTTCAGCCCAGCGGATTGCCTGCAGTGGTGTGTTCGAGGTTAGGCTTCTACTGGGGTGTTGGTGTATGCCATCGCGCGCACAGCGGAGCCTTTTGGACCATGGGTATCGGAGTCAATGACATCGGGTGCCACCAAGCTCGATAAGTGACGGTTTTCGTTTCGACGAATCTGGGGCCTTGGTTTAAAAGAGCCAGCAAGGCTTTGCGTACTCTCAAGCTCGCATCCATCTTGTTGCAAAAGCTGCTCTGGTTGGTTGAGATGGGATGGGCGGTCGTCGTCGTCGAGATTCAGAGACGTCTTCGGCCATGGTTCTTGGGTCGCTGAACGTGCCCGGGATAGCTGGGAGGAGGCTGTTGAGCAGGACCACCGAAGACACCCTGCGCGAGTAATAGGAGAGCAATCCTTTGATTTTGAGCTGATATGGAACACATTTGTCTATGTAAATCAGTGCTTTGTGGAGTCTAGATCAAGGTCAGCCCGGTGTGTTTTCATAACCAGACCTGTCTTTGCATGTCTCTCATGCACAGTCTCTACCCGTTTCGTGATGTACAAGACCATAGCCTCTGTACTTAGGTAGGTCCTGTCTTGCCCCCAAAGTCCAGCGCGTTCATGAGGAGATTTCCCGACCGATTCGTGAATGGCAGTCGCACACGTGCAGTATTGTGGTAAGAAGCGTGCCAAGATGAGGCGACGGAAGCGAGTGTAGTGACGTTTCTTGGAACAGGGATCGAGGATTGTTGAAACAGGGATGATGGGTGACGTCAACCCAGAACACGCGTATTGGAAGGAAGGGAGCTCCGTCCCCTTGATGTGAGATTGGTGAGAAAGTCCTCCTCGTCTTATCATAATTCATATTTACAGTACTTGCACATCAAACAGACAGAGCGCCTGCGGTTGCTTGCGGCGCTGGAATTGCTCAGTCGTCCTCGTGAACTGTGTCATGTGTCTATGCGATCTACAAATTCCCAGAAGATATTAGTCTTCTCTAACGACAGCTTCACAATCAATCACACACTTGGATACAACTTTGAGCATTAGTCCAAACCTTACTGCTCGCCAGGATGGCTCATCATGAACCCCTGAAGTCTTTGGGCCCAATCGACTGGTCCGACGTGGCCCAAGACGACCTCAATTCCTTCCTCACCACCACTTTCTTCAACGCCCAGACCATTGTCGACAGCATACCGATACCTCCGTCCCAAGCCAAAACCGAGCAGCATACCCGAGCCAGAAGCCGCACCGATGGATCAATCATGCCACCCCACGAAGCCATCCCCGGCCGTGGCGGTCGCGAGCATGCAAACACTGACCCGGCCGACAAAGAGGCGGCCGCACAAGCGGCTGCTCATGCATCGCAACTGCAGAAAGAGTGGAAAGAAGTCAAGATGGCGCCCAAGGATAATCCCATGAACGCCAGTGTCTACAAGTTAGCTGCCAAAGACGGACGCGGGGCCTGGTTCGCCCGGCGCAGTACACACCAGGGCATACCATTCGAGAAATTCAAGCTCGGACTGGAACGGGAGTTTGGTGAGACCATGAAGAACTCCACTGGAATCGGGACCGGCAATGTGCGAGGCATAGGCGCGGAGCGAAGGGCCGAGCAAGCTGTATGCGATGGCGTGGGCAAAGCCGAAGTCTGGGTACTCAGCGCACAGTTCCCAGGACCGACGACCCCGAGAGACTTCATAACGCTTCTCCTAACCGGCTCCGGCAACGAAGAGAAGAAGTCAACACAGCAGCCGCGACAGTTCATGGTCGTATCGAAGCCCTGCGGGCACCCCGAGTGTGCGCCCCGAACAGGGTACATTCGCGGAACGTACGAGAGCATCGAACTTATCCAGGAGGTGCCTATCGACAAGCCCGCACTGCGCCAGACCCGGTCGTCGATTGATGTGTCGCGGGAAGATATGGAGACGCTTGATGTGCAGGACAAGCTCAGCAAGGAGGTGATGCTGCGGGCGGCTGCGCGCAGGACAGAGCGCGAGTCCGAGCAAAATCTGTCGCACTCCATAACGCAGTTGCCACCTCGGCCTGCGATGGCTGTGGAGTGGATCATGATAACTCGCTCTGACCCTGGTGGCAGCGTGCCGCGATTTATGATCGAGAGAGGCACGCCAGGTGGCATCATTTCGGACGCAGGACGTTTTACCACTTGGCTGGAGAACAAGACCGTCGAGGATTTTGACGAATCTATCGAAGCTGTTGTCGAGGAAAAGGAGAGCGCCGACGGTGAAGCCGTACCGGTATTACCGCCTCGGCCGGGACAAACAGCACCAGCACTACCGGCACGCCCGAAAGTTGTGCAGCCTACAACAGTACCCGACGACATACCACCGAGCGGCCTCTACAGTATGATCACTGGCCTTGTCGGAGGTGCCGCCTCCGCAGTGGCCTCTCACCTCCCGCACATGAACTATCTCTCGGGACAAGAAACAGATTCCAATAGTATTGAAGACGAGTCTGACACAGAATCCGATTCCGGTCAAAGCTTCGCATCCGCACCAGAGCCCGAGCCTGCTACACTGCAGCTCGAGAAAGTAAAAACTGGTGGCGGCGGTACGGACGGTGCCTCTCTGCAGTCAGTCAAGAGCGACGGGTCCAGCTCCAAAGCCTCTACGTCGCAGCACGAGAAGCAGCTCAAGAAACTGCAAGACCGCCACCGCAAGCTGGAGGAGAAGATGGCGAAGCAGCAGGAGAAGACGCTGCAGAGCAAACAGAACCAAGTCGACGATACTGGACTCGCCAAGTTGAAGGAGAGGCACGAGAGGGAGATTGCCAAGCAAGAGGAGAACTTCCGCAAGGAGGCTAAGAAACTAGCGGAGAAGCGGATCAAAGAGGAGAAGAAGGCTGAGGAAAGGCGCAAGAAAGAGGCAGAAAAGGAGCTGAGAGGCAACCTGGCGATGGAGCTTGAGCGAGCCAAGGTCGAACGGGATATGGCCCTTAAGCAGATCGACATTCTCAAGGAGCAGGTGGGCGAGCTACAAAGTCAGAACACGAAACTGGTTGCGAAGTTGGGCAAGCTTGGCGGTCTGGCGGATCCGGGGGAGCTATCGAGGGTGGCTACTGGAACCGTGCCCCTAAAGTAGGGATACTGTTAGAGGGCGCAGAGGGATTAGTGGTTGGTGTTTTTGCGATCTGATGATAGCCGCAGCAGCAATAAGCATATACAGAAGCGGGTAGTATTTTTGATAGCCTTGGAGTTTGCGGTGAATTCAGCTGGGCTTGAATAGCCAATTCCTTTCTGAGAATTTTTACTGTCCAAGCAAACGTAATCATTGTCGCAGCAACGCCCGGGTGAGCTTCCAGAACGACTTCGGAGAGCAATAGTAAAACTTTCGACCAGCCCTCCGCTTGATGCAAATATACCTATGAGTCAGTCGACTCATCCACAATTCAGCATGTTTAGAGATCTGTCGCAGCCGAAGTAGTGGACGCATAGACACTCAATATATGAGCCAAAGACAACCATTGATATATTGCAAATTGCGTGAATGTAAAGTGGCACATTTTCCACACGCCGTCTTCTCTATGCAGTTTAAGACTGGAAACTCGACAGCAGAAGCCCATGCAGCCTAGAGCCTCGCCCAGTGACGCGTATCTTTTCCAGCAGATGTGCGACAGCCATGTCTCCAGGGCCAAACAATTCAGACAACATCTTCCCACACACCAAAACGCGGTGCGACAACGCAAAAGCCCGAGGACTCGACGCCCATCCCAGCGGCCCGTCATCATTGGCAATCTGATCCACCAACACAGCCAGCGCCGCCTCCGTCCAGCCTTTCAGCGCCGTCAGCGCGCTATCCATCATCAGCACTCTCTTCACCGTCCCATCCTCTTGCTCAATCTCATCAGAATCAGATTCCAACTTCCCAAACAGCAAAGCCCACCTCTCCGTTTCCCTGACCTCGTCAACGAACAGATTCTGCTCCTCAATCGCGAACAGGCTCTCATCAACCTCCAGTGCCGCAGCGAATTGCTGCGCAGCAGGCGTCCATGCGGCCAGGTCCTGAACGCCAATGTCGACGGCGATAAGCGAATCGCCGACAAGCCGGCATGCCACGTACGCGCGGAACTCGTGCGTGCGGCCAAACTGCCGTTGCAGCCACCCCAGCAGGGCGTCCGCAGCGTCTACAGCGACGAGCGGCCGCGGAGGCGGCTTCGAGTCTGTCGTGGACGTCTTCGCCATCGCAAACGCGGTGGCGACAGCGCCAACCTCGCGGATCTCCTCATCGTCATCCAGCAGCGCGGTGTACAGCGCCAGCAGCGCCGGGAGGTACGCAGCGTCATCGGCAATGACGTTCGCGGAATGGAGGGCCGTGGCGAAGGACTGCAGGGCCTTGACGGCGGCGAGGCGCATATCGAATGTGTTGCTGTCGTGGAGTGCGTCAGCGAGAGCTTTGCCCCAGCCGCGCAGGCGTTGCTCGAAGGTGAAGAAGGACATTTGGCCATAGTGCCTGAGTGTGTGGACGGCCATGATGGGGCCGGAGGCGAGGAGGATTGCGTTGGCGAGGGCGGGGTTTATGCCATCATGGAGAGAGGATTGGAAGGCGTCGAGGTCTTCGGTGGCAGGTAGGACTTGGCGGTTGCCGCTGGCGATAGAGGTGTTCATGAGCTCGGCGAGGTTTGTCAGAGCCGCTGCACGAGCCTCGGGGACTTTGGTGTGTTCGCACACTTCGAGGTAGAGGCTGCAGAGTGCTGAGGTCCGGGATTGGCCCCAGACGCTGGGTATTGTCTCGAGCAAGGCGCATGCTGTGTCGATGTCCTCGTCGAGGGCTTCGAAGAGACAAGTCCTGAGTGCACTCAACTCCCCGGACTCAGCGGATTTGCGGAGAGCCATAGTTCCTGCGCGGTTATTGAGGAGGGCTACGGAAGCAAATTGCTTGCTCGTATGCCTCTTTAACATGATGTTCACAAGATCCTTCTCGTCCATAATGGACGATTCGGAAGCTGGTGCCTCCCACAACAGGTTGAGCGTCTCGATATAGGCCGCTGCGGTCTCCGAGCATATCAACACAGCTTCTTCAAAGGCTCTTAGGATAGAGTGTAAGTCGTGCATGCGACCTAACCAATCAGTCAGTCTTGTTCCAAAATTGCCAAAGTGCGGTTTCAACCCACCAATTGTGTCTTCATTTTGGGGCTCGGTCAGGGTGCGCTCCAAGAAGAATTTAACGGTCAGAAGGGTTCCATGCAACCTGTTCGCCGAGCCACGGGCCTCTAGCAATAAAGCCTTGATTGCAGCCACCCAGTCCTCGGTGACGAGGAAAGAACACAGCGTCCTCGCAGCGATCTCTCGAACATGCCACTGCCTGCTTCCCAAGTACTTCGTGATGTAGCTGTACAGCTCATCACGATTGGATTCCGGTGGGCCAGCGCGACGAATTATTTCCAGAGCAGGGAAAACGCTTTCTGCAGCCGAGCTCTGCGACAACGTACCCGGCTCCATAGCTTGTTCACCGCATTGCAGAAGATTGAGCAGGATAGGCGGAAGAGAGGAATATTTGGTGTACGAAAGGCGCAGGGTCTTCCCATCCCAGCCCATCTCCTGTATAGACTTGCTCTCCGTTGTACCCAGTAGAGTATCGATCAAGGAGCGCAGCAATAGCAAGGCGCAGTTCCGAATGGCCCAGACCTCGCTTTTGAGGCTGGAGGTTGCGAGCTGGAGACACTCTGAGAGGTACAGCTCTGCATGTTTGCTGAGGAGTGAGCTCTTGAATATTTCTTTCAGACAGTTGAAAGCGTGCACCTGAGGGAGGTTTGATCCGTCAGTCTCCGTCACTCGAGCGGGTTGTGATGCGATGTCCTCTAGCGTCAGAACGACCTCTTGGAATGATGGACTTTCAACATTTGAGGTCAGAATGCCTGTCATCAGAGCTGGGATTCCAGCTGATCGCCGCGTGGTCGACCGCTGTGTATTGATGCACAACAGTGTTCCTTGATACCAGTCATCTAGCAAAAATTGGTTTTCGTCGGAAGAGGTCACAGAAGGGTGTTGAACTTGCTGACAGCAGCAGGTGAATGTGAGAGACACCGAACTGAAGGCGCCGCGATGGCGCAATGTGGAAAGCTGAGAGAAAGCCAGATTTCCAGCATCTCTGAAGAATCTAGGGGTCGGTAATAGGGAGCCTGTACGGTTGGTTCTTAAGTTTCCCACGATGGTGCGCAGCAAGTTGCTAGACTCATGGGTCGCTCGGAAGCTGTAGCTGAGCAGGCCTTTGGTGTCCAGGCCCTCAATCTCCTCAAGCTCTTCGGGCAAGTGACCCTCTGGCGAGTCATCGCAAAGCACGTAGCTAACAGCGTTCCATATGCGTGTACATAGGTCAATAATCCGAGATTGAGGTCCTGCAAGAAGCTGCATCTCGTCTTCAGTGTAAAGGCTTCGAGATAAAACCTCCCACATGCATCTGATGGCAGCAAAGGCTCCATGCACAGGCGTCGTCATAACCGCATGGCCAAGGTCTTGCTCTGCCAGTGTGACATCGTGATCCAGCTTGTCCAGAGTCCGTGAGAGTAGTCCCAGCCGTTCATCAAGCGTCTCTTGCCACGCACAGAGCAGGCCCAGAGCGCGAGCGGTGCCGTCGGACTGATCTGCTCGCCCTGTGCGGGAGGCCAGATCCGCAGCTTTCGAGCAAAATTCGGTCAAGACGTCAAGCGGTCTTACTTGAACTTTGTCGGTTCCGTAGACGATCGAAGCTCGCACAGCATCGGGCGGAAACAACACCAACAAGCCAGTGGCTGTTTCGCGCACATCATCGAAAGGATCGATGATGAGGTCCAGAATGACACGAAGCCACTGCGGGTCTCGATAGATACGCTTTTCTGCCGAATCTGGAATATCACTCCCAAGCTTGAGGGTGTTCACCAAAGACTTGAGAGCCGTGATGTGCCGTTGATATGAAGCCGTGACTACCAGTTCTCGGAGAAGAAAATTCAAATACCACCCAAAGAAATCCTCGTGAGCTTGCAGCGAATCCTTCAACCATGTCTCACCAGCGTTCAAAATTTGTTGTGCGCCTTTGCTGACATGGTAGTTAAGAGGCACGCCGTTGCTGTCGACTTGAGCATGCTTGATTGTCAGGCGACCTATGTCCTTTTGCAAAACCAGAATAGCGTTCAATATCCTCTTTACCATATTCTTCGAGTGTTGCAAGATCTCGCTGCGGAATTTGGCATCTGCGTCTGCATGAAATGTCCGCAGGTGGCGCCTCAAGAGCTCGAACGACATTGGCGAATATGGCTTTGTGGAGGCGGGGGAAGTGATGAGGAGAGACACTGCAAAGGACCGGACGGCAGGCGAGATATGAACCAGGAATCGTTCCAGCACCTGTCGGTCAAGGACAACAATATCCTTCGGCGGTGCGGCACCCGTGAGGCCTGAAGTCCGCGTCAGATATGAACTTTGAAGAAGTTGCCGATCGGTACTTACTCGGTTCGTCGACAATGGAGCACTTTTTGCCGACTTCCAATGCAGCAAGGTGTAGTAACGCCGTCGCATCGTCGTAAGCAGTGCCCTGCTGACTGTCTGAAGCAAAGTTGTTGAGCTCCTCCAACAGCGCTATGGATAGCTTGCGATCGGCCTTGAACAATGGCGCGAACATGTAGTTCTTGACATTTTCGAGGTTGTCTGGGTTCACTGACAAGGCTGCCTCGAGCGATATTCGCATGGCTCCGACAGTGAAGTCTGCCGTCTTTGTCATATTTGAGTTTGCAGGTGCGGAATTTGCGTACAACAGGCTGAATATGAGCACCAAATGCTTGGCAGCCACTGGACAGATATAGTGCTGCTCCATCCACGTGAACATCTCGGCTACCCAACTCTGCCATAACACGCCGGGCGCTTGAACAGCCACTTCTGGGCGCTGGACCACATACTCTCGGGCGACATCTTCCAGGTTGAACACAGATTTCGTGAGAAACTGGGTTAAAGAGCTGATACATGACTTGACGACAGGACGAGTCGACTTCCTCGTTACGATCGAAACGAGCATCGACAGAAACTCTGTCTTGAGTGACTCTCGAATTGCAGACTCCGGGTTTTGAAGGATCAATGTCGAGACAAGGTCAAGAGCAAGTCTCATAGATCTATGCTGGTCCTTCTCGTTCCACTCGAGGTAGTAGTCGAACAGGTCTTTCGCTGTCTGCCCTCGGAAAGCCCACTGCCTCAGAGACTCTTGCTTCGATTTGACGCAGAGCTGAACGAAGCCGCAAAGCTTGACACACGCATCTTTAGTGGCGCTACGAGGCTGAGATGCAACATCAAGGATCCTCTCGAAGATCGCCTGGGCAGTCCTGCAGTCGCATTAGCATCTCTGTCCATATCACGACAAAAAGCTTCGAGAAGCACACCTACCCGTCGAACGCTTATATAACGACCCATCAAGTTTTCGCACAATAGGACGACTAAAGTTCACAAACTGGTGCTTTGTTCGACGGGTGGCTCTGCATGGGACAGACATCCACTCACATTGCCAGCTCCCGATCCGGCTTGGCCTGGAGCCATTTCATCAAGTCATTCGCATTGCTGTGAGGCCCCTTAAG
Organism: Plenodomus libanotidis; assembly: GCA_022609195.1. NCBI lineage: Eukaryota > Fungi > Ascomycota > Dothideomycetes > Pleosporales > Leptosphaeriaceae > Plenodomus > Plenodomus libanotidis. Next base: position 275,807 of record JAGKQA010000010.1, on the reverse strand, counting down.
AGGAGGGAGCTCGATAGTAGCCATTTTTCAGATGATCTCTTCGTCGTGAACAGTATGCGTGTTGTCAACCAGTTGTGAAAATTCTGCGATTCAAAGTCGTATAAGCCTCAGTCATGGTCGGCAGCATCGATCGTGAAAGCAAAAGACACCTGAAGAATGCCGCTTCATAGCATGCTGGTATCGAAGTGCCTAGTCCGCGAATTTAGGGAAAGGCTTATACAGTATTTACGGTCGTGGTGGTTGCAGTCCGTGGTGTGCAATCAGCGAAGATAAAAAAAAATACGTACCGCTACCCCTGCTCGCTAACCCTTGCAAACTGCGGCAGGGATAACGGTCTCTCTCTGCAAGGCCGTCATAAGCCTTCGTGATTTTTTCTCAGGTTTGAGGCGCAAAACAAAACGACATCACTCCATCCAGGGCAAAAGTTCCCATTGCGACACCTCAACCCATCAACGCCGGCCAAACTGAGTGTCGTACGCGATCTTTCAGGCTCAAGCTCTCTTTCACTCTGTACTAATTTACTTTTTCGAAATGGCATCTCTCTGGAATGCATTGACGGGGCAGTCATCCAAGAACAGCTCAGCACAACAGAGCAATGCGCCGACACCAGAGCCCACCACGAACTACTCGTCTCCGCCCTTCGATCCCTCCTCAGCACAAGGAGTTGACTCCTTCCTCAACAGCTCCACATTTGCCGACCCATCCTCTCTCCACCCCCTCGCTGGCCTAGACAAAGATGCTCTCGAGTACATCACCCTGGAGGACTCGGTCCTATCCGACCTGCCAGGTGGCCAGTCCGTTCTCCCTTCGCGCGGCTTCACCGACGACCTCTGCTACGGCACCGGAATCACATACCTGTCCGCTCTGACGTTAGGAGGAGCATGGGGCATGCAGGAGGGTTTGAGGAGGAGCGCGGGCCAGGCGCCCAAGCTGAGACTAAACTCGGTGCTCAACGCCATAACACGGAGAGGACCATTCCTGGGCAACTCGGCAGGCGTGGTGGCCATCGTCTACAACTGCTTCAACTCGTACATTGGATACCTGCGAGGGAGGCACGACTCGTTGAACTGTATCGGGGCGGGCACATTAAGCGGGATGCTGTTCAAGAGCACAAGAGGTCTGAGGCCGATGATGATTTCTGGTGGTATTGTTGGCTCTGTTGCTGGTGTTTGGGCGGTTAGTTGCGACGAAAGAGTGCGTGGGGATCAGCGCTGACATATCAACAGATCACACGGAAGACTTTCTTCCCGGAACCGAACCAAGCGCACGACTAAACGACCATAATGGTGAAGAATCGACTCCGACAGAGAAGTCATGCCTGCGCCGAACAACGCATTTGATCTCAGCATTCAGTGTGCCAGGCCGGCGTTGGCAAAGATGGGCAGAAGCAGCAGTATCGAGTAAACGGAATCGGGCTAGAAAACCCTTGAATTGCGCCAATACGCATACCACACCTTCCTGAGCATCTGCCCTAATCTAGTAGCATGGTTGACATAGGGCGAGCATAACAATGCATGATCTCTACTCATCGGCTGTAACTTGTATATTAGAAGGGGGCTCTATGTCAATAGAGGGCGATTGGCTCGCGCAGAAGCAAGTCCTTGCGCCCAAGGTATGGATAGATGGAATGCTCGTGTGTTAAAAATGATGTTGTACAAACTTTTGGTCTTCAATGAGCCATATCATAATATTTCTTGACACAAGCTGACTTGAGCCAGTCTGCACAAGGTCTTGTTCATGTTTATTTGCGGTGGTTGATGACGCGTGCCGTCTAATATCTTACTTCTACATGCGATACTCAGCATTTTGATTCACCGAGAGGCAATTGTCGCAAGGCGAGCAAGACCATCCGAAAGATTGCAGAAGGCATAGTCCTCAACATGCCGCCCCAGCTGTCAGCCCATCTCGCACCTTCCTTGGCCAAATCAGTCAACTTCAGTGTTCCAAGGTCGTTCTCCTCCACTCGGCTATCGTCAATTCTAACGTATTGCAGCAATAATCTTTCATCAATGTTCCAGTGCAACTCTCAGCTTAACAGCATCCTGGAACAATTCTTTCAGCATGGACACCAAGAGGATGGATGTTGTCTTTAGAAATGGCGACGACGAAACGTGCCGTTTCTTGGTCCACACGGTCAACTGCCACGGAGAACCTAACTTCCAGACTCTCAAGCTTCCGTACGACTCCGAGTACGATGACCTTCAACTTGAGGCCGGAAGGCTGATCAGCAACGAACCCGATAGGAAGATCCGGATCCAAGACGAGAGCAACTATGCAGAGTGGGCTGAGCGCCTCAGTGTCCTCTTCAAAGACCAAGCCGGAATCACCGCGGTCAACAACCTGATCGAAGACTACAAGAACGCCGACTTCGAAGAAGTGGATTTTGTATGGATACACAAACCTATGGATGACCAAGGCTACCATATCAACAGCGAGGAAGACTTCAGTTGTCTCAAGGCATTTGCCAATGCTAGAACATTGGATGGAGAACACTATCTGATGCTGGTCAATTAGCGTGCTTCTTCCTGCGGAGTTCCCTCTACGTCACCACCTGTGGACCAACTTCGTCATCCGTGGCTATGGGGTACTGACATGTCGATTCGCACAGTATCGCGAATTCAGATACCGTGAGATTGTTTTCGAATTGCGCCTGATTGAGAGGCAAGAGAGGGAGCTGGGCGTACTTACCAAGGAGGCACACCGTCGTTTGGGCGAATACTAGCATGAATCAGCCCAGTCGCGCGCGTGGTTGACCTCTGCGGAACTCTGTCATATCCATGAATACCAGACGGATCAAGCCATTGAGGACCCGGTCATTGTCTCATCTGAAGCTGATCCGGAAATGGATGGTGAAGAGGCAGAAGGCCTTGTGAATGGACATGGCTGAAAGAGAAAGCCGCTCAGTCTTTCGGTCACCGTGTAATACGGACGTCGCCGGCCAGAACTTGCACAGCTTCAGCCGGGTGTCCACGACTGCTGTCTGTGCACTTGGTTAGTTTCTATTCTTTTCCACGTGACGAGGACGGTTACAGCCTAGATCATAGCCGTTGTGGCATTCCTTGCTGCGTAGGAAAACTGTTTCGTCTACACTTGAGAGTGGACGGGTTGAGCATAGCGAAAGGGCGATAGAGCTCGAGAAGGGGTGGAGTTGTATAGCTTGAAGTAGTTGTTTCCAGAGGCGACTGCGTCGCTTTTCGTTGGGTAATGCGGCATTGATATTGAATCTCTACAGTTCGATAGATGCTATCCACTTGCCCAGGTGGCACAGAGAAGTAAATACACTACTCAAGTAGCAGAATTACCGTCTGACGATGTGATTATCTCACCCAATGGGATGTGGCCCATAGTGTGCACAGTGTAGCTCTGAACTCGTCGCTGCCGCCTCAAGAAGATTGCCTTCACCTGGCCCCATGGGCACTTGCAGTGAAAGTCTCGCAAACGGCTGCCTGACTGCGGCAATTCAGCACCCCCAACCTTCGCGCCTCATCTCTACAAAAGCATTGCGGCAACCTTCTTTTCGCACAATTGAACATTCATCCCGACCTCGTTTGCGCTCGCCGTTCCATCGAAACGGCCCGTATTTCTCGACACTCCGACCGAAACCACCGTCGAACCACCCTCCACGAAACCCTCCATCCTCGATTTCCGAGCTCTCCTCGCGACAAAAATACCCCCGCCACAAGCCACAATGTGCTGGTGCTTTCCTGTCAAGGACATCGAGTACGAGTCCGAGTCGAAGGTCCGCAACGTGCGCACCCAGACGGCGTACCGCTACCAGTGGAATGGCCAGTCCTGGGACCTCCAGCAGGTCAGGGTGCCAGCTGTAAGTAGCAAAACATTGAATTCTCAATGAAATAATGCAGTCTTTGCATGCTTGTGTATCTGAAACCCACAGGGTGAATGAGCAGTCACCAAGGCTTTAGGTCTGCTGTTTGAGAGAGAATGTGCAGCCAGCGAAGTCCTCCAGTACACAATCACTTCCAAGCCCCAGAGCTCCATTCACCATTTCGACCACCCTTCATAAACTGGCCTTGGCCCCATTCCATTTCCAATTCTTCTTCCTTCCTTCATTTTGCAGACCTGCCCAGATCTCATCCACTTTGGAATTCACTTCTGCCCCTTCTTTGATGAACCTGCCCAGATTTTATCTGCTGCAGTATTCTCTTTCATGTTGCCTGCCCTCTTCAGCCCACCTTGGATCAGCCACACAGCTCCCCTGAGAGTTGTCATCAAACTTCGGTGCATCATCCTCAATTGGCCCCAGTATACCTCACTCTTGGGGCTTGGTTTGGTGGCATCTTGTCAACATTCACCTCCCACAAGTTGTCCTCCAGTTTGATCTCAAGGATTAGCATCATTCCATCTGACAGTCTCTGACTTCTCTCCATGGAAGATTCCCCTCCTTTGCCAGACTCCTTCAACAGCGACACCAGCAACTCCATCCACTCCGCAGACTCTGCAAAGATGCCCTCTCAGTCTGCAACCAAGCTGCCCGGAGGTATCCTCAAGCAAGACATGACCAGACACCTGCACGGCTCTGTCTCTGACCCATCTGAGGAGAGCTCTAAGACTCCAGGTTCCTGGAACCTAGGTGCCCACTGGAGTGAAGTGGATGAGGACAGTGCCGATGAGAAGATGCGCGCTCGCAAGAGGCACACCAAGGCAGCCTCCATGACCAACTCCGCTCCTGCTCCTGCTAATGCCTGTGTCTGTTCTGGCGCCGGCGCTTTCCCTGTCGCTGCCGGTTCCCAGATTCATGTCCACAACAACCCTGTGTGCATCCCCAACATCATCCAAGGCATTCCTCAGCTTCTCCCCCATCCCGTCAACAACTTGTCAAACCACGCCTACTCCGCACAGCCTCACATTGGATTTGGTCAGCCCATCGCAACTCAGTACCAGCTCGTCCAGTTGGCTGACCGGGTGAACCTCAATGCCAACTCCATCCCAGACAGCAACATCATGGATGGCAACTACATCTATCAGAACCAGGGCTCAGCCAACGGCCAAATCCACTTCCAGCCCCAGAATACCTCCATGGGTCCTATGATTCATCAGCAGTTGCCCAACTCTGCTTGTCAGCTCTATATGGCTGTCCCTGGCATGGTATGTCCTCATCTTGCTGATATCATCCACAGCCTCTCCAACCAATATCTCAGCCTTCCCAATCAGATGCTCAGACTCCTGACCTTCGCTCAGCAAACATTGTCCATTCCTGCCCAGTCAGCATGCATTGTCCTACCCCATTTCATGGCAGGTCCAGCCGTCATATACCCCACCGTCATTGCAAGTGTCGTGACTTACACTACCGTGGGATATCATGGCAACAATGGCATCATCGCGCCTCGCCAGATCACTGTAGTACGAGATACAATTAGCGTCTTCATCTTGGAGGTGTCGAATAATCACATTATGTACAGCAGATTCGCTAACATGCTCTTCCCCGCAGGTCCCTCATGGCGCCTCTGGACCTCTCCACGCCGGCATAACCACCGTCCCGATGCAGCCCATAGCAGTCATGCGCGGCCAGCCCCTCCCAGGTCAGCAGATGTGCGTTGGTGCCGGCGGCAACATGACTGCTGGCCAGCAGCCCATGATAATGCAAATGCCTGGCGGCGGTATGCAAAGCAACATCCCTGCCGGAGAGCCCGTACTGTTGGGCAGTGGCTCTACTCCCTTGATGCCAGGTGCCTACCCCATGGGCGGACTGGGCGCTCCGATGGCGCAGGATCAGAGCGGCCTGGGTCAGCTCCGTGGCATCGAGGATCCCAAGCTCAGCGAGCCGCAGGAGTTCGTTCCCGCCGACCCCGACCCATCCCGCATGTACAAGTGCCGCCAGCTCGACGGCAACTACGTCTCCATGAGCCGAGCCACCATCGACTCGTTCGGCAAGGCTGCACGCTGGTACATCACCGGTGCGGGTCATGCCACTCCCGGTATCTTCTACGCCGTCCGCTTGGACTACTAGAGGGTAGGTGGTCGCCACGGCGGGGTTTGGTCTGGATGCTGGACAGGGGTTGAACTAGACACACAGGCACTTCTTCGTCTTCTGAAGGGCCGGTGTCTTCTGGACACGGCTTAAGGAGGATGCGTTGAAACGGCAGGAAAACCATTTGGCTTGGAATGGTTGAGGTTCTCGAAACCTGGAAAGGTCAAAGGAAGTTAGAGCTGGATCCAGGGTGTACCTCCACACTGGCTCCTTTGTCCAGCATTATTAACCTCTAGCAAATCACTGGATCTTACTTCATGAGGCTTGCTGCAGTATTCTCTTACTGCAGCAGTAAGATCACAGCCATAGGAAAGCACATGGCTATATCACAAAAATTCGTTCCCACGCGCCTGGTGATGATGAAGTGAGGTCCAAGTGAGGTCTGAAGAGGCTCAAAATGTTCCCCCCACTTTATCTGTCAGATGTTTCTTCTGACGGGGATAGCCCTGCGAGCGAGACCACGGCTTGTTCCGTCTCCCCCAATGTCACTGAGGAAGCTATCGTCCATTGCTTTAAACCGACTCAAGTGAAGAAGCTCAAATACCTCTAACTCAAGTCCAACAACTCACCTCAAGAGACAGCGCCTTCTATCGTGCTGCTACTGTCTCATCGAGAACTACACTCCCTCAACTTGACGAGCTATAGACACCGCCCCAACCACACCGTCACAATGCTCATCATAGGCCTCACCGGCGGCCTCGCCACCGGCAAGACAACCGTCTCCTCCATCCTCTCCTCAGCCCCACACAACCTCCCCATCATCGACGCCGACATCCTCGCGCGCCGCGTCGTCGAGCCCGGCACGCCCGGCTACCGCGCAATCGTCTCCTACTTCGGCCCGTCCACCCCAGACCTCCTCATCGCGCCCGGCCACGACATGCCCGAGGCCGGGCCCGACGGCAAAGGCCGCCCCCTCAACCGCCCCGCGCTCGGGCGCCGCGTCTTCGGCGACTCCCCCGAGGTGCGCGCGGACCGCGCGCGGCTCAACGCTATCGTGCACCCCGCGGTGCGGCGCGCAGCGTATAGCGCGCTGCTGTGGGCGTATCTGCGCGGTAACTGGGCGGTCGTGTGGGATGTGCCGCTGCTGTTTGAAGTCGGCACGGATAAGTTGTGCGGCGTGGTGATGGTTGTGGGGGTGCGGGATCCGGCCGTGCAGATGGAACGGTTGAGGTCGCGGGATCCGCATTTGAGTCAGGAGGAGGCGGAGAATCGCGTGCACAGTCAGATGGATGTGAGGGTTAAAGCGAGGAGGTGTGAGGCGCGTGGGGAGGGGAAGGGAGTCGTGGTGTGGAACGATAAGGCGCCGGAGGACTTGAGGGTGGAGGTGGGCCGGGTGTTAGGCGAGATTCGTGGGAGGAGTCCGGCGTGGTGGACGACTTTGTGTTGGGCTTGTCCCCCGTTGGCGGTGGCTGCGGGTGTGTGGAGCTTGACTGTGAATTGGAGGGGCGCGAGGAGGTGGGATGAGGTTGAGGCGAAGGGGAGGGCGAAGCTTTGAGAGCTTGGTTGTAAGGGAGAATCCTTTGTGGAAAGCAGCGGCTGTGGAGTCATCACACGGAAGGCGAAAGACTGGCAAATGGCGTTCCTAACGAACATCAAACTTATGAATATCAAGAATGTACATTTATGCATCGTTGCGATGAGGGGACAGCTCTCGTGTGCAGGACCAGTAAGTGTCGGTTTTTACTTCATGCCATCGGAGTGCATGATGGCTCCGTCCGCGTAACAAGCTCATACTTCGCAGTCCGTTGCTTGGCCAAGTGGTTATTTCGGCGATTCCAGTTGTTCTCGGTAGCTTGTCGAGCCCATGAACCGACAGCGCCGTGGCATGGATGGCTGCACCTTCCCTGTTCACCTACGCCGAAGTGAAGGAAGTAAGGCCACCACGAGAGAGGTGAAGCTCGCAGTTGCGTCCCACAACAACCACCTTCAATTTGAACGTGGTCGTGTTTCTTTTCAGCCTCGCATTCATCGACTTCGTCGTTTGCGGCCAGACCTCTTGCTTGTCGCCTCTCCTGCAAGCTCGGATTGCGAACGTACACCTCTCTTTTACACCACACAATCTTCAAAGACTCGAAGCAGTCAGATTTGCTCAACAGTATCGGACCCCTCTCAGCAATTACTCCCGAGCACCTCAAATCAACTTACCACAAAGCAAGCACGAAACGTAACATTCTCGAACTTCAACACGATGGGATGGCCACCTAACTCAATGGCCGAGTGGGTGGTGGGCCAAAACTTCCGCCCTAGACCTCGTGCAGCGGGCAAGAAGTCTATGCTGAAGGTCGAGCTGTCTGAGGATGCTGCCTCTGGCGACGAGGTCATCGAGATCACCTACCCTGGACGTCGCCGACGCGGTAGCACTACCAGGAAGCAAGCAGTTTCCTCAGGCAAAAAGGTTCGATTCACCGCCTCCGGCAAGCCCGTCAAGTCTGCTATGAAGAGATCTTCCAGCTCCGACACGTCCGACACCCTGGTTGACACCTCCGACGAAAATTCCGACATCGACACCTCCGACGTTGATACCTCGGACTTAGACACCTCCGATATCGACACCTCTGACGTTGACACTTCAGACATCGACACCTCTGACGATGACGCTTCTGTCCGAAAGAGGAAGGCTAAGTTGAAGAAGGCTAAATCCGCTGCATGCAAGAAGACTATCTCGAATGGTCCAGCCGCAGACGACGCCCTCCCTCACCCAACATGCAAATGCGACCGATGTGTCCAGGGTCGCAAGATCCTGCATGCGGTCATCAAGTTTGAAGCCATGACCAAAGATGCGGAAAAGGCTAAGGCCGATGCAATTCAGTCTCAAGGCAAAGGCAAAGGAAAAGAAAAGGGCAAGAAGGCTCATTTTACAAGCGACACAAATGGGGATACCAGCGCCGAAGACTCTAGCGAGGATGAGAAGACATCGACTGCCAATGCGAAGACCAACAAGAATCAAAAGCAGAAGCAGAAGCCCGCCGCAAAGGTCAGAAAGCCCTCGCCTGTGATCCAACCGCCTAAGCAGCCGGTCAATAAGAATATGTACAAGCTTCCCAACGTTCCCGAGAAGATGAAGCCGAACCTACTCATGACACCCGCCGCCAAAGTCATGCAGATTGAGCATGTGATTGAGGGCGATTATGATCCTCGTCCAAATGCTTTCTACAGCAATCAGCGGGGCATCACACGGGTCTACCATGGCAATCGGTACGGAAACCACACCGGCTCGCTCTATGGAGACTTCCCACAGAAAACCATGACACCTCGTATGCCTCCGGATACCCTTCCAGATTGGGGCCACTATCCCTATCCTCATCCTCCAACGCAACATGGCCCCTGGGCTCGCTATCCTCCGTATGGTGGCCCAGACCCAATGGGCTATGCTCGCATGCCAGACAAAGATGCCATGGGAAAGCACGGAGGCGGCCTGACTGGGTTCCCTCCTCCCTCGAAGCCGTTTGACTATGTTCAGATGCAAAACAAGGATGCTTCTCCATCTGGCTGGCCAAGTGGTGGTTCAGACAAAGGACCTAAGCCTAAGGAGGGACAGCCGGGAGGATGGGGTCAGAAGCCAGCCTCGAACAAGAATTCTCCACAGGGAGATGCTGGTTGGGGTGCAGCGAACAACGGCTGGGACAACCAGTCCAAGAAGGCGGATGTTGCTTGGGGCGAGCCATCGAAGGATGCTTGGGACCAGACCAGCAACAAGAGTAAGGCCTCAACTCCACAAGCCAGCTGCGTTCCTCCGGCTGACCCATCCAAAGACAAAGACGGATGGGGTGCAGGTGGCGCTGATACTGGTTGGGGCGGGACCGATGCGGCGTCGAAGAGCAAAGTCGCATCGCCAGCTCAATTTGGCGGATGGGGAACAGCACCCGCTGAGGAAGGTTTCAAGCGCAGTGACCGTAAGCATTTCGCGTCCGAGTTCTTTCCCATGCGCATGACTGACTTCGTCACAGACAGCAAGGACAGCAAGAACAGTGGAAGTCAAAAGAATGACAACGGTAAGCAGGATTCTCCATCCACTGCTTTTGAGCCATCAACTCCTCCTAACTACCGTTCGCCCTGGGGTACTCCTATCCTTTCCAATCACGATTCTCCCAGCCACGCAACGAACTAGCCCACTGACAGGTCTAATAGGCTGGGGAGGTAATGGTAATCAGGCATCTGGCGGATGGGGCGGTAGCAACGACAAGGACAAGACCTGGGGCGCAGCGGGAGACAACAATGGTGAGCGCAAATCGTCTTCCAACGCGTCTCATGCCTCACTTAAGTCTAAACCTCCTTCCGCTGCTAATGGCTCACCAGGAAACGGCGGAGGAAATGGCTGGTCCAACGGCGGAAACGACAATAACAACCAAGGCTGGGGAGCACAAAGCAACAAGAGTGGTGACAAGGGCGAATCAGGTGGCGCGTGGGGAGCCAACGCCAACACCGGCTGGGGAAACTCAAGCAACAAGAGTGGTGGTGACAAGGGTGGAGGAGCTACCTGGGGAGCCGCTGGTAACGACAACAAGCAAGGTTGGGGAACGCAAAGCAACAAGAGTGGTGACAAGGGAGGAAGTGGTGCTTGGGGCGCCAATAACAACACAGGCTGGGCCGGTCAGGAGATGGCAAACAGTCCTGAGCACTCCAGGCCACGGTCTCCTCTGGTTCCGCCAGGCTCCTTTCCAGTCTCCAAGCCTCCCTCTCGCAGTGGTAGCAACACAGGCGGCAACAGCGGCGGCTGGAACAACGGCCCAAACAACAACGGCAAGTCAAATTATCCCGGTCCTAGACATCAGTCTCACGGCGCATTTCCGTGGCCCGAAGACTCAGGCGCTGGTACCGACGCCAATTATAGAAAGCACGGCTCTCGTAGTGGCAGGAACCATGGCCACAATCACATGGACCCTCGGTTTCCAAGATTCAGTGGGTCTGAGCCGGGCAGCGCTCGACCTCACGGCGCGCACTTGAATGATTTTCACTATCACACGAACATGAGACCTGGACCTGCGGACTGGGCTAACAAACCATCTGACCAAGCAACAGGCCCCTCGGATGCCACTGAATGGGGCAACCCAGAAGGAGCCCAGGACACGCACGGAAAAGCCAGCCGCTGGTAGGCCTGGCGAGGTGGAGAACAGTGGCTGGCATCTCTCCCAGATCGGTGAAATCGGAATACGTATGACCACATTCGCTCGTGAGTGGCTTTGGTGTTGGTGACTGCATAGGGGAGGAGGCGTAGAAGGCGTCATGGTCTACAGTAATTGGTGCTGCGCTTCGCTGCTCAGAAGTCAGCCCGGATATCACCATCTTTGACGTCTTAGCGTGGCGTTCTGTTCTTTCAATTTTTCATGAGGAAGGCAAGCAATAGCCTTTCGCCCAAGAGATAACCCCCAGTAGATGGGATACACTTACTACATTGCCGATAGATTGGAATACAAAACAAGTACAGCTAAGGGTGGACTGCGCGGCCGCACAGCGAATGGACCCCTTCCTAACGAATCTAGCCCGGATCTAGCATCACAAATATGCTTCTGGGAGCTCAGCCGGGACGGCCTCGGAAAAGTATCGGGCATTCCCCTAATTGGCAAGATGGAGACAGACATTCACGAAAGCGGTTTGGTCTAAAACTTTAAAAATACGATTGTGCGTACTGGCCTGGAAGTCTGCTGTGTAAATGAGTACTTCCTGCCGTTGCAGTGTCTATTCTTGACATCTCAGCCTCCTTACAGATCTTGGCAGGGCATTCCATGCTGCCTAGAATGAGCTCTCTTATCAGATCGTGCGCGAGTCGAACGGTGCCCCTCAGCCCCTGGATTTGGAGCGGAATTATCCGCTTGGAACGACGTGAGTCTTGGCATATCTCTCTTGATATCTTAGTATGGACTACTGCGGTGCGGAAAGCGGGCTAAAAGTCCAGAGCACCTGCACCGCTTTTGAAAGCGTCTGTACCGCTCAATAAGTCGGCATAATGGCTTGGATGAAGGTTTGATTTGAGGACGTCGCTCTGCCTTCTCGGTGTTATAAACGAATTGTGGATGCTACACAGTACAACATTTCCGCGAGGCTGTCACCAAAAAAATTCATCCTTGGCGCTGGCACCTCCTTCCACTCACTACACGCAACTTTCCCATGACCGCAATATGTTGGTTGGCGCGCTCGGGCTTTGCAACGTCTTGTCAACTCAAGGCTATTCTTGGTTCCTATTCAAGTTATGAATTGGAGCAATAGTCAACGGCCTTTCTCGTGGGCAAAGCACAGATCCGGTGCTTCGCGGTCCCGGTCCACAATAAGCACTCGACCCCACGCGTTCAGGACTTCATGGTACTGCCAAGTCGGGAAACGCGATGTTACTCCACTGAGCATCCCTTTTTGCGTGGATGAAGCATAGATCTTGTAGCGCCTCTTCGAGAACCCACTTCCTCTTGGCGAATTGTTGCTGTGAATAGTTGCGCCGTGACCAGCCCGTTGGGTCACCGCACCGCATGAATGCAGAAATTCGATTTACTGCACAAACGACGTTCGTCAGTCGAGGCTCTAAAATGCAAGGTGTTATGGCCTGGCAGCAAAACTCCTGCTGGGCTAATGGAAGCATTGCAACGGCGTTAAAGAACAGCTAGAAGCTTAGGCACAGAGCAGCGAAGTGTTGGCCACTCGTGTGCAGATCTTCCACAGTGTAGCCTTGCATGGTTAGCCTTGCATTGAATTTCGCCGGATCGAGCATACTAGTATACACCGACTACAGTGGGCACTGCACAGTTCACAAAAATAATTATACGTGCTTCGTGGGGTCTGGGCATCGTGGTTTATGGTCTCTTTTCTGGTAGCGCAAGCTGTTATTGTGGACGATATCGGAGGGTGTTCTAATGAAAGATGTGGGACTACGGTCGACGAAGATGTCGGCCGCAATGGAGGCCCTCTTCATACTCATTGCTCTCGCACAGCATCTGTCGATCGTTCCTAGCCTTTGTGCTTATCACTGGTCCTTCATTCATATCCCTCTCAGGCTTGTCTCCCACGAAACACGCTCATAATGTCGAAATATCTGGCGGCGGCGGCGGCTCTCGCTGGAGTAGCTAGTGCCCAAAGCCTCACCAACACTTCGACTTCCGCCGTGCCGTACTCATCATGCCCCACGCCACTCTCTGAGCTCCGGGACGAGACCACTCAGGTAGGAGCTTGTCCTGCGGACTTGGAGGTCGTCGGCGGTGTCCCAGAGCCTATCCACGCCGGTAGCATTGGCGCTACGGGTATTGCTGTTGACCCGGAGCACAACCTCTTCTTCACCTATGCCAGGAACATGGAGCCGCAGAATTGGACTGTCACCAAAGCCACCTCGTTCACCGAGGAGGAGGCTTGGCCATCTGAGGAGTGGCAGAACTGTGCTGAGGGCCAGAACGCCTCGACTTGCTTCGTCAATGTTCAAAACATTGTACTTGATTCGGAGGGCGGCTGGTGGCTTATCGACTCTGGAGTTCCCAACGGAGCGTAAGTCTTTTGTTGTGTCCTCATTTTTGGGAGCGAGGTGCTAACTTTCCTATATAGCGCTTTGCCTATCGCAGATGGACCCAAGATTATGAACTTCAACTACACCACCGGAGAGCTTATTCGCAGCTACCCCTACCCGTCTGAGCTGTGGTACAATAAGATCCAGCTCAACGATATAAAGATCAACAACACTTTGGGATACGCCTTCATCACCGAGGACTCGCAGTTCGGCTCCATCAGCACGCTCGACCTCGAAACAGGCGAGGTCATCCGCCACCTCTTCAACACAACCTACACACGTCCCGACGAGCGCTTCACATCCATATACAACGGCGAGCCCATCCGCAACTGGGTCGGCACCAAGCCCTCGTTCATGACCTCGGGCACGAACGGAATCGCCCTCGCCAACGGCAACGTCTACTGGGGTGTCAAGAGCTCTCATCGGTGGTACATTCTGTCGCAAGAGGTCCTCATCAGCGGCGCCTCCGACGAGGAGCTTGCGGCCCTCGTCAAGATCCCGGGTAACATCCCCTCAGAACAGGCGGGCTTCACTGCGGACGACAAGGGCCGTCTGTACATGATGGCATCGGAGCACAATGCCATTCTCTACGTCGACACGCTGCAGGCTGAGGCTCAGCTGGTCACTGCCGTGAATGCCACGTCTACTGATGGGCTAGTTCCTACAGAGAACCTCGTGCACAGGACTTTGACGAGAAATGGTCTGATCCAGGCTGCTGATACGGCTTGTATTCTTGACGGTTGGTTGTATTTTGATACCAACCAGCAGGGCCTTGCTCCTCTTCGTCAATACGGAAACATTGACCGTCGTCGTGGTCCATTCCCCAGCTACAGATACTGGATCGGCAGAGGGCCGGCTGTCTAAGTTGTCAAGAATGACTGTTAAGAACACAAGGACGTCTAGACAATTCTAAAACAAACTGTTTGTAGAGTTTGTATATATTAGGATTATGCACGGGAAATGCACGAGTCTCGCATTATCTACTATTCGTAATAATAACACAACGGGCCGCCCATTGTGCTCGCATAATTCTTGATGGCAATGCCTTCCTCCCACTCTCCTGTGTTGACGTACTCGAGGCCGACTAAATCCTCAATTGTGGCGTTATCACTCGGTGGGTCATTGCCTAGTGTGCGAGTTCCGCTGATTTGAAACAAACGGTCTGTATAGCCCGGCTGATTCTGCCAAGTAGTGACTAAACAGAAGGTAGATTAATTGATGTTCATCTGCTGAGCTGGCGCCTGTGCGAAGAAAGGATGTATTTACATAACCGGTCCACTCCTCCGTGATGGAGCCAAAAGGTAGGCTCATTGGGCGAAAGGTAGAAATCCGTGCTGGGGTCTCCATTGATACTCATATGACCGTATGCGTGCAATCCGTAGAACCCAGTCGTGGCATCACCCACGTTACCAAGCTGGTCCTGCCAGGCGCCGATGCCGGTTTGGTAAGCCGGGTTGCTCAACAGGTCTGCGACGCTGCTATCGGTGGCCCAAATCTGACCAAGCGCGTTGGTAATGTCGCGGTTGACACAACGCGGCGAGTAGCTCAGGACATCACCGACGGTGATGTTTCCATAGGTCTCAACGGGAGCGACGGCAGAAATGTTCACGACCATGCCTGCGAAGGGTCCGGAATCGATGCAGCCGCCTGCAGAAGGAAATTTGTTTCGTCAGCTACGCATCATCTTCTCATAGTCACAAGCTATTCGTTGAGATATGCCAGTGAACTTACCTCCTGATCCAGCCTCTATAGGCAAAAGGCCAGAGGGGAGACCTTGAGACGCATTGTGCGCCAAATATGCACCGTTTCCACTCATGGAAGTCTCGCTACCACCAAAGCTAGGGGAAAGCCGTCAGATAAGTATGTTCCCAGAGATGAATTTGCTCCTGTGCTTACATTGGAGAACCCAAAAGGTCCTCAGAGGTCTTCGCATAGTTCCAGTAAGGCAGATTGCTGGTATAGCCGCACTCGCTTTTCAGAGTCTGCTCGAATATCCAAATGAATAGACGATGCCAGTACACAAAGTTTCCGGTCACATGAATGAAACTTTGCTACGTCAGAACAAGCCAAGTGTTTCGTTTTCTGGAGGCAATACTAACTTGGTCTGGTTCACGTGTGTACCCACGAAGTCATCATATCGAGACTTTATGCCAGGAGCAAGATCCTGCAATTGTTGAGTAGTATTAGCGAGTGTGTCAGACCGTGCTTCCGAGAACCCCACGTACTGAAGGTGTCAGTGCCGGCGCTTCCATCAAACACTTGATGGCGGTGGTGAAGGCAATCTTCTCCGTGGCCGACAACGACGTAAACTCCTTGCGTACTGCGGCGTTTTCCTTGGTACATGTCTGCTGCACACCTTCCGTGGCCAGGAAGTCCTTCAGCGTCCCATTGGAGACGAGATTGAGCTGATTGGTCAAGCTCGTCGCTGCCAGTTCATCAGTGAGCACAGTTGAAGCTGGTGTCCAGGCATGAGCGGTGATTGGCAAAGCTAGGAGCCAGGTAAGAAGAGCCATTTTTGCAGGGCAGAAGTCTGATACCCAAGCGGTGGAGGATGTTCACGTGGGAGAAGAACCCTCGCGTCGCACTGATCTATCTAGACTGACATATATACTCGGTCCCACCACTGCACTTGGCCCTGATAGGAAAAGTTGCCTGCAACCACCACTGGACGGAAGAACGGCGAGGTAGCGACAATTCCTCCGCGATAGGCTCTTGATTATCCACAATATTGTTGGCCTCGGGTCCTGTTGTATGCGCCGCCGTCTCCACCACCTGAGGTCTCTGCTTCCAGCCGTGACAAATTTCCAAAGAAACGTCCCCTGCCAGGCCCCCTATAATATGTTTCTCAGCTCTACAATCCGTCCCTCAAGGGTCCAAAATCTTCCCCGGGTTGATAATTGGTACTAAGTACATCTAGGGCTTCCAGAAACCCGCACAAAGGTGGGAAGCCCCACAAATTACCGACCTGTCAGATTCGGGACCAAACTCCTGGATATCCCACGCTACTCGTACGACTGAGGGCCAT
Source organism: Plenodomus libanotidis (assembly GCA_022609195.1). NCBI lineage: Eukaryota > Fungi > Ascomycota > Dothideomycetes > Pleosporales > Leptosphaeriaceae > Plenodomus > Plenodomus libanotidis. The sequence continues at coordinate 259,313 of JAGKQA010000010.1, read as the reverse complement.
GTAGATTATGTGCAATGGTCACCAGTACTGCGTCTTCGGGAGGCAGGCGTTTCTTCAATGTGACTTATCAAAGACAGACCGGGCCTCTTGACCTCGGCAGGCCTTCCGGTGGCGCTTGTCACAGCAGCTTGAAGATACAACGCTCTCCGTAAATCGAGCTGGCGTTGGCCGCCAAAGCAAGGAGAGATTCGAATTTTGGTAACGAATTGATGCGGTCGGTCAGAAAACCAACCATCAACTGGTCTCCGGCGGACCGTCTCGCTCAGACCTTCTCTGCTGACGTGTATTTGAAGCTTTCTCGACCTCGACTATGAAAGCCCCATTTTGAAGTAGTATTGATGGCACAAAAACGGGAGAGCTGCGACGGGCAGGGCCGCTTCGAACAGGCGAAGGAGCATGGGTACGAGCACCCTGCTCATCTACTTGAGTGACATGTCTACTCGAGAAGCATCCTCCTATTTGATGTGTCTGGATGTCGGGTGGTATCCCTCCTAGTCACAAGATCGGTGCATTGAACTATTCGAGAAAACAAATGCAACGAGAAGCTTATGAAGGGCTCCGGGGATCTCACTCGACACAGGTTGGATGCAAGATATAGGCATGAATTCACTAGATGGGTAAGTACCATGTACTACTGTATATATAGTCCAACCACCAGGTATCCTGCCCCACAAGCTTGACCACTGTGGGTCTGTCTGCCGGCTCACTGCAGATGTCACATTTCCCTCAATTTTTCCACCCACAAGCTACAAGCCACAGACAAGCAGATGAGATGGCATGGTCAGTGGCGTACGGGAGATTGCTTACAAAGAATTTCGGTCCGTTTTACAACCAAGAACTTTGCACCAAGCAAGCTGCCATTCTTCATGTTCGGTCTCACGTCCAGCCTCGTGTTCCGAAATATATTGCAAGTAGTTGTGCATGTCTGGTCTGATCCTGTCGTTGATATGATAGAAAGTTATGTAGGGAAATTTGTTTGCCTACAAAACAGCATCATGTCTTCAAGCTGGCCAGAAGGATACTCACTGGAAGCCCATGCCTATTTTGTACATCATCTTGTACCTCTACAAATCAAATTGTCAGAGATGAGAAGTCAATTGGTGGCGAGGTCACTTTAAGTCGGATCATCTGGCATGTTGCCTATATCAGTGGTGTATCTTGTTGCTGATCAATTTGTACTAAAGCTCTTATAGGCTGGTTGGGGGGGGGGGGATTATCATAATTCTCGACCGTTGTCAATGGATGGTCCCAGAGTAAATTGGAAAGTGCATCTAGGCGGCACCAAATTAGGTAGCGTATTGACAAGATATAGCCAATATTCTATAAATTTGCATATGTGGTAGGTGAATAATGACAAGCCAAACTATCGGAATAAGGGACGGATCTACGCCCCTTCTACTGGACTTACACACACTGCTAGTTGACCAGAAGCCGTTGCCTCACAGACGATTATTACACAGGCGATAAGTTGAGATACTTTTATTCCAAAAGCGACGACCGTACAGTCCACGAACCATGAGGGGTAATTATCGCAAGCATGGCAGTGTGGGCAATTTTGCGGCGGTTTTCCGGACTCGATGCAGGTCTACTATATCCGGAGAACGGATGAGTCTAGGAGGCACAGGGTACCTGTCTGTGAGCAGCTTAGATAGCTTCAAGACGTGCTTCCGAGCATCTCCTGTCACATATCATCTCGTTGCTTGCCAGGGCATGTTCCATGTCGTGAAGTGCATCGAGAAATATTGGCTAGGTTATCATCCTTTGACTGGGCTCAGAAACCGCGCCCGAGCCATGTCGGGACTCGGACGTGCCCCGGTAGTCCCTCGTTGAGATCGGAAAGCATCCAGAACCAGCAAGTTGATGAAACGGGGAGTCTGGCCCCGCTCGACTGTGAGATTAACAATGACCTTGGACACGATATAGAGAACAGATCACCTTAGATCCGCTTGATCGAGTCCATCGCTCGCATTGATACTTGAGCTTGTCGATTCGGCTTCTCGGCCCGCGCCCGCGCCAAGTTCTCATCCTCAGCTAGAGATATCCGATCTCATACACATTTTATTTCGCACCGTTCGCCACTCGTAGTGCTTTCTAACGCGTCTCGTTGCGATGACGACTGAGGTTGAGGGAGGCGCCTCGCTAGTTCTGATGGGCAAATCGAGCCAGCTTGATGATAGCATTGTCGCTGGCAACGGAGCGGTACTGCTGGGCGTGACTGGGACGTTGATCGGCCTGTCTCGCCTCACGGTGTTGCTACGTTGCTGGGTCCATCAAGTCATACTCAGGACTTTCGGATGGGACGACGGCACAATAATTTTGGCACTGGTACGTCTGTTGTTCTTGGCGAAGCTTTGAACCGACGCTGGAATACTAAAACCACTGTTGAGTTAGGGACTTGCAATAGCCGGCTTCACCCCGTTCGTGGGGCTCATGGAAGCCGGAGGTGGGCAACACGCTGACCAGATGTCTGCTAAAGACCAGAGCGACTTCGAATTCTACGAAGTTCTGATCGGCGTGGTGTGCGTGCCGGGGACTTGTCTCGTCAAGATTTCCGTCTGCTTCTTCCCGAGGCGGTTCCTCCCCACAAAAGGCCTTCAGCGATGTGTGTACGGCTTCATCAGGTTCATGAGCGCGTTTCTGGTGTACTCGATCTTCACGTTCGTCCTGATATGTACGCCATTGGACTCATATTGGAATTCAAATATCAAGGGTGTGTGTTGGGAGCCGAGGACACTCGGAATAATTGGAAATCTGAATGCGGGCAATTACAAGGACACTGTCATCATCACATATCAGAGAATCATATACGCTGACAATTTTCGATAGCCATCAACATCATTACCGATGACTTCACGTGGCTACTTCCACTACAAGTAGTGTTGAAGTTGCAAGTTAACAGGAGGGCACGGCTCTCACTGATTGTGACTTTGAGCCTGGGCCTGTTGTACGTTTATCCTGGCATGTCGATGCGATCTGGATAGAAATTTAACCGACAACAGCTCGATTGCGGCGTCCATAATGCGCGTCACCCTAGGCAGCGTATGGCAATGGTTTCTGTGATTTGTATCTCTGGTTGAAGTAAGCACGTCTTAGTCCCCTGCCAAGGCACACCAAACTTGGTCACCATCATGAAGTGAATCGGACTGTATTCGCAACAGTATCGAAGTATCTGTGGCCATCTTAGCCGCATCGCTGCCATGCCTCCGACCGTCAGTCTACATCCACGCCCACATCCACGCCCACAAGATAATCACAAAATAACCCTCCATCCCACTTTATTCAAATCCTTCCTCGGCACTACCATCACCCCCTCCGCCTATGGCGCCCAGCGCCCCAGCACCTACGGCCTCCCCACAACCACGGGCGGCCGCTCGGGCTACAAGCGCCAGCACGACGACGACAGCATCGCACTCGAGTCCGGATCCCACTTCTCGCGCAAAGAAACCATGGCAACGAACGACGAGGATACAGCACCATCATCAGCACCACCACCAACTATAACAACGTACAGCGCGCGCATCACCAGCATGGGCCCGAAGAGACGGGACCAGGACAAGAGCAGCAGCGAGGAGGGTATCTTGACAACGACGACGCCGCCGCCGCGGCGGTCACCGACCGGGGGGATTACTAAGACGACGGAGGTTTCTGTTAGTCGGTCGTGAAGGCGGGAGGAGCAACAGCACATACTAAGGTCAGGCAAGGTGGGAGCTACAAAGCACACATTTACCTACCGCAGATAATCCAGTCACAAGGATGTCTTGTAGTTAAGCAAACCTGTGTTCCTAAAAGAAAAAGTCAGAGCTGGACAACTAATTGTCAGTATCACAAGGCGGCGGGAAGCCGGACGGAGTGTGATGATCGCAGTATGCTGGAACAGTGACGAATCGCTGCGGCGGCATCTGAGCTGAGCGGTATATTTCGCCCTCCGCTTTCTATGAAATAACTGTGTTACCGCGCTGCTGGATTCGTAATATGTATCGTGTCGGCCATGGTGGTGGTATGGGATCAGTCGTTCGTAGTGACAGACCGCCCATATACGAAGTACACCTTGCTGGCTGCTAGTTTGATGTAGGAGTAGCAGCGAGTATCAAGCAACAAAAGCCGCGTCCGATACATATCACAGAGAAAATCAGATTCCAAGAGCAGCGGGTTAATATTGATGATTGGCTATTTATACCAACAGCAAAACAAGGTCCGTGGCTTTAGCGCTCCATATTTTTTTAAAACAGAACCCACGCAGCAGAGGGACGTAGAAATCCGTGAAGTAAACACAACAAACCGCGTTGAGTCAATCTGAGTAAGCGGAGAGTGGAAAAGCAATAGAACTCAAATGTGGAGATCATTCTGAAGTATACCGGGTGCAGGAGTGGAGATATTGTGGGAAAAGTCCGAGGAACGACGCTTGTCCTACTCGTCATCATCGGAATCCTCCTCCTCGGCCTCCTCAAGCCACTTCATGAAGGGCTCAGCAGCCTTGCGGATCTTGCGAGAAGTCGCCAAGTCGACGTTCTTCTTGCTGGCCTTGCTGCCCCACTTCTTGATGACCTCCTCATCGGCCAGCTCGAGCTGGTAGTAGAGACCGAGAATCTTGACGATCTTGGTGACTGAGTCGGAAGACTCCTTCATTTGCTCACCAAGCAGGCGTTCAGTGCCGCCGAGAAGAGCCTTCTCGTGGCGCTCGGAGCCGCCAGTCATCTATCGAAGCTGTCAGCAAATTGTGCTCTAAACTTCGTCGCGCAATGATTGATACATACCTTCTTGAGAAGACCCGCACGCTTGGGAATTTGAGCGATGATCTTGTCGTCGAACAGGGTGCAAGCAAGCACCAGAACTGTGCGGTGCTTGGCCTCAATGCCCAGCTCCTTGGCCTTGACGTAGATGTCAACATCTTCGACATTGTCAAGGCTGCCCTTGGTCACGGCTTGCTCCTCAATCCACTCGGCCAGCTGATCGTAGACGGTGTTGCCACCCTCTCCGTCCTCGTCCTCGTCGTCTCCGTTGAGAACGAGCTTCTGCTTGAACTCGCCAGGGAGTTGTTGCTGACGAGCCTTGACAGCCTCTTCGCTCATGTCGACAGCCCATTCGTGGTCCTTGACCTCCTCAGCCTTCTTCAACTCCTGGGCCTCGGCCTTGATCTTGCGGGTGAAAGCGTCGTCATCGCTAGCGATATCGTTTCCGTTGTCCCCATCGGCGCTGCCGCTGTCACCATTCTCCTTGTCAGCCGAGTTATCAGACTTGTCCTCTTCGTCGCTGCCGTTGCCGTTGGCAGTTCCGTTCTGCTTGGCGATGCGGGCGAGCCTACGCTCAGCCTTGTCCTTCTTGGTCTTCTTGGAAGTTGCTTGGGTCTTGAGGACGTAGCCGCTCAGCTTGTGACGCAGGTCAACGGCAGAACGGACACCACAAGCCTTGCAGTCGAGCGTGATGCGGTCGTCCTTGATCTCGACACGGGTCTCGGGGTTCTTGCACTTGTGGCAGAGCACGAACTTCTTGATGAAGATGTCGAGGAGATCCTGCAGCTTGGCAGACTCATGAGCACCGTTGATGATCCAGCGGTCGTCCTTTGGGTCGATGTTGGTCTGGGCGCCAAGCTCGAAGCCGAAAAACTTGATCAGATATGCGCCCGGGCGCTCGAGCTGCTGAGCAACAGCAGTCAGGTTGGGGATGACGGTCTTGATTCCGTTGCCCTTGCCTTCGACCTTGGTCTGGATAGGCTCCATTTTGTAGCGATAGAAGCTGTCGCTGACATCGCGACGGACATTGATGAGGCGAGACATTTTGGCAGAGTTGTCTGTGGACTGGCTTTATGGATTGTTTGAAAAGTGTGCGACGCTGGCGTGTGCGAAAGGACCGAAATGATGTGCGTGGACGTCGAAATCAGGAAGGAGACAAGTTACTGGAACTGTATTTGGTGACAAGACATGGAGATGGCGGGTGGAAGGAGGCAGAGCGAGCCTGGGTGCTAATGCTGGACTGTGCTTTGCTGCAACATAGGGTAAACCTTTCTGTTGGGCTGGGAGGTGAACATGAAAGCGTTCAGCGCTGTGTCGTTGGTATGCTATTCAACCGTCGGGACTGAGATTCGGGCTACAAGGCTTTCGCGGGTTGCGAAAGAGCTGTAGTGGGATGGGAGGGTCGGAGTGTCGGTGGACGGGACTTTTGTCGTGCTGATACATAAACAGCTTCTGTGATGTGGATTGAGCAGTGTTGGGCTGGTCTGTCTGTCCAAAGGGGAGAGAAAGGGCCACAGTTGCGACAGATGCAGTCGATCCTGGCTTTTGAAAAGGCGTTGATGTGTTTGTTGAGCTTGTGATGAAGGGAGGGGGGAGGAGTGTTGCTTCGGATCGGGTAGGGCTTGTGCTTTCAAGCAGAAGACGTGTCACAGGTTGGTTGTTGCGATGAAGCCGTGGCCTCTCGAATGGATTGGGTCTGTGAAATGACTTGCGGCTCGATGACTGCGTGTTGTTGGCAAGTTGAGTTTGATGGAAGAGACTTCCGGAGTGGGGTGATTAGGTTGTTGCGATGTATTATGGTGTGGTGGATTGGAAAAAATGGAGATGACGAGGCAAGACAGAGTCTGAGAGGGTTTGGGCGGAGTCGGGAAACTTATGGGGCCATGTTTAAAAAAAGCCATAGACACGGCCCGTTGCACAGTGCAAGGATGCCTTGGAGCCTACTGTAACCGCAAGGCCAAACCCACCACTTTGGGGCGTGATCTTCGTCAGGCAGACAGGCAGGCACCGCCATCACACTGTGTAAACCTAACGAGTCACTTCCACGTCCTTGCCTTGGACTTCATTTGTCATCGCCAACCTCTTTGTCTTCATAGTTCCAACATCATCAGACTCACCAGGTCTGCCTGATCACAAGCCAAACCTTGGAACTCGAGTCAACCAAGATGCTTCACACCTGGGCAGTCAATCTGACTCTATGCATCATACAACCACAGTTGTCAAACACACTTATTCGAATAACTGGCCCCCCTTGGAGAGTAAAGGCAGTCTCGTATTCCTTTTCCACTTATAAACCTATTTGCGGGTTTTTCCAGCGAAAAATATTTGTTGGTCCTGTTCTTGATTGGAGTCAAGCTATGCATTGGGGGCTCAGAGACCACTTGGGCAGTCCGGTATGAGGCTTCGGAATTCGGCAATGACCAGTAGTACCAGGTTCGGAACAGCCTTTGTTAGCCTTGGACTAGCTGCATATTTCTCACAATGCCAAGGTTCAATCATCACGCTACCTTGTAGGTGTCGTGGTACCGGTGCAGAAAAGGAGTCGAAAGTTGAAGCGTTCGACAGCTGACAGCTGAGACAGTCACACATAAGGCACAGACAAGTTTCGCTCCTTTAGCTCCTCTTCTGAGCCAGAGTGTGTATATTTCCGTGCGTGTGTTTCTGGCCACAGTACACCACGAATACATGTACAAGACAAACATGCGGTCTTCCGCGTACACGATAAGTATACCGACTATTCCAGTACAATCTCCTTGAGTTGCTGCTGTGCCTTCAGCGCCTCGCCACTCATAAAACCCGGCATGAAGCACTCACTCACAACCACGTATCTCTCGACCCCACACCTATGCACCCTCCTCAACATCACAGGCACACTGCACCCAAGAAGAACAGCCACCACGTCCCCGCTTCTCGCAGCCCGCGGCGCCATGCCCAGACGTCCAGCCTCGGTGACGATCAACCGACAGTCCCACGGCCACTGACCGACCGTCGTCTCCGCCGCAGTCCACACAGTATGCCTCGCCGGCACAAGCGGCGTATCCGGCGGCGGCGTCGCGGCGTCGAAGTGCTGCTTCAGTGTCGCACCTCGCACTCGGAGGCCTTGGTTCGCCTCGAACCAGTCGATGACGGGGTCGTACTCTGCACGCAAAGGCGTATAGCCGTCGGCTGCTGCGAGGCCGTGCTGGAACTCGTGGATGTAGCGGTCTATCTGGGCTTCAAAGGTGAGGTAGCGACCAGAGCGGTTGAGGCAGAGACTGCGTACGAGGTCCTCCAGGACTGCGTCGGAGATGGCGCGATCCTGTCTACTGTCAGGCGCGGCGAAGGTGTCTTTGCGCCTCGAAGTGTTGGCCGCAGAGGTAGGTTGAACGAGTTGGACGCGCGGATCCGCATTGGCACCCGGCGCCGGGTGATGGACTGGCCCAAGCCCGTCGACAACATCGACCACAAGGCCTTGGCACCTCAGCGCTCGGCCGTCCTCAGAGAACGAGACTTTGGCTTTCGCACACCCAGAGGCGCTGTAAGAAGGCCCGTCCTTCAACCAGTCGAAAGGCCGGAAGTTCCCAATGAAGTCGCGACTCGGCTCACTGACCATCGACGGCACCGGGCGAGACGTCCGATCCGACCAGCGCCTCCAGTCTGGAGCCCACGACGGCAAGGCATCCTCGTTTTCGCAAGCGGAAGTGGCGCCGTTGAAGAGCGCTGAGACGCAAATGATATCGAGGCTGTGGTGAACCGTGATGAACTGCCTCGCCAGGCTGATGTACGTCTCCTGTACAGACTTGCTGTAGTCCGGCGGCCCGACGACCAAGCGGTCCATATCAGTGCAAATACCCAGCATCGCATATATCCGATCTCTAGGGTCTGTAGCCTTGTAGTATCCCACATAAGCCATCAGCGCCACGAGCCGCCTATCACCCCCCTCATACTCCAGCAGCCGTCTCCTCGCCCACTGATTCCCGTACGCCCTATGCTCCGGCCGCCCCACCGCGCGATGATCGTAAACCGCCCCGATAGCCGTCGCCCACTTCAGCTTCGTGATGCTCTCCTCGCCATAGTGGAACACCAGCCGATTCGGGATCACAAACTCCTGCAGGGTCCAGACGCGCGTGAACCACGGCAGGTCCATCCAGCGATTCACCGCGTCCCACTGCGCGCGTGTGATAGAGCTGCTGAGTAGCTCGTGGGCCTCGCGCGTGTCACCGTGCGTCTCTCTGCAGATTGCGATTCTGCGCAGCGTGTCTACGGCGCCGGCCAGGGCGGGCGCGGGCACGCCGAGCCAGACGATGGTGCGGAAGGCGAAGTGGTAGAGGCTGCCCATGAGCGCGACTTGGGTCGCGCGCTCGGTGGGGTCTTCCTGGTTGATGCATAGGTAGTCGATCCAAAACCAGGCCTCGTGCTGGAGGGCTTTGTAGTCGCACAGGAGGCCTAGGATCGGGTGGATGCTCTCAAGCACCGCGCAAGTCTGTCCGTCGACTGTGACATGCTCCGGGTGGAGCTTGTGCTCGCCCCATACATAGGATAGTGCTGTGAATCTCGGGCATGTTTCCTTCTGGAGGGAAAAGTGCTTGAGGTTGACGATGATGTGTCCGTCAGATTCGCGGCGTCGCACTCGCAGGAAGCGGACCTCCTTGCGCGTTGCGTCGAGAGGCTGGTAGAGAATATTGCTGAACTTCGACGACATCGGAATTTCTTTCGGGTGCCATTGAAAATTGCACTAAGTGATTCAGTCACGCGCGTCGGTTGAAGTGGGGCATGCAGTGTATGTGTTGGCGTTGGAGTCGCGTGAAGTAGGCTGCAGCGGGTCTATCAACGTCAGCGCTAAGTAAAGCTGCTATATTTTGTGAGCCCAGTCATCACAACGCTGGCTACGAGAATTGTGTGATATGCCAATACTTGTCGTTAGAAGCGGTCCACATCCACGTTCGCCTCTACCCTCCGATCCTCTCCATGTCCACAAAATCGACGCCGTCCATAATCGGTGTCGGTGCCACCTCAATCAATCCCCTCTCATACATCGCCAGCCACACCGCATCGGCGTTGACAGCCTCCAGTGCCTTGCGCGCCTCCTCATTGCGGGGAAGTACATCATCAGCCAACAGCTCCAGTATGCTCTCCAACATGTCATCCTCGACTCGTACGTACGAGACGATCGCAATGACCATCGAGACCACAGCGTCCCATGTCTGTGCTGCTGACGCGAATCTGCCCAAGCCGGTATTGGTGGACAGAGACCGGATGGACGAGACTTTCAGCTTGAGGCCGTTGGAATCATCTACTGCGCCGCGAACAGGCATGACGATGCTGTCGTTGGCAGCAGCGCCATGCTTTCCCTTTGACGAGCCAGGCATGCTCGGCTTCGAGGTCGCTGAGACATTGCCGGCAGCCTTGGTCTTCTGCGCCGTATCGCGCACACTCAGGCACCACTTGCCCAAGCTGTCGCTCCATTCTGTTTTGATTCGCGAGCTCAAGAAGTCTCCAGCGCTCTCGCAGAGTGCACTCAATGTTCCACATGCTGCAATCACAACGTAGGGTTCTGTATCGTGCAGACGACTGATGATCACAGGCCAGACGTCGTTCAGAAGAGGTAGGAAGGCGTTCTCATCCTGGGCTAGAGCAGAAGAGACTCTGGACAAAAGATCAAGGAGTTGCTTGCGCAAGGTCGGAGTAGGAGACGTTAGATAGTGTTGTGTGAGAGAGGTGATTTTGGTGAGAAGGACATAGGTCGGTGTCTTGAGTATTGCAACCTCATCGTTATCAGCAGGTGGGTCCTCTGCATCGTCGTCATTGTTGTTGCGAGCGTCAATGGCGTCGAGTTCCTCCTTTGCAGAATCCCAAGCTCCATGAGGGTGGCTGCGTATCACCTCCTCAACACCGTCGTCTTCTTCTTGTTCTATTTTCCTCTTGGCGCGTTTGTCCAGAAAGGCTATTGTGTCTTCCATGCCTGAAGACTCCAGCGGCCTTTTCTTGTGGTCGACAGTCTTGGCGTGCCTATCCTCGATCAGCATTTGACCGGACTTTACTCCCTGCTCTACGATTTCGGAAAGGACACCGAACAGGCTTTCCACAAAGATAGTATACCCGTGATAATTGTCCAGTGCCGCGAAAATACCTGCCACCACATCGTCCAAGAATGGCAATAGTTTCGGTCCAGTCAGACGAATCATCATAGTGAGGACCTTGGTCGATGCTGGAGAGATGTCGAACTGGTTGAGTCGTAACGACACTGAGTTCACCATGTAGTCCACATTTTCAATGATCAGCTCGGATACGCTGTCATAAGCACATGATGTGGCAAGGCTGTTCAGTGTGGTGATGGCGTGGCCCCTCAGCTCCGAACGGTAGGAGCCCAGGAACGTCGATATTGGGTAGAGCACATCGATGAGTTCTGGGCGGAATGACTGGCCTGACCGAGAGGCGGCGAAAGCAGTGACTTCGAGTGCGATTGCCTCCAGGCGCCAGTCAACCTCATCAATGGCATCCGAGTGAGAGTCGAGGATCGATACCGAGAAAGAGTAGAGCTCGCTGAGAACCGATTCTTTGTCCTCCGATGTAGAGTCCGGACCTGCGCCTGTAAAATCGAATAAGTCATCGAGCTCTGCGGTCTTGCTGAACGAGGCTTTGAGCAGCTGAAATGAGAGCCAGTACGAGGATATCTGGTCGACGCCGGCGGTGTCACGAATATAGGGCAGCATCTCTGCTGCGAGTCTGGATTGCTGTGTGGGCGAGCCAATGTTCTGAATCAGATTGGTCATATCTCTCCGTGTATCCCTTTGGCTTTCCTGTGGCAGCAGTATAGGTCGGTAGGTATGGAGCTCCTGTCCAGTCTGTGCCAAATCTGAGCTTCGCCATAAATTTTCACTGAAGTCAAGTTCGTTCAAAACTCTTGGATTCTTCGAGTTGAGGACCAAGGTCATCACGCTGTCTCTCAAAGCGGACGAGAGTGACTCCTGAAGGTTTGACGACTCGACGCCCAGTGCTCCGACGAGCTCCTGGCCTGTAATAATATTCCGAATGGCCTGTTGCTTGACCCGTTCGTCGCTTGATTGCATCAGTCGAGGCAAGCTTGTGATCCAATTGTGCACAGTGATGTTGATGGAATCCATTAGCTCTGGGTAAATGGTGGCCAGATCTTGCAATGAAGTCCCATAGAACATTGACCGATCGTCACCGATTTCAGGTAATCGGAAAGTAGTGGTTTCCTGATTGTCGGTTTCTTTTAAGACCATAGCACTCTCAACGAGCATTGAAGTGCAATTTGACAAAGAAGCGTGACACTCGTCCAACAGCGTAATGCAAAGCCTCTCCAGGGCACTGCGCACATGTACGCTATCATGGCTCCTCAGCTTGAGAACGGTCGACAGGGCTATCTTGACCTGAGACACCGTGGCTCTTAGCCACGATGGTGTAAGTACCTTGTCTTCCTTCTCTTTTTCTTGGACCACGTCGCTTTCAGAGAGGCTGGTTTCGGTCCCCTTCAGTAGTTTCCGCATCTTGAGGTCACCAAGCACCTTGGTCAGGATGACCTTTAATACATTGACACCACTGACAAGGACTCTCCTTTGTGCCTGATTCGACGAAGGGGGTGAGAGGAAACGGCATAATGAAGAAGCAGTGCCTGGAAAGAATGTAGCGAGCACTTCATCCTGCTTGATGGTGGTATAGACTGCAGAGATGGTCTGCAAGGCCTCGAGTTGTATCTCGGGCGTGGTGCCATCAGTGACACCGGTCAGCATGACAGATACAGCATGGCCCATGGATGGAACGATTTTCTCGTCCGTCAGCGGCGAGTCCCTAGCTGAGACGCCGGCAGCCTTGATCAGCACGGTGAGTGCCCTGTATCCCTCTAGAATGGTCTCTTCGGGCTTTGGTGGTGTGGCGTCTTCTTTCCCGGGCACACCACCGACGATGAATGTCAAGAGAATGAGGAGTTGGTGGGACAGGTCTTTGGATATGCGAGCCTTCCATCCGTGTTGGATGAGTAGCCGCAGGGACTTGATGACTGTCTCAACAAGGCGGATGGGATAGGCGTCCTGCTCCCGCAGCAGGTTCGACAGCGGGAAGAAGACATAGTCGGCGATTCTCTCATCGAATATACTTGCGTCGTATAGAGCCTGTTCTTCCAAGATGGAGTTGAGCTTGTTGAGTAGCTGCTGGGTCCGTTTGACCCTGTCAGGACTTTTCTTGCCCTGCAGCGCGAGCCTGCTTATTTCGACGCAAGTGGGCTTGAGCTGTTAAATTGTCAGCCGGTGCGAGATGCTGTTGGCAATGCGAGCGATTGACAGCGGTCTTGGGTCGGCTCACCTTCGCGAAGAACTCGTTTCTGGTGGACGAAGTGAACTCAGATGCTGGGCCCAAGGAGTGGGCCATCGTGAAGAGACTGGTTGCACTCCACGCTCTAGTCGGGCAGATCGAAGTGCGGTCAATCCAGCACTGTTTTCAACTACCACTCCATGAGAAGCAAAAGTCGTCGGGCGTACTCATGAGCTTCTTCAAGTCTGGTGTTATTAGGAATGAAGTTAAGACTTAACGCCTGGCGACGAGAGGGCGTTTATGAATACAGTTGGAAATTGAAGCCTGCAGCTGCGGTGTAGGCTTGCAGGGCGCTGCAGAAGGCCTGGCAACGGCCCCGGAGCAGCCTTAGATGCCCCGGAGCGCTTGTTCCGTAGCTCACCTTCCCCACCATAATTGCAGCCAAGGTCAATGGGTATTACATGTGCAGCACCAACGTTTATTTGTCTCTTGGACGAGCCAACACTCCATTCCTCCGTATCTTCTTCACTGCTCTTTGCAAAGCTCTGGAAGATGGCCACTTCTACACCCAACGCCGTTCCGTTCACGGTCACGGTACACCCATATCCCTCAAAAGTGAAGCATGCTTGCGCATATGAGCTGGGCTCGCCCGCGAAAAACGCACTTGTCTTCATAGGAGGTCTCACCGATGGCCCTCACACAGTACCGTACATACGAACAATCGCAGCACAAGTTCAGGCCTCGGCGAACATCGACTTTTCGGTTTTCGAGATTCGCATCCACTCCTCCTTCGACGGCTTCGGCTGGGGCAGTCTGGCACAGGATGTCGAGGACATCTCAGCGGTGGTCAAGTACCTACGGAGTATTGGCAAAGAAAAGGTCGTTTTAATGGGCCACTCGACAGGATCTCAGGTGAGTGGGACTACGTTTTGCCGCAGAGAAAACATTCGTTGACTAAACTCATCTGACAGGACTGCATGGAGTACAACAGATATGACAAGCACCAGAACGAGCCCGTTGATGGCTTCATCCTGCAGGGCTCGGTATCTGATCGCGAGGGACTCGCTGATGCCCTGACCCAGACGACAGTGGACGACATGACATTTTTCGCCAAGGAGATGATTGACGCTGGCAAAGGAAATGATGTGGTTCCCAAGTCCAAGCTACCTCCCTACTTCCCTTTTCCAAGCCCGATGACTGCCTATCGAATGCATTCGCTGATTGCCATGGGGTGAGAGTTACTCTTTGAGTCGAGAATATTCTAAGGCTGCTAATACACACACAGTGGCGATGATGACTACTTTTCTTCCGACCTGCCCGACGAGAAGGTTAAGGAAATATGGGCATCAGTCAAGAAGCCTATCCTAATCGTCCCGTCCGCGGAAGATGAGTACGTGCCACCGAGTGTGGACTTTGGGAAGTTGCTGTCAAAGTGGAAGTCATACTGTCCGATGGCAAGCGATTTGTGTGCCCTGATTCCGGACGCTGGTCACACAGTCAAGCCAGCATCATCGCAGAAGTGGCTTGCCGAGAGAGTGGTCAGCTTTCTAGGAAGTATTGAATAGGGAGAGCAGGCAGCAAAGATGTGAGCTGGAGCTGGAGTGTACGAAATATGCTGCCTAACGGGCAGTAGTTGGCTCTGCGTAACTGTATTTACAGCGAGACTTGTAGAGGCATGTGTGGGATCCTTCAGGGGCTTTGAGCAAGCAGTGCAACCCGAGACAGGAAAACAAACTTCGAGTTGGCGAGCGCAGCCGATGGCGCAATACAAACATTGAAAGCAATGCAAGCAGGGATCTGTCTACACGGACTCTTTTATGTGCATGAACCACTACTAATTAGTCGACGTGGAATTGCACATGAAGCCGTGACTCTCTGCGGTGCTGGTACGGACTAGCGTATCGGCCGTTGGCAGGTGGCCGCACGAAGGGTCCTGTCGTGCAGGAGGATCCCGGGCCCCGGCATGACACTGAAACCAAGCCAGGAACCGGAATAGGATCACTTCTGACAAGGAACCAATTTGACATTGTAAATGCGCCCCATATCCCCCCAAGCATCCTGTACTTTCTTGCTGTTTGTTGAAAGCGTACTTCCCTTGCATTCTTGACTGCCTCCGCGAGACATGGCTTGAGGTGATCGGCCTCGAGAAGCAACCGCACCCCGGCCCCGAGGTCGACGGCAACACCGACTCCCACCTCACTTGCTTGTCACCGCCCAGTATCGACCTACCCCCTTCCCTCCTCCTCTTTACCTAAGCAACGGCCCCTTATTGTTTGGCTTTGGGTACTCCACTGCGATTGACGACCTCCCTTCTCGACTGCCCGACCCGAGCCATTCCTTCGTCCTCCTCGTACGCTCCACGGTCCTACACACCGATCCGATCCCTCCCATTCTAGGCCACCGCGATGGCTTCCTACGGCCACCCAGCTACGGCCGCCGCCCCGCGACACGGCCAGCCCGTGGCCTACGGTGCCGTCGCCCCCGGACCAGCTATGGCCGTCCTGCCCGGCGGCCCAGCCGCTCCGGCCGGTACCTTTTCCCCCGGCACCAAGATCCAGGTTGGCAGCCACCGCGTCGTCATCCAGAAGTACCTGTCAGAAGGTGGCTTCGCCCATGTCTACCTGGTCAAGTTGCCCAAGCCCATCGATGGCACCGATATGTGCGTGCTCAAGCGCGTCGCCGTCCCGGACAAAGACGCCCTGCGCAGCATGCGCACCGAGGTCGAGACCATGAAGCGCCTCAAGGGGCACAGGCCGATCGTCACCTATATCGACTCGCACGCGTCCGAACTGAAGGGCGGCGGCTACGAAGTGTTCTTGCTCATGGAATTCTGCAACGGAGGAGGATTGATCGACTTTATGAACACGAGGTTACAACACCGCTTGACCGAGCCCGAGATTCTACAAATATTCACAGACGTGGCAGAGGGCGTGGCTTGCATGCACTACCTGAAACCGGCACTGCTGCATCGTGACCTGAAGGTCGAGAACGTCCTGATCAATAAGACCGGGTCCAAGCAGAAGTTTAAGCTGTGCGACTTTGGCTCCGCGGCACCTCCGAGGCCTGCCCCTATGACAGTGGTTGAATGCCGACTGGTGGAGGAGGATGTACAAAAACACACAACGATGCAATATAGGAGTCCAGAGATGATCGATGTGTATCGGAAACAGCCTATCGACGAGAAGTCCGACATATGGGCGCTCGGAGTGCTGTTGTACAAGCTGTGCTATTACACGACACCATTCGAAGACCAAGGGCAACTAGCGATCCTGAACGCAAGCTTCAGGTTCCCCAGCTACCCTGCCTTTTCAGACAGGTTAAAGAAGCTAATTGGTACGTATCCGGCGACCGGCGATGCGATGCACTCCAAACTGACTCCAGATATACAGCATGGACGTTGAAAGAAAATCCACAGTCGAGACCGAATATTTATCAGGTACTTCGCGAGGCTTGCGCTATGCAAGGTCGCGAACTTCCGATCAAAGACGTATGGGCCTTTGATCCACCGACAATGTATGTAGCTAACATCTTTTGCAGATTTACTCTGGTCAAAATGCAGTGCCCCAAGAGGCACCTCGACAACCCCCCTCGAAATCCACACCTCCTGTCGTCGGCGCCGTGTTCTCCCCACCGCCTCGCGATGAGCAGAAGTTACCAGACATTGCACCTATGCGCAGGGGACGCGTGCCAGCACCTACGTCACAGCCAGCGCAAGCTGCGAAGCCGACTCCCTCGCCCCAGCCGGTCACGAATGGGGATCCTTTCGCGGCCCTTGATTCTGACGCTGTGGCAAAGACGAAGGACGAGCTGTCGAACAGATTTCCGACGCTCGACCAGTTCTCGATCTTACACGAACAGGGAGTCCAGTTTGACTTCGACAGCACTAACTCGCCGGTAGTCGGCAATACTACAAAGGAGAAATATTCGGACAATGCGTTCCATATCAGCAAGTCTAGTCCTGCTATTGTAGGACAGGCGCCCCGTGCCACCTCTGCGCTGTCTACGTCGCCTGAAAAGCAGGTCTTTTCGCCGCCCATCAGCGGCTCTGTGCCTAGCAAGCCCTCCGAGATGAGCCGCGCTTCGGAAATCATTATGAGTACCCCAGAGCTACAAGCCATATCATCAGGCGGTGGCCAAGTGCTCCAGCCATCGCCTACGCGACCATCGATGGTGTCGACTGGTACCATGACCACGCCGCCCATGGAGCGACAGAATTCCAAGACTTCGTCACGATTCGAAATCCATCGATTCCCTAGTAGACATTCTCGATCGTCGAGTCTCACCAGAAATCAACAGGAAGCCAACCTCCCCCCTCGCAAGGAATCACCGGCGCTGCGTCCAAGCTCGTCTTTCCTGGGCCACATCAGGAAGTTGAGCTCATCGTCAAGACCGTCGCTCGACTCAAGTCGTCCTAGTATGGAGAACCTCGGCGAGGCTTTGTCCAAATCGAGGAGCACTTCAGCACGGCCCCGTCCAGCCAGCACTCACATGGAATCGAATTTAGATTTTCTGCGTGAGCGGGAGCGGGAGAACAACGCGAGGCCGGCCGGCTCTCCGGGTTTGCCACCGCAGATTTTGGACAAGGCGCCGTCGCCCGATCTGTTACTCGACCATGACGAGACCAATGTCGAGTCCAATGTTGACTTTTTGCGTTCAATGGAGGAACCAAAACCCAGGAAAAGTGAAGAGAGCAAGCGAGCTAGTCTCTCGTCATCCTTGGGGAAGAAGTCTTCTGCTTTTGCTGGCAAATTTGGTGACGCTTTCAAGCGCTTCGAGACCAACCAACCACCTCAACTCCAAACGCGCGCACCACCTCCTTTTAGAGCTCCAGACCACAGAGACTTGACACCAATCGCTGGATCTGAAGCTACCGATGATCGAAGTGACGACGGCCAAATGCCAGAAGAAACAGAGGACATGTCGCCAGCGATGCGCCGCGAGATGGAGCGGACATTACTGGCTGATGAAGAGAGGCGGGTGGCTGCTGCCCAAGCAGAATACCGAGCGCGGATCGCCTCACGCGGGGAGGGAGGGAGGCCTACACCGCCACCTGGCGGCGGATCCACACGTGCGTCTGCCATACAGAGCAAAGTGCAGAGTCTTTTGGACGAGAACGTGCGCTCCTCTGCGAATGTGAAGAGGACTGCGGAAGGGTATGGGCAATACTCGGTGGCTGCGCCCTCTTCACAAGCATCCAATGCGCGACCGGAAGTACCTCGCAAGCCAGTTGCGGCGAAGACTGGATCGATCTCGTCACCGCGAGCGATGTCTAGCTCACCAGGGCTCAACCGAATGTCTATGATTAGCCCAAAGCCCGTGGACTTCTCGCGGCCAATACCGCCACCTAAAGACATCAAGCCTGCGGCTCCGCCAAAACCGACGCACCTCGCCAAGAATCTCACAAGCAGCTCGAGCTACCAGACTTTGAGAGCTTCATCGCCACCCAAGCCGACAGCTTCGACTTTAAGCATGCGACCGACCGGCCGACTTGAGGCGCTCATCGCGGCAGATCTCCCTGGTGAGCCAGCTCTAGACATGACTCTTCAGGAGAAGGACGACTATGTCGAAGATTTTTCGAAGCGGTTTCCCAGTCTTGGGGCCATTGAGATGGTCACGCGAGACCTGGCGGCCGAGGATAGCGCCAATAGTAGACCCGGGAGGTAGAACACGCCCTGGGCTTGTACGCCGATTCGGTTCGCTAAAATGCGGCGATTATGGGAGAGGCGATCAAGCGGGACTTTTGACAGGCTTGACGACGAAGCTAGTGGCGGTATTGAGAACGCTGCTTGGGAAACATAATTATCGACGATTGGTTGAAAGCGAAACAAGGCGAGAACATTTTTTGCATGGCATATCTTTGGTTAAGCAGGGTATCGAGTCAGCTTTGGGAAGCGGTCGTTGGCCGCTACACGTGGTAGCGTATTGGGGCCGAGAAGGTTTGGCATTGCACGGAATGGTGTGCTGAAAGGAGACGCGAGGACCATGTGCGAATACATGATAGATCCTACAGAAGGCATAGAAATGAATACACACTTCTTACCCTGGCGGATTCCTGATGTGGCATAGTTAATCTCTTACTGTCTCTCTTATGGGACCGATCCTCGGCTCGGCTCGCCTGCCGGCCTGATCCGCGCTATTGATAAGGACCGGCGCCGATGACCTTCGGCGCGAGTACGGTTGGCTTCAACTTGTCCTCTTCATGTGTCATAATTTTTGTGAGTAAACGTCTTTCGGCTTGTACACTGTCTTTCATATCAGTTGCTCGATGGTCAGTAAGTCACCATAGTGAAGCAGACCTGGAGGTGGCAGCGCTCATTCAACTCCAAGCAGTGTCTAGAAGCGCTCACAAGAGCCGACGTATCTCAAGATGCTCTTCTTCTCACCACTAGTCCTCGTTTCATCACTTTTCCTTTTCATCGTTCTCACCCTCATACGGCGCCTTCGCTCGCCGCTCGCCCGCCTTCCAGGTCCATGGTATTCACACCTCACCTCTCTCCCCCTCAAAAGCGCCGAGTTCCACGCCCAGCGCACCTTCCACATCCATGCACTGCACCTCCGCCACGGGCCCGTGGTGCGCATCGCGCCCAATGAAGTCTCCTTCAGCTCCGCCGCCGCCGTGCGCGAGATCTACGCCTCGGGTGGCTCCGGCTATGACAAGACCGAATTCTACAACCTCTTCACCGTGTACGGCCGACGCACCATGTTCTCAACGCTCGTCAAGCAGCCTCACGCGCAGCGCAAGCGCGCGCTAGCTGACCGCTACGCGAACACCAATGTGTCGCGCGGCGAAAGCATCGCAGGCATCGAGGAGCGCAGTCGGCGTTTCGTCGGCCGCGTGGAGCAGCAGGGCAAGCACGTGGATGTGTACACGGCGCTGCACGCGTATGCGTTCGACTGCGCCTCGCACCATCTGTTCCACCCGCTCGGCGCGGACTCGCTGCGCGAGGGGCGTGACGAGCGCATCATGCTCGAGGTAACGACGGACGCGTCGCTGCAGAACAGGCTGGTGCGGTACTACGCGCCGGCGCTGCACCGTGCGGTGGGCGGTTTGCTGGAATGGGTCGCGCCGCCGCGCGAGACGCCGATGGCGGACGGGTTCGTTCTGGATGCGGTCGAGAAGGCTGTGGAGGCGAGGCCGTTTACGCTGCTGAGTCGGCTGAGCGATAAGACGTGGGATCTGGAGAGTACGACGGTTGCGGCGGAGTGCTTGGATCATATGGTGGCGGGGATCGATACCACGGGCGATGCGCTGTGTGCTTTGATGTGGGAGATTTCGCAGCCGAGGTCAATGTGCGTGCAGGAGAGGCTTCGCGCGGAGTTAAGGGAGAAGATGGCAGAGGGTTGGGATAAATTGTCCTTTCTGGATGCTGTGGTTATGGAGGGCCTGCGATGTTTCCCTGCGATCCCCATGTCACTCCCGCGCTATGTGCCGAGCGGAGGGCGGACCATCGATGGGTATTTCATCCCCGAGCACACGATCGTCAGTAGCCAGGCGCACTCTGTGCACAGGATCGATACGAGCGTTTTCCCAGACCCAGATGCGTTTAAACCGGAGCGCTGGCTTGAGACAGAGGGCAGTGCGGAGCGGAACAGGGCTTTCTTTGCGTTCGCGAACGGCGGCCGTGGGTGCGTGGGCAAGCACTTGGCTATGGCAGAGATGAAGATATTGTTAAGGGACGTGTACTTGCGGTATGCTACGCTTCCTGGAGAGGGGATGGATGATGAGATGATGGTGATGGAGGATCAGTTGATTTCGGCAAGGCCAAGGGCGCAGAGGTGCATTTTGCGTTTTGTAGAGTCGGAGGAGATCGGGCCCTGAGGTAGCCACGAAGAAGCCTTTGCTCGTGGATGTGTGTGGTAGGCGAATTTCTCGCAGACAAACCTCGAATACCTGAATGCGACCATACAAAGACACGTATATCATGTATGTGGTGCAGCGGTGGTGTACATACTGCCTGAATGGCCGAGTACTTGTATGTACAACACCTACTTAGGTAGGTGCTCCATGGACACACATCTCTTTACATAACGCAAAACTCACCAACGGTTGATATTAGATATAGTAAAGCGTTGAATTCTTTGAGAACAAGGTACATGTTCGGTCTGTTCGAGCAATTGACGAAAGCCTGCTCGTGACAACCACTAAGTCTGACGCCCTTTGACCGACCACGAGCCTCGAATAGAGGCGCAAATTGAAATTCGAAGACCTCCCTGCCTATTTTCTGTGGTACAAGTCTGGAACTAAAGCGGCTGCAGTTGTCAATACGACCCTCATATAACCATGCACCTTCTCCACTGGTGTTTCTAGCCCCAGTCCAGCCCCTGAGGGTTGAAACAACGAAACGGACCTGACGGACTGCTCCGCGACGTTTATGGAAACTTGTTTACATGCAACCTGCCACTCTAGGAATTCATGCTGTCCATCACAATAGTCCCACGAAACACATGGTATACATGGTCTACATGGGGGCGCGATCCTGCTTTTGAAGTGAGACCTAGAGTTCACAAGCGCCAGCTCCGACCACATAAAAGCTCCTTCGTAACTATATTTGTCGAATTGACAACCTTTTTAAGCCCTCATTAATTGTTCTCTTCTGCCTAGTATTGCACTTTCTTTTCGTCGCAACACAGTGTGCTGCTTTTTCCTTGGAGCGGCACCCCCCCCCATCTTTGCGCGCACAATCATTCAAAACTTACAAATTCACGATGCCTTCCCCTCGTGTAATTCTCACCACACTTCTCGGAGCAAGCCTTGCCACGGCTGGCCACTCCAATCCCCACCGCGAGCGCGCGCTGAAAGCTCGCGGCGGAACCGCTCTCATCCCTGACACCTGCTTCAACTCACAAGACGACCTCGAGACATACTTCGAGTACAACTACCCCTGGGGCGACTCCCACAACGGCGCAGCCCTCATGCTGCCCGCACAAGCCACGATCATCCACAACGCCTACCTGCAGCTCAGGTCCGACTACACCGGGCCGCAGGCTGACAACCCAGACCTCACGTACAACTCCGGCACGGTCTACGCCAAGCAGCACTTCACAGTAGCCGCCAACGGCGGGCTGGACTTCCAGGCTAACTTCGTCGCGCCCGTGGCGGAGGGCACGTGGCCGGCGTTCTGGCTCGACGGCGTCAACAGCTGGCCGCCCGAGATCGACCTGGCGGAGTGGAAGGGCACGGGCAAGATTTCGTTCAACACGTTCAACACGTCGAGCGAGGTTGCTGCGCAGGACTTTGACTATTCGACGCCTACCACGGCCTGGCACACTATTTTGGTCGAGCTGAGGCCCGAGGATGACGGCACCACGTTGAAGGCGGACTTTTATATCAACAAGGAGCTTTTCGCTACGCAGTATGGGAGCAAGATGGTCGGGGAGCCATTTTATATGATTATTGACTATCAGATGCTGGGAAGCAGTGGATCTTCGGGGCCAACGGAGACGACGTACTTTGACGTGCAGACTCTGTCGGTGACGAGCTACAACCCGTGATGTTGCTTGGTAAGTCAGCTGGCGATACTGTCTGTAAATAGTCACAGTAATTTTTCTGTTCATACTAGCTATCAAACAACGACACACATATTGTACAAACAGGCTGGGCATTTTGATTATTGCTCGAGAGGTGTGGCTGTGTGGGCTCGGGAAACCATACATTCATTGATCTTGTCGTGAACATTTCCTTTGTGGACTGACAGAACATCATCTAGACTTTGACTTTGATATCGGATAAGTGATTGTTAGCTAAACATAATGACCTATCATTGAAATAGGTCACAGCATCATCCAGGCAATTACGGAGGTCCCTTCCGAAAGTATTGACTCAAAGAGACATGAATCTAGAGACCTGGAGTGCAACTACGAAGTACGGAACATTTTCAAGCTGGTTATCCCAAGAGTGATTATCCTAGATCCTAAAGATGGCTATCCCACAGGCGATACTTAACGTTGCTTCAAAGCAGGTCAACTGATCAAGACTTTTGGCGGCGACGTCAGTACTCCAAAGATACCTAGGCAGGCACGGGCAACTATGTTCTAATACTAAAGATCAGTTGGGTATAGTGTCCATATTCGACTTTGTACGAGCGTCGAGGATGCGCCAAGGCATAAACAATTCCCCCCCCCCCCCCTGAAGCAAGCGACGAAGAGCAAGAGCAATGTTTTGTAGCAATTATTCAAATTTGTTCTGTAGCTTGAACGCAGCAAAGAAGCTCTGTCTATGGACGTAAACACGCCAGGTATCACAATAGCAACCGATGTTCAAAGGCGGTTCGCTCAGCCCGCCTGTTTCGCTCGCAGAGAACGTTCTAAGTCTAAAAGAAAGAGCGGCTGATACGCGCGAACCAGCCCTGCTTCGGCGCATCCTCCTCCTCGGCCGGGTCGATCATGCGCAGCCCAGTGGTCAAGTCAATCTCGGCTATCGGGACCAGCATCCTCCACTCTTTCGAGTAGATCTTCCAGCCGAGGTACAGGACGAGCACAACGGGTGCGGCGAGGTAGGCCTGGAAAAAGGTCGCCACGTCGGGGGTAGCATCGGCGGTAGGCTGCGGGTTGAAGTTAGCAACTAAGCTGCGACCAATGACCACAGACGAAGGATGTATAGGACTTACGTAGAGAGAGCTGTACAAAGTAGCAATCAGGCACAGGATGCTGAGAACAAAGCCGATCCAGCTACCGTAGATACCAAGAGTGGGCTTGTAGGGGATCTGGTCGAGGGTGTATCCGTGAGCCTTCCAGGCGTGGCGGAAGCGGATGTGCGTGGCGCAGATGGTGCCCCAGACGAACAGGTACGACAAGCCAGAGAGCGAGAGCAGCCAAGTGAAGATGGTGCCCTGGTCCGAAGCCAAGCCAATAAAAGCAAGCAGGCCGAAGGCGATCTGCAGCACAATGCACCAGATTGGGCGACCTTGGTTGTCGACATACGCCATAATCTTGGGAGCCATGCCGCGCTGGGCCATCGCCTGAATCGTACGGGTCGAGCCGAAGGTGCACGAGTTGGCGACGGAGATGACAGCGAGGGTGATAACGACGTTGAAGATTGAGGGCAGCACCTTGATGCCGGCGTCCTGGATAGCGAGCACGAACGGCGAGGCCTTGGTGTTAGCGCCGGACGCACCCTCAAGACGAGTGTCATCGGAGCGCACAATCAAGCCGACGATGAACAGGTTGACGACGTAGAAGAAGAAGATGCGCCAGAAGGTCTGCTTGGTCGCCTTGGGGATTGCCTTGCGAGGGTTGTCGCTCTCGGCAGCGGCGAGACCGACAAGCTCGGTACCGCCGAAGGCGAAGGCAGCAGTGACGAACACAGAGCAGAAGCCGCTGAAGCCGTTCCTGAACGCGCCAGGCTCGTGCCAGTACTTGACGCCGATGTAGCCTTGATCGCCGACGCCGCCGACGTTGATGATTATACCGAGGATGATGAAGCCAACGCAGGCGCAGATCTTGATCATGGAGAGGACGAACTCGACTTCACCGTATCCACGAACGCCGAAGAACTGGATGCCAATAAGTGCGACAAGGAAGACAGCAACCCAGATGCCTAGACGAGCGTCAGTATGCACCCTCTGAACGCAGAATATGTGGCGTTCAGAACTTACCCATGTTCAGGTCATCACGCCAATACTGGATAGTAATGGACGCAGCAACGAGCTCAAAGGGCAGGATCGTGAGCCATGAGATGGCATAGTCCCAACCCATAGCGAAGCCCCATGACGGGTCGATGAAGCGGACAATGTAGGTAAAGAAGGCGCCGTTGACCGGGTAGAGGACAGCAAGCTCGGCAAGAGCCTGGCAGGTGAAGAGCAACATGACTCCGATGATCATGTAGCAGATGACGAGAGATCCTGGACCACCAGACTGAAGAGCTGACCCAGATCCGACGAAAAGACCAGCACCAATTGCACCACCGATGGCAATCACTAGATTGAGTTGTCAGCCAGGTGAGAGATCGGATAGGATGTCGTTGGGAATGGCATACTCTGCATATGCCTGTTCTTCAGGTCACGGCTCAGAGTACCCTGAGGCTTGTTGACGGTTCCCACTTCCTCGTCAACATTTGATGAGCCATAGCCATCGTTGACGGCGACCTCCTTAGTCACGGCATTCTTCTCGACATCCATCTTGGCTCAACGGTGCCTGGATAGCTCCCAGGTTGAATATGGGCAAGAAAGGGTTGGCGGTAAGGATGGATCAGCACACCCAAGAGTCCAACACAATGACCAAGAAAGACAAGCAGTACAAGCAATGGAACCAAGGCCTTGGGCAGCAGGGAGGAGGACAGGCCCCAAGAAGCTTCTTATACCTGTGCAAGGCCCTGTGCCTCTCACGGATAAGAGTTCCGGATCTGGGAGGCATATCATACAGGCAAAGTAATTACAACTGACAAGCGCAAACGAGAAGACAGGGGCCAGCGCGGAGTCCGCGCCATTAGGATCCATTGGGAAGTGTCCGGCCCCAGGCGACCCCAGAATGTGGTATGCGCCAGTGGGAAGAGCAAGGTAGCACCTTGTATTGAAGAACGTGTCGATTCCGAGAGGGTGGTTCCAGAGGTCCCTGCATAGCCCCAGCTATGCAGACGTTCGTTGCTCAATTTGTGCGCTGCAGTGTCATCCAATGCGGAATCTTGCAAACGAAAGGGATCCATCAGGTCCTGATCTGTCTTTAAAAATTGTGTCGAATTTCGAATAAGAATCGTGCTTGGTCGCAGATTGTCAAGGGCCGCATGGCGAGAGCATTGCCCACACTCGTCATAAAGTCAGGGCGATACTGTCATTCGAGATTCTGGGGCTCGAAGGTCAACGTGTCTGTATCCTCGTCCCGCCCTCGGCGTATCACTTCTGCGCGCAGAGGACACCAAGCGATGTCAGGTTTCAACTCGCCGAAGTCCGGGACAGTGGATGTCCAAGCAAACGCGGTGCGATGTTGAATGGACTGCTTGCATCGAGACAAGATTGCAACTCTGGTCACAGCTGCTTCACCAATCCGCATCAAGTCATGCTGGTGAGAAGTTCAGCGTCGACGTTGAAGTGAGGTCTGGTCATCCCTGTCTGGAACGTGCAAGGCCATGGATCAGCCTTGTCGCTGGCCCCTGTCGAGATAAGAGATCCTGCGCGCCGATCAGGCAGGTGGGGCCAATTAGTCGGAGCGCTGACTGGCCCGTTGACTATGGTAAGCACCGGTCGGCCACGATGAGGCTCCGGCGAGAAGGGGCATACGCATGCACCTGCAGTCACCCGATCTGAGAACGGTCCGAATGATCTAGAACTCAAACATACATCACGAAAGACTCGACCGGCCAGCTTCTGCGTATGGAGCCACGTCAAACATATAGCGTCTGGTTAGCATGGTGCCAATTTGACCGGAATCCGGGGCATCTCCACCTTCCCACGTTTACTTGTACCACAGTACGCGGTGGACCAAAGAGAACCTGAAGCTTACACTCAAGCTCACACTCAAGCTCACACTCAAGCTCAAGCTCAAGCTCAATCCATCCCGAGGGAGAAACTCGGCCACAGTTCAGTTGTTCGGACCGATTCTGTACCGACCCGACACCAGTGCACCACGACTTCACCTGACTAGGGCCCAATGGTTGGAGACGGATTCGGATCCTGCTGAATGCCAAGAGCAGTGAACATCCGAACATCTGACTCGCCGTCCAACTAGGCGCTGCGATATCATCTTCCAGGCTGCTGCCGCCTCTCAAAACACCTCATTTCGTCACGCGCTTTACGTATCGACTTCTCTGCCCGAACTGATAAAGAAACCCAACTAGTCGGCCCCGCCGTCTGCTAATTGTCTCACACCATCGAATACGCAACAGGAACGCAGCCTCGCCGCCTCACGCATGGCGCGCCTCTTTCTACTGTGCACAGAAGCAGTTCCCAGAGATGAGAGCACCGGTTCGTCAACTCAAGCTTTGGCCAATAAAAGCCAAGTTTTACCAAGTAGCATCGGGTCTTGAGGCAGCCAACCACACCTCCTTTCTTGGGTTGCACGGGCGACAGCTTCTAGAAGCGCTGCAAGGGATCGCCAACGCCCAGATGTCCCAGCCGCAGGGAACTGGGCCTTAGACACGTGCCACAGACGCATACAGCTTCCTCATTGGTATTCGCTTCCAATGCCGCCCAGAGGCGCTTCCAAGGTTGGCATCAAGCTAGGAGTTCGTTCCGCGTTGGCCCAAAACCGGAGAATCTCGCCCCACTCTCCGGTCAGTGGTCTCTGCTGGAAAAGATGAGAAACCCCAAAGGTTCCTTGTGTCGAAGGTCTTTTTGGCATCGATGGCGGTCTGGCGATTCGGGCCGTAGCTATCGAGCTTGTTTCACTAGCAAGACCAAGCTTGTCTTGTTAGCGGTGGCTCGCGAGCATTGATTCGACAGCCTGGCAGATAACCAGCTTCGGCAAGTCCGCCAGGCATACGAGTCGCTAGACTGACACCGCTTGACGGACTTTGTTTGGCTGTCCTGGCTATCAGACACTAAATTCGTCCACTTCTTGCGCGCTACACGCGACAGGTCACATCTTATGGAGCGTACATACACACGCGCAGTTCTTGTGCTCGTACCTCTCGTAACGTGGCGGACATCTGCCCACTTTCATCCAAGTGACCACTCACGCCAGTTGCATTACAGAACCATGACCAAACACTGAACATGCCATGAATATGATGGTATCGCTCTTGTGGTATAAGCCAGTAACACCTGGCGGCGTTCATGGGGCGATGAAAGCTTCGACAGTGGTCTATTGCTCGGATCGCCAACGAGCTATTTGCTCCGCCCGCCATGCAATATGTCGTGCGTATGCCGTCTCCAGTAGATCACAGATGCACCGTAATTCGCGGTACTGCATTCCGGAAGAGGCTGTTAATTGTTTCGACTTGCATTTGTGTGATCCACAACGACCTAGAGTTAGGGATGCGCGCAGCACGTTGGAGGAGGATCGAAGATGCTGTAATGTTGTGTGTATTCTCTCCCAAACGCCGCCAACCTGTATGGCTGATGATACTTTGATACGACTGCATCGAACGAGCACAGGCTGTCCTGTCCCATCGCCAGCCCCGTAGCAATGAATCTGACTATGTTCAGGTAGATCTCCAATAGCTAATCGGTGCCTATCCCTGTGGCTGTGTTACCATAGGCACCGCATCCATAAGACTTGGATCAAAATTCCAGTCAAAGTCCTTCATGAACGCATCCCAATCCACCATGGCCGCCGGGTCCGCGCCCGCAAGCCCGGCCCCCGCACCGCCTACGAGGTCACCACCGGGGTCCTGACGCATCTGCTCCATCTGGCGCTTCCACCGCCGGATGCAGTCCAGAGGCAGGCCCATACCCATACGGTGGCTGTACTCGGGCATGCCCAATTGGCTCATCTCGGTAGGCGGCAGCACGTTGCGCACGTTGAAGGCGCTCTCCATCATCTTGGCCGCGCGCAAAGGCAGGTCGCCGTCCTGCACGGAGCAGGTGCGCACCGCGGCCAGTGCGTCTGATACGACCCCCTCCGGCGTGTTGCCCTCGGTGTGCAGGTGCGCCTCGACTAAGTCTTTGAGGGTTGGCGAGATGAGAGCTGAGATGATGATGCAGGTGGCCGTTAACATCGAGCGGCACACGAAGTGTGGCGCGAAGGAGAGGAACGCGATCTCGCTTTGGAGCTTGAGGGCTAGCCGCACGAGACCTTGTGCAGTGGTGTAGCAGCGCAGGGCATTCCGCTGAAAAATTTCTTGGCTGAAGTCGGGTGTGGGGACGAAGTAGTAAACCTGTACTTCGAGGAGGGTGGAGAGAATTGTGAATTGGTCAACGTCTGCATTTTGTCAGCAGGTGTCTAAGTGCAGACAGGAACAAATCCTACCTGAGATGCCATTGGCGGAGACCAGTCTCTGCACTTTGCTGAAGTCTTCCACCAAATGATCCACCACATAGTGCGACACACCTCTCTCTTCCTCAAGCGACGCAGCCATCATCCTGCTGAGACGATGCAGGAATGATGCACTTTCGAGCAGCACATAGAAGTACATGGGGATTTGCACCGCGCTGGTGCGGTCGATGATGCTCTCTATGGTCTTGTTGAAGAATTGGCCCGTAGACGGCGTGCCACTGTATGTCGAGATGCGCTGTGAGATGACATTGTAGCCGACCCAGGTATACACCGCTTCCTCGTTGGAAGTAGAAAGACGATACGCCGGGTATGTGAACGCGGGAAAGTCTCCTCGGCCAGTGTGGATGCCTAGCAGGTAACAGCTGTTCATGAGCATGGAGGCGTAGATCGGCGAGGGGTCCTTCATGAAGCGGATTGTCGGCAGTGGCCATGCGCTCAGAATGAGCATGGCGTTGATGGTAGCCAGCGACATGGGAGGATCAGAGGCTGCATCCCAAACTTCCGATTTGACACTGTCGACGAGAAAATCGAAGACGTCGTCAGCATGCGACAGTCGCCGGCACGAGGTCACCATAATGACCCAGAATAGCACGGGACCTGCATCATAGATGGCGTCCGGGTCGCGTATGCGGACAATAGGAAGGTACGGATGAAAGTTCTCGAAATACTGTTCAAAGTAGTAGTCGATATCCTGGCCGGAGAAAACACGCGACTTCAGCGCGCGTGGCTGCGACGGCCCTTTGGGACCTGCGGACGAAGGCGACGTTACGCCCGGCGTCAGACCAGGAACAGACGACGGCTCCTGGATAGTTCGCAGTGGCACTGGCGCAGTGAACGACGCAATGCTCGAGATAGGCGTTGGAGCCGGAGGGAAGGGCGCGGGAGGGTATTGTCGCGCTGGATCGGCAGCCGGCGAGATGTGGTGCGGTGGCGGGAGGGGCAGCGGCAACTGCTGGTGTTCTGACGGGGTCCTGGGCCCAACGGCTTGCTTGATGCTCTGCACCTCTTGCACCAACTCCTCAAACTTGCTGCGCTTGCTAACGCGCTTGTGCGACTTGTCGACGACGCAGCTTAGCTTGAGCTTCGCGCAGCGCTGGCATGGCTGGCCGGGCACCGTGCTCGCGTTGCACTTGACTTTGGAATCGCGACACGACACGCAGGCGGTGTTCCGCTTGATGCGGCTCTGGGGTGAGCTCTGCTCGGCTGCCGAGGCCAGCAGGTCGAGACTCTCACGGCTCTCTTCGTTGTTGTGGTTCATCGCGTCGCCGAGGCTTGATCTTCCTTGACTCATATGCCGAAGACGCCCCGATTGTTGTTTGTTCGGTCGCCGCGTCGGCCGGCGAAGGGAAAAGCGGTCGGGTGGTGATGGAAAAGCGGGGCAATGACATAAGCATAGCCTCGCTCGCACTGTCCTGAATTGCGTCCGTGGCGTTACCATGTGCACACTAAATGATTACTAAGTACGGCATTTTATTCTCTGAGGTCGTTTGATATGGTCTTTTCCGTTGCTACAGCTGTCACCTGTGGTCTCGAGGTGGCCTGGTACTGATGTTGTGTATGACTCCTTGACAGGCCTCAAGGCACTTCAACAGTAGACTAGCTGGGTGAAACTATGCATAGTCGGCTCACACTGACAAGCCCGAACGATGAAAGGATCGAGCCAGTATCGAAAGAAGATAAGATCGTGTGCGTACGTATTGCAAAAGTGTCCCCGATAGTTGATCGGAGTGCCAGCAGGCCCTCATCCGGGAGCTGAGCTAGCTCGGTCATTTTCCTTTACCATACACTTCGTAGTCACCACTACCTAGCCAAGTACTTCGGATACTAAGTATCGCATCGCTTTCCGAAAGACGTTCGGCAGTTCCCACCAATAAAGCAGCCTCTCAGCCTCGTCCCTTTGCGAAGACATTGGCTCAGTCCATCACAACCCATCCTTCTCCTCCGTCTTCTTTGGCCCTCCACCGGTAAAGAATCCTCCAAACAACGACGCAGATGGTGCAGCACGCGGGTACATCTTTCCGCCGACCTCGATCCGTGGCTCGCACATACACCAATCCGCCTCATCCACGCCCGCCATGGCGCTGGGGATGTGTTGCCCGCAGCCGCGCCAGGACTTCTTGGCTGTGTACGACGAGGAATTAGTAAGGTAGGTGGGGAAGAGGAAGATTGCACCTTACAGCAGTCTGAACATGTAGCGCTAGCACACATTTTGTGCTAATGTCTGGGAGGGCCGCTGTGGATGGGTTGGGCTTGCTCTGGTTTGACTGGGCGCGATAAAGGATATGTATATGGCTGCAGATGGATAATCGTAGATGCGCGAAGTTGAAAAGGCAGGCGGGTTTTCGTGCGGAAATAAAGCGCTCAAATAGCAATGACAAGGTCGGCGATGTGTAACGCGAAATGCTGTTTGAGTAGATGTGAACGGTTGAGATGCAGTTCGGGATCCACATAAAATTCATCGGTCCGGTCCGGGATAAATATTCGGATGAATAGTCGCCGATCGGCGACTACGGATATAAGCCATTACTTTGGACGGCGACCTTCGAAACCTGACCTTGGCAAGTCCGTCTTCTCAAATTAGTGACAATGGCATACTCAACTGTCCGGTTTCAGCAATCTGCGCTTGATCCGACCTGCCTGGTCACTCGATGTGCATCATCCTGACGAGCTCATCAATTTGAGGTTTCAAGACTCAGGTAATGCATTTGCTATTTCGAAAAGGTATCTCGTTGCTCGTTATGCGTCTTACAGAGATCGCTTCCCATTTATTACGGCTTCTTCGACCGACAACCTTCGCGTTAATCTCTCTCAATCCCCGGCGTCGTAAAAGCAGGCGACCATGAAGAGGTCTCCTTAGTTTTTGTGCAGCTTCGCCTTGATCTTCTCCTTCAGGCTTGGCTTATCCTTCTTGGAGTCAGGAGACCCAGATGACGAGGGCTCTTCAGGCTCGGCTTTCTTGTTAGCGGCAGCGGCAGCGGCCGGTGTCTGGATGCCCTTCTCCTCCAAGAGACCTAAGAACGTTAGAATGGCTTCGGATCACAGTTGCAGGATTATCATAACTTACGGTCAGCTTCCCGACCAGCACCAGGCTTCGTTGCGTCGAAGTCACCGCCATCCGCCTTCAGCCCCGACGTCTTGACATACTGCTCGCCCGTACCCTTGTGCTCACTGCTACCGTGCAGGCCCTCGGGATCGTCGTCCTTTGCCTCGTTGGCCTGCGCTCCGCCGCCGACCTTGGAAGCATCGCCACCGTGCTCACGCGCAAGCTCCTCGAGGGGCTTCGGGCCGGGACCATCCACCTTTGCGGGGTTGTTACCCTCATCGAGTGCGCCTGTATCATCAACATTCTTACGCGCTGACTCGACCTTAGGGTCGGTGGTTTCGCTGGTCTCTGGGTCCCGGATGTCGGCCTGAGCAGCCTTGAAGCCGCCGTGGTTACCGGTAGTGGAGGGGTGCTCGGATGTGGGGCCCTTGCTTCCCACAGTCTCTCCAACCGAGTCTGTCGTGGTAGGTGTCTTGGTTTGCGTGCCGGGAACTCCGGTATCTTCAGCCAAGGGGTTCTTGCTGTGTGTGCCAGTCACTCCTGAAGACTCGGTCAACGGGTTCTTGGAAGACTCGACACCGGTGGTGTGAGTGTTTGTGGGCTCTGCACAAGGTCAATTAGCATGAATTCAATGCCTGACCCTAACGCTCAAGTAGATATGATCGACCGGGGCTCGCGAGTGAAGGGCTATCGAACCAATATTGCCAGCATCGAAAGGCTCACCCTTGGCAACATCACCAAGCTTGCCAGAAACTGGCTCCTGACCTTGCGTCTCGTTGCTCATTGTAGAGGTGGTGTTGGTGGTGGGTTGGACAGTGCGGTCCGTAAGTGGTCTCTGGTTTTCGCTGTTGGCTTCGGTGTTGGGGGTATCAGTAGCAGTGCTGTTGTTGTTCTCTCCCCAGACCAGCTTGGCCGCGCCGGATGCGAGCGAATTAATAGTGTCCATTGTTAGGTCTTACGTGGCTGGTTCAGGTTTCTGGCTGCTAATGGTGTGATGTAAGAATCGAGGCTAAGTGACGTTGAAGATGTGGCACCGACGGAGTGAATGGCAGATGGTCGATCGCAAAAACAATTTGCAGGTTGGGGAAATGTGATATCAAGATGGACCCATTGGCAGATCCAAATCATGTGGACACATTCGTGTATTTGTACGAAGTAGACCAGCTCTGGAATCTCTTGGTATCTCTTGGTAGCATAGCATAATCGTGCCCTAGCTGCTCGTTTCAACTGGGAAAGTGGGAAGCCAGCATCAAAGGGCTGTGACGTGTTGCCTTGCATGGGGTATCACGCTTTTCCCGGTTGCTCTAGCCCCCTCGACCTCTTTCCAGATTCGTCGCCTGATCGGTTATCTTGCTTAGACGAACTCACCGTCTTAGCCGCCAGTCGTCACCGCGGACGAGTGCAGCTCGTTGCACACAGGCCTGATACCGTACCACATAAGCAGAAGAGTGTACAGACCTTAATTCGAGAGGGGGCAAGGCCGTCTTGTGCAGGTATCGCAGCAGTGAAGGACGGGTCGAGTACACACTAATCGACTATCGAAGTCGAAGGTGCAAGCAGATAGCCAAGTCGTTTTCAGCTTGCCAGGCTGATGAGACCCTACTACCTACCCGACCTTGGATACTTGCAAACACAAGCTTCTAGCCTGACATTGACAAGCAACACGGGACAAGAATCGCCTGTACGCATTGCGTTACAACTGTGCTTGTCGTCCTGCCCCGCCTGCAACTTGTCCTAGTGTCGCCGTGAGAAATGTGGGCCGCTTACGATGACGTCGGAATAAGCCACAGCTTCCCCGCAACACTACGTCACATCCCGTTGTCGCGGGTCCAAAGGCTGCAGGTGCGGCAGGGGTGTGCCACACTGAACAGGGATGGTACGACTTCTCTACACAGTATTTCGACGACCTATCAATTGGAGACATATTATTGTATCAACTGGCCGAACTCCATCCTGAAGTCTTCTGTAGTAAATTGAGCTTCTAGGCGTTTCAGGGCTGTGCACTACCTTGGGCTCTCCTAGGTCTTTCAACTGACGATAACGAGACGTCCGCCTGCACTGCCTGGCACAAACGTATGTCGCAAAACGAGGTGGAGGGCTGAAGCAACGACGATGAGTTGTAGATGGAAGTGCACCGATTTCCGAGGTGTCTGTGACGGAACGACTATAGCCCGAGTGTAAACAAGATGACTTTGGTGAGATGGTCAGCAGTGTCTTTGGCGATCACTGTTCCAAGGTTGACTTGGCATCCGTGCAACCCATCGGCGACACAGAAGTCATTTATAAGAGAACGGGCACGGAAGCAGTCTCCATGGTAGATCGCTACTGTTTCTGGACTCTAGATAAGTATTCTGTGCAAATCCGTTTTGCGAAGAGTCAACACAGTTGAGTTGCATATGCACAGTCTAAGATAAGTCTACCCAGATTGGTCCCCAGAAATTGAGGGAGCCAACCGGTTCTACTTATACAGCAGCGCACCTGAGCTCAGACTATGCAGAAGTTATCATGACTCAAAAGGCACGGGAAAACTGTGTGTTGTTTTTGTAAGCGCCTACGGCTTCATCGCACATTCCTAGACTTGCATCCCTTCCGCATGCATCGCATAGGTCGTAGAGTCTCCTTGCCGGCAGTCTATTATAATTATCGTATTTTGGATGATTCATCACAAACAGCTTTGGAATGTACGAGTCGTCGGCCTTCAGGAACCAATCGTGGACATGAATGTCGAAGATCGATATATCCAAAGCCACATGACCCGCTTGTTTGCTGCTTTGACAGGTCTTCGATTTGGCTCTTGTCCCATTGTGGTCTTTAGGCTTCAAAAACAAAAGTCTGGGGCCCCGCAAAGTCCGGCAGATCTCGAGGCGGTGTCACAAGCACATAGCGGAGCTCTTGGCATAGGGCACTAATGTGACTCCTAACTAGAGTCTTCTTCGCCATGACCCATGATTGTGGAAGTTGCTTGCACGCAATCCTGGAATTAGACAATTGGCTTCCTGGCTCTCACAGAGTAAGGGCATGTGTTGACCCAATGCATGCTAGTATCCGGTTCGATCCAGATTGCTTGAAGGTCTCATTGCTTGAGCCACTTCCGAGCCTTATCAACAGCAGATCTAATCCACTACTCAGCATTTTTGGGCATTAGCGACTTTGTACTTATTAGTTGTCTTTTCTTGTGTATTGGATGAAAGGCCGGCAGCGATTTGGTACAGTACAAGGACTCATGAACTCCCGAACTTATGTTTTGTTGCCACCTCCTAAGCAACCCTTAGCCTAGCTTTGCTCTTCTTCAGACGTACAACAGCATGTTTTACACCTGTATGAAAGTCTCCCCTTGCCGCACTGGGCTGTAACATGACTATCGAAGTTAGTTGTGCCTATACAGCCCCGGGGGGATCCCTGCCAAGAGCATTGACGAGAGCACTCGGGCATCTGGAGGAGCGATGATGATCCCAAAGTGAGTATCCTCAAGGCAATTATCCTCAAGGCAGTGTGAACTGGCTGCTGAAGCAGGTGGTTGAGATATTTGGCGGCAACATCCATATTTAATAACGCCACTCCTGTGCACCCTCATGCCGATCTACACGCTCGGCCACCCGACCATGTCTTGCGTACTGTCAAGTGCCGCCACGAGCTATATGAATTTCACGCATCGACTTTACATCATGGCAGATGCGAACATGGTCTCTCTGAGTGCTCCAGACCAGGCATTGTGATCGGTCCTGGATCTTGGCAGGCTCGGGTGGGCAGGAGATCATATCGAACTCCGTCCGGACTTGTCTGCCGTTACATCCATCCAAGACTTCACTGTCATTTGAATCTATCAATAGTGAGCTGTGTCTCCAGGAACGAGAAAAAAATCCTTTGAAACCAGCCAAAATCATCCACTGACGCAATGGTGCCAGAGGCTGGAAGGCCACATCGACATCTACCATAGGGGATCAGTCCAGCCCTGACGACGTGCAAGCTTCAAAGAACGTTCGGAGCATCCATTCAATGTGAGTATTCTATTCTGGCACAAGGCCAAGAGATCCTGAACTCGTCATGCTGACACGATATCTCTGCAGACGTGTTTACCAAGCAGCTCCCACAAATGTCTCCGAGCTCCGAGCAGTAGTTGGAAAGTGCCCTGCAGGCTTCGGGCCGACTTGTTGGAAGACAATGATCATACAGAGATGAACTGGTGAACTGGATGGGAATCTGCGTCGTGCCTCGAGGTACATTGCTCGGCCCTCAGTCGCTCTCTGACTACTTTGGGGACGGACGCAATCACCGGAGAGCAGCAGCTTATAGCCCCTTTCAACCGGTTGATTTCTTATAATGATTCTTGCTTCCGCAGTCTGGAAAAGCTCGGCATGGCCAGTTTCCCACTGGACAACTCGCCCGGAGACGCTTAATTCCTCGACTATGGTCCGGCTGCCTTGTGACCAAGTGCCGCATGCTGCTGCATGTGCTATCTTTGGCCCACCCTACGTGGGAGAACTGTCAAGGCGAAAGCAGCTAGGACTGCAGGTCCGATGGGATCCACTCTTTTCAGTCGGGCGCTGCACGGTCTCGAGACGACCACTTGTACAGATCTCGCAGAGCCGACCGAAGCGGAGCTCGACAAGAGGAGCGGACGAGTCAGCCTCAGATACAGGTCCATCTCAAATCGTTGTAGGCCTTGAACACGAAGAGGCGTTCATAAACTCAGGTGAGCACATACGAGCGAGCTCAACATATACTCGCAGCAGAAGTTGGGAAAATGGAGGTGCGAAAACGAAGATGACCAGTAGCAGGACCTCAGCTGCGGATATACCGACAAGATTACCGCAGCGCATCAGCCTAGAGAAAGTCTTATGATACATGCCTACCTTTGTGTAAACGAGTGTTCGATATGACTGAAAGTATAGCATGCGTTGGCATAGAGGCGCAGTGGACAGCCGCTATTGCACCGACTTTGGCTGTAGTCTTTCTCTGAGATGCAGGAAAAGCAAGCATGATATTCGTACAGCATCTAGTACACAGTAGTCACTAGTAACGTAAACAAAGATCGCGGGCCCCAAAAGTAATCACAAAAAGCTTTAGAAAGGCGGGCCGAGGAAAAAATCAATCTAATATCTAATCTAATCCATCTCCTCGGCCCATGCCTTGACTCGCGCCTCGGCTCGCTCCGCCGGAATCGCTAGCGCCCTGAGGACATCTCCTCTACCCACCACACCGCAATTTTTGCCGTTCCTTTCTTTGCTCTTGCACTCCTCTACATGCAGGCTGACTTGTTGGTTCTAGTCTCACGAGAATTGCTTTTGTCTTCTTTGCTATATCTCTACGATCCGTCTTGTGCTCCTGACAGGGATTCGCTCTCTTGACCTCGGCTGTTGACATTCGGCCGACGACAACCTCGCATATCCAGTCTGGGCCCAGGAACACGCCCTTCTATAGAGCCCAACTTTCCGAGCGAAGCTCTTCTCTTGCCTGCCCACAAACAAGCACTCTCTCGTCATTCTCGCAACAAACCACCCAAAACATGTCCGAACCAACCTCCCAGCCCGAACAAGGCCCCATCGACCTGCCCACAGGCGAGCCCATCCCCTCGGCGCCGGCACCGACCTCGCTCCCCTCGTCCGAACCAGCGCCCACCATCACCACCTCCTCCTCCAGCGCGCTCCCCACCCGCCTGCTCATCAAAACCGACGCCTTCCTCGCCCACCTCCAGCGCTGCCTCGCCACGCCCTCGGGCACCGACACCGTCCTCCTCTTCCTCTGCTACACCTCGCGCCTGACCGGCGCCCTCGCAACCTCCCTCTCCCACGCCCTCCTCCACCGTACCCTCACCACCCTCGCACTCACCCTCCCCCGCAACCAAACCGCCATCATCACCGTCGCCAAGCACCGCCTCACCCCGCGCCGCGCCGCCTTCGCCTCCCTCGCCGCCCTCCTCGGCGCGCGCCTCAAAGCCCTCGGCGGCCTCGCCAGCGAGGCGCGCACCATCGCGCGCCTGTGGGCCCTGCTGAACATGTACAGCTGGGCGAAGCGCCTGGTGCTGAGCCCGCGGCCCGCGTCGCGCGCCGCCGTCGCGCTGGACTGGGCGCAGCTGGTGGCGTGCACCATGTTCCAGGTGCTCGAGAACGGCGCGTATTTGTCGTCCAGGAATATCATGGGCTGGACGCCTGCCCAGCAGGGGCGTGCGTATGTGGTGGGGGCGCGGTGGTTGGCGCTGTATACGGGGCTGGAGATCGGGAAGCTGATGGCGACGATGCTGGCGGCTAGGAAGGGGGCGAATGGGAAAGAGGTCGCCGAGACGAGTGAGGAGGATAAGGCGGCGATGGAGGCTGTGCGCAGGAGTATGGCGATCAATCTGGCGTGGACGCCCTTGACGATCCATTGGTCTGCGGACACGGGGTTCTTGAGCGACCTGGCCGTGGGACTTGGCGGGAGCATTCCGGGGATACTGCAGATGAGGAAGCTGTGGAGGGATACGGCACAGTAAGCCGAAGGACTCGTGATGGGAGCATCGCATAGCTGAGGATCGCGACGGAACGCACTTTGGTGGCGTTGGCGACATTCGACAGCATGGCAACAATAGAAGGACGGGAATCGGACTTGGGCGCCGTCGCCTTTGCCAAAGATGCAGATCATCATTTTGTAGCGTGCATGGAGGTACCGTTGATTATGAATTGTGGTATCATTGTTACTTGCCGCCCCGCTGGGCTCCTATTTCCCGTTTTGGACCATATTCGACTTCCATGTCCAATCTTGCTCACCGCATCCGTGAGCGAGCTGGTAATAGTACATCTTTGGAGCTTCCAAATGCTCCCCCGAGTTTTCGTATAATCAGTGTTTAATGTGTACAGTTCGTCTTCATCATATCCCCGGAATCCGCATATGTCTTGTTTGATGAACGCCGAGGCCGCCCCAAATGACAGTCCTTGATAGATATTATTGAGTGTGGCACCTCGCTTCGCTGCGCGCTGCCGCGTATCAGGGCGCGGTATGCCGCTCTCCATAGGAGGGCCGATTATGCGCAAAGTCTGCTCCGAAACTTACCACAAGGCCACACTCGCAAGCGCAGCACAGAGTGAGAGGAACCGTGACCAGCTCATCACCGTCTTCGATGCGCCTGAGCTGGTAGCGTCGAACGGACTGCCTCCTCCTCTTCCGCCACTATTCTGTGTCGAGGTCGAGCCGGATGCTGACGTTGTTGACGTTGATGACGAGAAAGAAGTCGGTATAGAAGAAGTCTCGGGTATCGGTACCAATGGTGTTGTTATGGTCTGCAATGTGGACGAGACTGACGGCGGAACCACTGTGGAGGTGGCGGTAGACTGTACTGGTGGAAGGGTAGACAATATAGGTATGGGCGGAGTCAGTGTGGCAGTCGTCATTGTCTGCGTCACAGGCGGTGGGGTCGGTATGATAGTGAAAGATCCAATGCTCCTCGAGGTCGTGAGAGCAGATGTGATTATCACGACGGGGGTCGTTGTTGTTTGCAATATCGGTGTTGGCGTTGTTTGTAATATCGGTGTCGTCGTCCTCGCGGTAGATGTGCTCGGCGCCAGAGTGAAGTCGTTGCCGAAGCACAAGTCCAGTATCAGACTGCCACGTTGTGCCTCAGAAAGCAGGTCCAGCGACGCTGACCGTGAGTCCACGCTTTGGCATTCATCCTCCGCAGTGTTTTCGATCTGCTTGATTCCGGCGATGCATGATAGAGAGCAACTCCCTCCCTTAGTGAAGTCATCGTCGGTGCACCCTTGAATCGCGGCATGGTAGACGAGAGAACATGACATGGGCAGCACGCCGTCCTGGACTGGCTGCAGGTCGTTGAGCGAAACTGCGGATGCCGTTGATACCAAGGCGACGAGCACACTGATGCGCAATGTCTGCCATCGCCGTGTCCGTATTCTGGCCATCTTCGATCCTCCTTCCCGCCAACCTTGTCGAACTGTGAAGCTCACGTACTCAATATGTGTGTCAGACCATTCCTGTGTTGTGGGTTCTGCAGGCTATGCGCCCGTTGCGGGCTTTTCTGACGATGTAGGTGCAGATTTAGGAGATGTTGGAACCCGCACGATGACAGCGAGGTTTGACAGGCAGCCTGATGACCCTAGTCGGCCAGATTGGGTCGACTAGGTGTCAGAGCCAGGGTAGTGCCTTGTTTCCGACGAACACGTCAGGGCTCAGGCTTGCGTTCGTCGGTCGTCCCAGGTACTATCGAAACACGTGCCGTGTCAGGACCTCAAGCCACCCACTGGCGGACGCAGATCCGGCTCGATATTCCTGGAAATGACCTCGTTGTGTCCGCTTAGGTCGCCAGTGCGGAACTCTAGGGAACTCTTCGATCGAAGATCTCGAATGAACCCACTTCGATGGCCCAGACAGGTGCGCTCGATGATGATCTGCAAGCGATCCGAGGTTGGGGGGCGCTGCCACGAGGCGCGGGGAGGAGCACCAGCTGTCAAACAGGAGATCACAGGCGATCACAGGCGAAGGCTTGTGCAGTACTGTGTAGAAAGCGAAGCGGAGTTGTTCAAAGGTCCAACTATGGCCACGGAATTTCCAAAG
Organism: Plenodomus libanotidis; assembly: GCA_022609195.1. Taxonomy (NCBI): domain Eukaryota; kingdom Fungi; phylum Ascomycota; class Dothideomycetes; order Pleosporales; family Leptosphaeriaceae; genus Plenodomus; species Plenodomus libanotidis. The sequence continues at coordinate 218,882 of JAGKQA010000010.1, read as the reverse complement.
TGTGCGACTTGTATGAACGAGAGCCAACGAACGGGTTGCCGTCAACTGCACAGCGAAGTCGACTCAAAATGTGATAATATCGGATTGTGGTTCGCCAAGCGCAGCTATGGCGCTCGTCCGAGACGCTCACTTAGCCACTTGGATGGTAGTGTCTTGGTGTTGAGTGAGTGGTGAGCAAGCTGTGAAGCGATCTTCGCGAGGAGGAAAGGGGCAACGCAAGGGACATGCGAATGTTTTGAGTTTGATGCAGAGAAGGAGGTCACGACCGATCAGGTCACTCCTGCTTGGGTGTGCACGATGTCATGTAAGGAACATTCAGATGAAGCGGTGCAAAGTGTTTGGAACCGAAGAAAGGCGAGGAACCACAACCAGAGTTGACATGCGCAGCGTGCTCGATGGTTGGCTGACAAGCACAGCTGTCAGAGCGAATTGACACAAGTAGGCCACAAACACCTACCATCCTGCACACGATCATATCACTCGGTAGTCGGTGACCTATCGTCAGCTTCACAAGAGCTGGTGGAACTGGAAGTGGCTGTCCTCGAGCCCGTGAAAGGCAGTCGCCGCTCGTGTGTTCCGCTTCATTCGCTGTAGTGCAGCGAGATCTTGCGTCTGTCCACGGTCGGGCGCTATTCGGGCGTTTCAAGAAGAGCCGAATGGTCGTGGTCGTCTGAAAGTACGCCGTACTGTGCCTGTGTGCTTCGACAAGTGACAGTTGGAGGAGGGGAGCAGCAAATTGTGGACGAACGGCGTGTCGCCCTCAATCACCAATGGAAACAAGCGGTCGGTGGATGTTTCGACGAGGTGAAACGTCTGCCATGGACTGACGTCGTATTCTTGGCGCCCCTGCATGGTTGCAGCAGGGTAAACGATTGGCTGCTTGTAAGCCTGGGTAGACCCTTGCCGATATCCACCAGCCATACCTTCTCAGCCACACCTTCTCAGCCACACCGTCTCAGCCACACCGTCTCAGCCACAGCAAGATCCCTGACTTGAACCTCCCGTCTTGGTGAACCCTGGCCGACATCTTGTCGTTGGCCTCACTCTGCTCGTGGACGATGTTTGGATATCTTCCAACATAAACCCAGAATATATCACTCATACAGAAAAATCAACAAAACGGCCTCTTATCCGGACCTAGTTCCACTCAACGCCTACCAATTGTGTGCCGACGCACAGAGGGGAGCTTAGACGAGCCTTGGGCACGCATGTACAAGGCATTACAATATCCTTTTCGTATTTTCCCCGATTTTGCGCCCGACCACAGCAGCTTCGAGGAAGGTATGAGAAGAGGCAACTCTGCACAAAGGAGACCAGCGTCTTTGAAAGGCAATCTCAATTCATGATGAGAACCTTTGATCCAACAGCGTTGAGTGGAGATAATTGCAAAGAGACCAATCACGCTTCAACCTAGCCTGCACTCAGTGTAGAAATGTACCTCATGAAAGCACACTATAGCAATAAAACACAGCCTGCTTCGTTCTCTGCAGCTGTATGTGGAGGGCTCCCAGCAAACCTTGACCCAACCTTGCAACTTGCTTCATTACGAGATCAAGTCTTGCTGACGACTGAGCTAACACCTTTGACTGTTTTCATGAGCACTCGCCGCATGAATGGACGACTGGTAGAAACTGCGCGAGTTCAGGTCTCCGAGACCGCCCGGCTAAGATCCCTCAGACGTCTCCAAAGCAGACACCCCAGCCTGAACGCTATGGCTCTTGAGCTACTTCTGTCTCGAGCCGTTTCGCAGAACGGCATAGCCAAGTTTGCAGGTTTGCGAGTCACACGGCTCTTTTCCATAAATCAGATGCTTCTTGTTTCATTCACAGCAAGTCCAGGTCAAGGAAACAGACAGGTATTAGTGCACGGCCAGCTCTGGTCTACGCAGTGCGCATGGCAGTCTGTTTCCTCGCTGAATCGATGTGCGTGCGTGCTCAGATCGCGTGAACGTTAGGGCCTCCTGGAGAAGCCTTTGTCTCAGGCTGAGAAATCATCTTGCTACATTACGTGCGGTGACTCGGTGGCCTGACGGCACGAATCCGCTGCAAAAAAGAGAGCGGAGTCTGGAGCGCCGTGATGAACTGTGACTTGTTTTCAAGCACGCCGCATTCATTCTGTCAATGTCGGTGAGGTGATTGTGCAATAAGACTGAATACAGCAAGGTTAGTGTCTGCCATGGGAAGGAACTGAAACTCTGCAGCAAGTGAAGTAGCTGGACTGTGGAGCACCTGGCACCTGGCGCCCACGAGTACCTATGTATTCCACAAGCTTAATGACCAATACTCGAACACAAAGCAACTAGAAACAAACGGCTTTCTCGTGCAATCCGAAATCCGCATACAACTGCAATTCCATAAGGCAACGCTTCCCACACCTAAAAAAAAAAAAGCTCAAGCAACAGCAACCATGCGCTCCACAGTCTCTACTCTCTTCTGGACCGTGCTCCTCGGCGAAGCCATCGCCGCCCCTAAGCCTGCCACCCAGCGCGACACAGAGCCCGTTTGTCCCTCTCCTGCTTCAACCATAACAAACGTACACAAGGTAGCAACAATACTAACCAAGCAAATAGGACCAGGTCGTCTGCAACATCGAGAACTTCAAGTCCGAAAACTGGGGTGACCTCCTCACCAACTACATCGGTGATTTGCGCAGTGCCGGTAGCCTGACCATCGGCCACCAGGCCGGCGGTGGATACTGCAACCGTTTGAAGTGCGACAACGGCTTCAACGGAGATGTCGCCATATGTAAGTATGCCTGAGACTTGTACTTATCAGATGACGACTCTAAGTCTGCACCTTGTTTGTTTTCACCGGCATGAGTTCGATGGGCTAATAAGTACTTCTCCAGACATTTGTAATGACGGCGATGCCGACGTAACAGTCGACCAGGCCAACGTGGCCGATCTCGCTCAAGCTATCCGTAAGTCTTCCGGCTCACATTGAACCACGCTCCTCGCTCTGATTATGCATCTTGCTAACACGGTTCTTCTCCCGCCAGTGAACAACAACAGTTGCCTCTCCTCCCAGCGAAAGGGCAAGAAGTCATATACTCTTGTACAGGGGCAGGCCTTCAACCACACCGGTGGCTGGAACGTCATCTTGGGCATCGCCGACGGCGAGTCGTGCTAGATCGCTTGCTTGGAGGCAACCGCATGGAGCAAGCCTTGCCAATAATTAGGAAAAGGGTGGCAAGACCCATAGTCTGCGCAAAATTCTAGCATCGAGATGGTAGAGCAATTTATTCCTGTTTTGCAGACCTGGGTCTTGTGTTGGTACCGGTCTTGCAAACGACTCCAAGGAAAGGGGTTAAGGCAGAGAATTTGGCACATACCTGCATAAAAACTTGCATCTGACGTGGGTGCGATGATAGCCACGGGAAAGCGTTGAGCTCAGTCTTGTGTCCCACATGCCAGGCCAAATGGACCGTGTCTGTCGGGTTTTTGTACCCAGTTTCTCGCAGGAATTGAGGAAAGGCTGTGTGCGCCGGGAGCAGGGAGTTGAAGCTAAGTAGCCGGTGAAAGAGGTTGTTAGCAAAATATAGTCAACTGGGACATAGACAAGGAGTGCGTAGAAATATTCAACACCGGCTGAACAACAAAGGGTTTCCATGGCTTTGGTGATGTTGTTCGAAAAGTAGGAGTCATCCTCAGACTGGGAAATCATATCGTTGGCCTGATAGAAACGCAGGAGACGTTTTGGCAGCAGTCATCAGCCCCTGAGCGCAGGATACAAGGTTTCCTTCCATCACCATACGTACTTAAAAGGACAGGGTCAACCTGGATCTTCTCCGACAACGCAACATAGCTCAATGTTCCAATCTGGAGGGAAAGAGCGCTGAGGATCCCCTTTTCAATGCCAATGAGGGCAACCGGGAGCTCAAGAGGCCGGATAATTATCAGCAAGATGTGAGAGCTAGCAGGGAGGACCGAAGAGCGGCTTGAGGCATGAAGAATTCCTGGATTACTTAATGTGGCCTGAAGCTGACGAGCAATGTCGACAGCTATTTCAATGGCATGGCTGAGTTTGCGTCCGGCTTCGCGTGGCCGATGACGGAGATCATCACCAAGCTTGAGAACGCCGTCTGAGTTGGCTGCGATGGCCTCAAGTTTGGCAGCCAATTTCGTAGTCTCTTCACGGGTAATGGATGCAGCCATGATGGATGGAATGAATTTCAGCAATGTGACAATGTGAACTCTCGCACTAATGCTGGCCTCGTAAGACGATGCTGTCCTCGCTAGACGATGCTATGCTTTCGTGATACCTGAACAGCGGCAAAAAGGTCGAGGCACACGAATATATACTTTGGTTGTTCCAGTCGTGCTGTGTTACCCAAGCTGGCTGCGAGGAACCAGAGCCACTGTCGGACATGATGGAAAGTGCCCAATCCGGGGTCCAAAAGTTTCCGTTGCGTTGCAGGAAGACCTCGATCCACATCCCCACAAAATGGACCCATGGCGAAATCCATTCACAAACACACCACTCTTTCTCGATGCAACAGTAAGCCCGCCACCTCGTTATCGAAATCAGAGACGACCGACCAATTGCACATCAATATATCCACTTTACAATTCGCCCCGCTTTACCAATATATCCAAGTCACAGGACTCGCTACACTGTAACGCTACAAAATATGTACATCACAAGCTCCATTTCTGAAACCTACAAAGGCCACGATGCATTGCTACACTGCTACATGAAGCAAGGGTGAAGAGATAGAATTTCGTCCAAGGTCCAAAAGACGCGCTGGAGTAGATCGCGTGTGAGAATCGGGCAACGATGCAGGGACTTAGCCTCTCTAACCAACACTTGACAGCGGCTTTGTGGGCCAATGTCATCAGCGTGGGATTATGGACAAAAACTGGCATGTTGAGACGTTTCTGCTACTTCATCAGAGTATAGATACTCCACTGAGAGATCTACTATTTTCATCTCTTGAAGCCTCCAGATTTGAAATTTACCATGAACTCCTGGAAAACTTGGGAATCCCGAAGTCTGTACAGCCTAATCACTACTCAAAACCGTAAAAACCTGGAGGGGACGTTCCAAACCGGGTCATGTCGGTGGAGTTGTAATTAGTTGACCTCCTACTTTTGCAAACTACCCGTAACTGTTGTAGAAGGCCCGAGTGGTCAAGTCAGGACAAGTTTCTACCCACAAGTGCTCCAGTCTATCGAATCCTGTGGGCTTACTGCGAATCGTTTCTGTCCTTATCCGGTGCTCAATTCTGTAATGCGACGCTCAGCATCCGGAAACTAGAATCAGGGTGAGGCTGATAAACTCATTGAAAACGTTGGCAGCTCATCAACCTGGACATTCTAGGTGTCAGATTGAGTCGCTCGAGCCGAGGACTTTCATGCCGCCCATAAGCTTCGCGTCTTGCTTTTTGGACAATTGCATTTGCCCGCATGGGTCCTGACTTGTATAATATCTAGACTATACATGTACGTCCAAACTCTCACAATCGGACGCAATAGCACAGCGGAGGCCTAGCGCTGAGCGGAAGGCGCTCACGGAGGTTTCCTCGATCTTTGGTTAGGTAGGGAGATTACGTATTTTACAATTTGGGGATTGAAGCTGTGTACACTCACCAGGACTCATCATACTAATTTGGTAAGAGGCACACAACAAGATCAGCCAATAATCCTATATAGATTTCCAGCGCCATGACTCAGACAACGCCTCAGCCTTATCTCACTTACACGAATTACACAAGCTTACTACCAATTTACACTCAACCATAAACACGAGAACAAGACACTTTAGTAAGAGATAGATATAATGGCCTTGTGTACCGGCTTGTACCTAGTAATACAGCTTTATCAATCCTTCGAGCGGTCCAGCCCTTGGTTTGAGGGCACTCGCAATCCATAAGCTTCATAATTGGACAATTAAGGTCCCCCGCAAGAAAGGGGACACTGCTGGCAAGTAAATTCTTCCGCACCTTTATTCGTCTGCTGTTAGCTTTATAGAAAGACAACCTTTATTTTTATTTTTTATTTTTTGGCTCCAAACCTATAGAAAACTTCAACGGACATTTGTGCTCAGTCGGGCAGCGGGCTTCAACTAGATTCCACTCAATGGCCCAAGCCTCTCTCCACTTCGCGCAGCAGCAGGATACATTATCACAATCAACAATTACACATGCTTCTGTAACAGCGTTTATCTAGATAATGAATATGAATCAGCCCAAGGTTGTGGACTGCGTTGCGATGAGGCCTCGGGAAAAACATAGGCTCTGTAATACGAAGGGAAGACATCTAGTACTCACACCACAAGCGCAAGCTGTTGACCCCAAAGAAGCGGCCTTCGAAGTAGCGCCAAAGAAGAACAGAACAAGTTTAATCTACATATAGAGAATCAGGTGACTTACTAAGTTTGAGTTCAAAAAAGGTTAAGGTGAGTCAAGGAATGTGGATTACGGGGTAGAACAAACATGCAAGGGACAAAACCTAAATGGCAGGTCATTTGAAGGTCTTTATAAAACATCGAAGGCTTATCTTGACAGCACAGGGCTCGAACAGACTTGCAACAGCCGCAATCATATCAGTAATCGACTAGAAAAGGTCCAGAAGCTCAACCGCGAACGAAAACTGAAGGCTGCGTAATAATTACGCAGCAAAGATCCAGGCCGTTGTGCAGCACTTTTGCAAAGCCGTAACAAATTTATCTCAGCAAGCGTATTTAACCTGGGGAATCACGTTCTAATGAGTGCACAGCTGTATGCCGTGTCGAGCTGGCATCAACGGTCATGCTATGAATGTCATGTCGGAGCGGCTGGTCATCTGTGGACCCGGGAGCACACAAGCTTCAACGTTTCGACAAGGAATTACCGAGCACTAAAATGACAGTCAAGGCTGCACATGGTTGCCGAATTTGTATTTCCGCATTTGGCTCGTTGTTTGCCGTGACCATAGGTCCTGCGCCCGTCGTTCTCGAGCCCCAGGTCATAGATGAAATAGCAGATCCTGGGGCAGAACCTCTAGGCTTCATCCATGTGTGCTCATGAGGGCTGGTGAAGTATGTGCTTGAATCCTACCGTGCTTGACCGTTATCAGGCGACTAACAGCTGATGTGTTTTCGAACCTGAACAGTCGGCCTCGCTCAGGCTTCTACTCCAGCTGCGCAATGTACATCATCGCCCAGTACGGATCCTATGTGTCAGACTCTGGTTTTGAGCACATGAAGTGGATACTCAGCTTATATGATTGGGACATGAGCGTTCCTTAAACCCCACACTGTTGCGGCGGTTGCTGCACGCAGCCGTGCTGGCAAAAAGACCTCAAAGGGTAGGCTGGAACCATAGACAACGTCAAAGATACACGGACAAGCGTGCGAATCCGCGAAGGACAAGTCGGGCTGCACACAACAAGGTCTACCCTACTCTCCGGGAGTGAGCTCGATGATGAAAATTGCAAGTGCGCAAGAACTTGTTGCCACTCTTCGATCGGGGTCAATTGCCCATTATGTACTTAATGCTTCCGTTCAGAACATCTGTCTCTGATTGATATTGCTATCAGCCAATGTCACAGAGATGGTGACATCCGGGCTAATGAATAAAGACGTGATGGATTGATGGCCGAGCGAAGCACACCTGGGCGGTGGATAGGGTGCAGGAGGCAGCAGAGGGGGCGAAGAGGATCGACTAAGCCGCTAAGTTACTCTCATACCCTAGGATGCAACAACAATGGTTGCGGTGCACCAATCGATGAGAAACTTTTGGCATGTGCAGCTTTCGCGCTATATCCAGCCCTGGTATTACTTTTCACCTAGCTGATTGCAATGCATGTGGAACGAGGATGCCTAGTGGCGTTGGGAGCCGCAGGTGGAAAAGGTCTTGCGGCATTTTGCATAGCATCCCGCCAGCAAAGCATTCTATTCCGAAAGTTCTAGTGAGATCTCGTGGAGCCCAAGTGAAACGCGCTCCAATATACTCTAACGAAGGAACCTTGGAAAATAACAGCGGCAAGCTAATGCAAATCGCCCGCAATTTTCGAGCGTTGTTAAGGATTTCAGTATCTGTCAAAATGATCGCAGCTACCACTACTGCGGTACGAATAGAACCTCTCGCTTAGAAACAGCGAGTGCGGCAGATTTCGAGCCCCAAAGTCTTATCAGCATAGTGTGCAAATTGAAGAATAAATATGCTAGTGGGAGTACACATTTCCCATGGAAGCCACCGATGTGTGACGTCTAGGATGAGTCCATGTGTACCGGGCTAAGAACGCAAGAACATTGGCCGCGACATCCAGAAGGGATTTGTAGGAAGATAGGTTACATTAGTTGGAGAAAATCTCGACAGTCTTCGGAAGGGTTTTGCTGTGTAGCCCCCATATTAGTGGTCGTGGAAGGTCCCCGATGACGATGAGATCATACATCCATTATTGCATCGGTCTAGGAGGACGGGGCGAATGACGTTTGAAGCCAGCAAAAGAATAGGTACATAGCAGAGAACTTTTGCTCCGACTGCACAAACTACCACTTTCTTACACACTCCAAGAAGCAGAAGCTCAAGTACACGATAAAAACAACCCCCGAAGATCCATCGTGCAACTACTCGAAAATGGCGCCAACCAACGAAGAGCTGAACAAGATCGCCCAAGACGCCGAAAAAGACCTGAACTCATACCAGGCTAAGCAAGGGCTGAACCACTCGAGCGTCGATGATGCAGGCGTCGACACCGGCGTTGAGGCCAAGTTCCCTGGGGTTGAGGTCAAGTACGGCTCGGACCTAAGCACGAACGCCAGCTACAACAAGCGCATCCCACCGTCAGAGGGGGGTGACTTGGACGATCGTGGCCGGTGAGTTACTACTCTCCATTTTGGTCCCATCGCCGATGCTAAATCATGTGTTTTGCTTGGCTCAGACAGACACGAGGATCCCAGTTTGAGGGCAAGGGCGGCCCCGAGGACAAGCTGGACAACGGTGGGGAGAACGACGTGGATGTTACCGTGCCAAAGGAGGCAGTGGGCAAATAGATCTTCATGGGGCGCGCAGCGAGTGTGGCGGGTGCATGCTACCTAGTTCTCTAGAAGAGAAGATTTGAGTGACCAATACCAAGAGCGCATATTTCGCAATCTGTCAGGCAACATCAGCATTGCTCAGCCAGCCGAATCAGTTGAGCTTGCGATGTTGCCATTCATTCGACTTTGCAGTGACGGCCTCGAGACCCCACAGAGGATATTCCAAAGACATTCTCGGCGAGCGTCATGTTGTCCCATCGCCCGCAGCACGTCCAACACCAAACCAGCCAATATACACTACGCACGGTATGCCGTGGCCACCACCGCCCACGACGGCGCGAATCCCCTTAGGCTCGCCAACGGTCTGCCTGAGAATCAAACATCTCCTGGGAGCGCTTAGTCTGCTCTCGTTAGTATCGCGCCAAGGCACAGTCATTGACCAAGACAAGGAGCACAAGTGAGCAAGCTGCCGTGGCATCTCACCAATGTTCTTGTTGGACTACGGCTGTATGTACAGCCCATTAAAACCCCTTCGCTGATCAAGTCGAGGGCGCAGAAAATGACCTTCCCGATGCAAAAAGGAGCAGCCGCAAATTCCATATCGCCATGTTAGTTGTCGCTTGGAGCACTCAACAGTGGTAACATAGCTCGCGTCCGCGCAGGCGGTAGTCCAATGGTACACTGACCTATCTCATCCACTTGAGGAGCTGGGGAATATCGCCCCATCCAGGCACCGCTGGCGAAGTCCAGTCTGATGCGAAATCTGCGGCAGAGATTATCGCTGCTCAGACCTGTGCGTCTTCCAATGCTTTGTAGCCAGCCCGGCCTGCGCAAACTGTGCTCTAGAGCACGAGAGCTTGCGGCGGCACATAGCAGCGGAGGCTTATCCTTTTGGCGCGCTGTGTTCGGCCCAACGATGTGATTGACCTTGACGATGAAGTGGCGCTGACCGTTTGAACAGTGATTCGCCGTGCCACGTCAACACTGTCATGCACATTTCCTGAACCTGGCAGGCGAAAACGTGCTTGGATGTCGTTAACAGCGGACTCGATGTCCAGGAGTCGGTGACCATTAGACAACGCCTTGGAGCCGTATCTGCCTCAACCAAGGCGTCCGCCTCCCAATTGAGAATCATAACGAGGCCATCACAGAGGATTGATGGAGGTCGAAGGTCGAGAGGGATTCCACAGACTGTTCGAAGACCTTCAGGATCGCCACAAGTCAGTTCGCGGACCATGTTGCCAATCTCGGACCCCGCTGATTGCCTGGTGCTCTGCCTACTCCAATTCGAAGACGGATTCTGATTGTTGGATGCAAAATCGGATCGGAGCGAATCCGATTTTGGCGGTGAATCGTCGGCGCAAGACCTGCTCGTCCATTGCGTCAAGTTTGTCCGCAGGCGCCACACTGCAGAGTTCCATACTGAAACATCGCCGAACCACAAGGTATCGCTGGTCCAGAAGCATGACTGTTTTCCAGTTATAGGAATAGTCGTTCTGCGCCCGGTTTGGCGACTCGAGCAGCTGGTGCCTCGTCCTTTGTTACAGGGACACTCTGTCGTGAGCACGACGTTTCGATTGGTCCAAAAATGCAGCAAATGGCTCAAGCTTGGCCCTTGCTGGGTGATGTCTGCTCTGGCGCTTTCGCATCCGCCCGCACTTGCTCTTCTTTCTGCGCCCTCAGCGCAGCGATGTTGTCGTCAATGATGGCGATCTCCGCGTCCAGCCTCAGAAGTTTCTCCTCCAGTATGTTCTCATACTCTCTGTTCGTCAGCTTCGTCATGGGACTCCATTTTCCAACGAGCCAGCCATCACTCTCTGAAGCACGCCCGCGCGAGGATGGCCACAAATTGACGACAGCTTGACCCGTCCCTCCAGCGAGCGATCCTACGACTAATGCTGGGAATATACTTCTAGAACCGCCTGCTGACCGTCAGCACGGCGCGTGAAAATGTGAGGAGCGGGGGACGTACGGATGAGACCAATGACAGTTGCGCCGGAGATGGCTGCACCAAGGGTGCTGGCTTCAACCTTTTGGAAAGCCGTGGCTTTGTCAATGGGACCGTGACGTTCCAGGATCATGCGTCTCGAGCCTGCGAAGATGTCAATATTCTATCTCCAGCCTCAGTAGTGCGTCAGAAGCAGATATATCTAGTTTCTGCCATTCACGGCCGGCCATGGGTCAAAGACCCAGCTGAAGATCAGCAATTATCGTAGAAACAGACACTTGTCCAGCGTCCACGATAGTCTCCTTCCAAGACAGATTGCTTTGCGTTCAGGCAGGGCTCAACGATCGCCGCCAGTCCAATGCGACTTCACGAAGGGAGAGGAAGATGTACCGTAGAATACGGAGCCTTGCGCAAACCACTGGAGGCCGTTGGCCAAAGCGAAAAAGACTGGGGTTTTGGATCCCAAGGCGATGCCCGATGCTGTGCCCCAAAACAAGCCGAGTGCTCCTAGATACAGTACATGTCAGCCTGTGATGTCTCGGATGGTAGTGTCGTCTGTCACTGGATGTCCATACCTGTGCCACCCCCTATCTGCAAACTTCTGGTGAATAAGTCATGCCCAGTGGTAATTGGTTTCTGCTTTGTCTTGTCCATTTGTGCTTGGGACTCGGGCGCCAGGTTAGTTGGAGCCATTGTATGGCCAGCACAATAGCATAACAATCAGAGAAAGGACACAGATCCAAGCTATCTTGGCAAATAGCAGCTGATAGGTGAAAGGAAGCTGTAGTGGTCTCCTGGAGTATACAACAGATTTGAGAGTAACATGTACCGAATTTCAATCGGTGCAGGTTGTCTTGGAGGATGGATTTCTCAGATTGATCTTTAGAGTGAGGTGTGAAGGACAGGGATGGGGATCTGGAGGCGCCAAACCAGATCAAGCTTAGTGCCATGAGGGCCCAGTCAGCATCCAAAAATTGTCTGTGCTTCTTCCAAAGTGTGCCTTCTGTGCGAGGGGCAAAGGCAAGGCTTTTTTTCAGCGCTAGCACAAGCAGAAGACCAGAGGTGGATTTGCAGCTCTTCCTCCCACCATCGCCCCAATTCCATCAGAACTCACCAAACAACAACAACCAGTCCTCATCTCCACAGTACATCTTCAGGAGATAAGGAACCACCGACGTCATACTATTGCTCGTCGCTCCTGCCGCCAGGTGTCGCTTCTCTCGGCGCCTTCCAACCGCCGGCAAGCACCCAGTGGCCAGAGTCTGACCTCCCTCCACCTTGGACCAGACACCACCCAGAGATCACATCTCGACTCTGACATAGATACCTCACCCGACACTCCTCCTCCATCATCCTCCTGTCGACAGACGCGACTAGCCTCACTTGCCGAGTCTCTCTCAGACTCGACCTGCCCTTGCGCCAGACGTCGCGCCCGACAACCATTCTCTGACTACGTGCCCAACTTTGTGCGCGTAGCCACCTTTCAACCGAACCGCAAACATGGGTATGGAACAAGCAGTCCTTGAGGAGATGGACAAACAAAGTCACTGACAACAACTGGAACAGCTCCCAAGAAGGAGAAGGCTCAAAAGTTTTCGCTTAATGAGTTTATGAACGAAGGTAGGCCCCCACCAGGTCCCACCAGCATCGGCTTCACGTTCGCGTTCTGGGCATCGCGATGTGATACTGATATTCTTCGCAGGCTCCGGCGGCGGCAACTGGGCCGATGAAGTTGAGGAGACCTATGGTAAGTTTTCTGCCCTACCCGACATGATTGAATCTCCTCCCACGTCTACATAGGGAAGTGCGCGCAACTGACATATCACCATCAGGCACTCAGCCACTTCCTTCTACCGACCGCAACCGTGGCTTCGCCAGCAGCTTTGGAGGTGACCGCGGCGGTGACCGCGGCGGATCCGACCGCTATGGCGCTGGCAGCAGCGATCGCTTCGCAGGTGAGACTCTTTGCTGTAGGTACCGTAATATCAGATCTAACCAACAAACAGGCTACGCACGCCAGGAGCGCGAGGAGCTACCGCTGCCGGACAAGCCTCCTTACACCGCTCACCTGGGCAACCTGTCTTACGATGCCAACCAGGAGGCTGTGACCGAGTTCTTTACCAGCGCTGGATGCAGCGTGATCAACGTTCGCATTGTCGAGGATCGCGAACAAATGCGCCCTAAGGGATTCGGCTATGCTGAGTTTACTACTGTCGATGACCTGAAGAAGGCTCTCGATTTGAATGAGGAATCCTTTGTTGGCCGTAACATCCGCATTCGCGTCGCCGACCCACGTACGCCACATCTCCCGTTGTCACACGCCCGTCATACTGTGTACTGACTTTTTCACAGCTAAGGACCGCTACGGAAACGACAGCAACCGCGATTTCTCCGACTGGAGCCGCAAGGGACCTCTAGCCGACCTTCCTCGATCCAACACCCGTGGTCCTCGCGACTTCAACGACGCCCGTGGCGGTGGTGGTTTCAACGATGCCCGTGGAGGCGAGCGCGAATTCCGTGAGCCCCGCGAGGCCCGCGAGCCGCCTCGTGACCTGAGCGGCGCAAGCTGGGAGCGTCGTGGACCTCTTTCGCCGGCTGCTGCACCTCCCGTCATGGAGCGCGGCGGCTCTCGCGCTGGCAGCAGAATGGGTGAACGCACCAACTCGTTTGCGAACCGCGGTGCTTCTCCCGCCGCATGGGGTCCTGGTGAGGGCCGTCAAGATTCTCGTCCGCCAAACCGCGAGCCTCGCGTCGAGCGTGCTCCCACTGCTGCCGAGCAAGATAGCCAGTGGCGCACCAAAATGCGACCTGATGCCCCCGCTAGCTCCTCTGCCGTTCCCTCGCGTAGCGGAAGCGAGGCTCCTTCATCGCCATCTCTGGCCCCGGCTGCCCCAGCCGGCCGTCCCAAGCTCCAGCTTCAGAAGCGCACCGTTGCCGATGCACCCGGTGTCATGTCACCATCCTTGGCCAACGACTCCAAAGCGAGCCCCTTCGGTGCTGCGCGGCCTATCGATACCGCTACCCGTGAGAGGGAGATTGAGGAGAAACACCAGCGCGAGTTGCAAGAGAAGAAAGAGGCCGATGAGAAGGCCAAAGAGGATAGGCGTCTTGCCAAGGAAGCCGCTGCTCAAGAAGCCAGCGCAAAGGAAGCCGCTGATAAGGAGGCCTCCGAGAAGGTCGCAGCTGAGCCAGCCGAGTCAAATGGCTCTACTGAGGAGAAGCCTGACGCTGCCGCTACTTCTGAGACAGCGACTTCAACTGAGGCCACGACCAAGGGTACCGAGACCGAGGATCGAATCTTGCAGGACGTTACCAATGGCGCAGAGCAAAAGCTGGCCATCCGAACCCGCGAACCCCGCGAGCCTCGTGAACCTCGTGAGGCCCGTGAGCCCATGTCCACCAGAGCTACCGAGAGTGGTAACTGGCGCTCCAGTGGCGCCCGAGGTGCGCCGTCTGGTCCTAGAGGCGGCCGCGGGGGCCGCGGAGGTGGATCATCCAGAGGCGGCCGTGACTTCGAGGAGCGACAGCCGAGTCGCCGAGGCAACACCGACCAGCGCCGGCCAAGCGAGCAGCGCCGCGGCAGTGGTCAACAAGATGTCCCAACCCCTACGACCCCCGTTGTCGACGATGATGGTTTCCAAGAGGTCAAGGCTGGTAAGAAAGGCCGTGGCTCTCGTCAACCTTTCAACTAAAGTTGTTGCATACCCGCCATCTGTCTTGTCGTTCCCGGCGTTCTGGTTCTTTAAAACGCACGTTATTCCTGGGTTCGATTTCATGCGCCTTGTCGTGTCACATATGGGTTGAAAAGATGGCGTGGTTACGGCATGGCAAGGTGTCCTCCAGCACGGTCCTCTTGGACTTTTACAGATCTTTGCAGTCTACTCCCCGCGGTTGGGCTACTTTCGAGTTTCCTCCTTTCGAATTTGTTGGGACGATGACAGTGATACCTTTGGTATTTATCAAATACCGATACAGATTTCTTCTTCCCTGGGCACGTCTTTGGGTGTCCTTGGCCGTCGGGCGGAAGTGCGCGGCCTTAGACGACCAACTCTGGGCTATGTGGCAAGCAGATGACAGTTGGAATGCTGCCGACATCTGGACGCTTGGGGACGTGGGATAGCGAAAATTCGGTGTGAACGAGCAGCAGGCAGGAAATGTGTCTCCGTTGGTCCTCATTGTTGTAGTCGGCTTGAGGCCATGGGGACAATGGCGAATTTGGGAGCGGCAACTGGTAGTTGAACGCTCCCGCGAGGTAAAATCATGTCAGGTCGAGGCCTGCTGAGAGGCATACAACTCTCGATACCTGATATTTCAGCTCTGCCTATTCTGCTGCAGACCGCAATGATAGACTTGATACACACCAAAACTTGGGCCCGAGAGAATACAAAGCTGCTCCACTTAACTACGACGATGATGCACTTCCTAATGTGACGGTGCTGGTCAGAGTTTTGTCGCTGGGATGGCCTCGCGCATACGCCTGACCGCCTCTATTCGTTGCTTCCATGCCTGAGCGGATCTCGATGCCCAAGCAGAGTCGGGTCGACAGCCTTGTCCAAAGATAAAATTCATCGACAGGGCGAGCCGGGATCTGTGACGTCTGTGACTCCACCTGAAATATTCCGGCCCTGGTTTTTGTCAGCCTTGCATCTTCGGGACTTTCTGTTGAGTAAGCAAATCCGCTTCTCGCGCTTGTGAAGTGGAGGACGTGGGAAGCCTGAAGACGGGCACCAATAGCGTTTCGACGTCGGTCGACTGCCGTGTGAACGACCGCCTCACAATATGCACACGGGTGAGGCTATCTCCAAGAATCTCTGATCCAGCCGTGGATGCCGTCGGGCACAATTGAAAACTTGACCGCCGGGCACCGCAATAGCTTCACGGTGCATTTTTCGTGGACATGGATTTCAACAGCAATTATTGCGCAGACCGCCACGACTGGGATCACCTCAGTATTGTATACCGTGGTTCAGCAGTCCGCCCATAGCCAGTGCGACTCGGTGTATGTAGTATTGTCCTTCATGATCCAGCAATTAAGGTTCGTAGCGATTTTTGTCCTGCGTGCTTTTCTCTGGGCAGCATTGCGCGCGTCTTTGCCCAAAGCAACGGCTCCACCTCGAATAGAACGTCGGACGGGCCCTGAGAAACAAGTTTGCCGCCGCCTGAAGACAGTCTTCGCATTGAAGACCACTGAGTCGTTCACGTATGTTGACTCAATGGCGATCGTCGGTCTCGCTGCGCAACATCTGCTTGTCCAAGGGTCGACCGTGCCGCCATCTTCCCTTCGCTATGCCAAGCTCGACATGAGCTGTACAATAGCGACCCACTTTAATGTTCAAATGCGCCCACGACTTGGAGACAATCTCAACACTGGAAGGAACACCATAGCAAGCTATGGTTACTTTGCACGCGCTAGCTTGGACTGTTGGGGGAGCATGTACCACCAGGCTACAGACAACGCGGTGCTATGCGCTCATATGGTTTGTTGATATTGGGAATGGCAATGGCTCGCGGATGTTGCGTTGTTGGTGAGCTTCGTGTCACCACTCAGCTAGTAGTCTGCATTTTGCCGTGCTCACTTGGACATGAATTTTTCATCTCATGTCCGGATAGGTACCGTACAAGGAAGGTCGGTATCACATGTAGAAAATGGATTGGAAGATCAGGGTTGATGGCGCAGGAAGGTACTACTCAGCGGTGGAGCAGGAGGGAAGGGCATGAAGGAGCGCAGCAGCCGGGCTTCACCTCAGCGCACACAACCTTGAACTTGAAACCCTGCTGTACCTCGTACCTTAGTCACACTTGAACGACCAAACAGTCCCGAGTCAACATCACAGTGGACAGGTCGAAGAATTTTATAAACACCCTCTCCAACCTCACTTTGTTACACCTTCTCTTCTCCCGATCCTTCTCTCACCATCACTCATCAGTTTTTGCAGTGCAACCTTCACCTCACCTTCTGCATTGCATCCAAGCAATCAACCAGCTGTCAACCATGGCCCCCAACGCCCTCGTCAAGCACCTGCGGCTGCACGCCGTCGAGATCTCAGGAGAGTTCGTTGGAACCTTCTTCTTCCTCCTGATGGCCTTGTCGGCCGCCCAGGTCGCCAACTTGGACACCTCACACGCCGACGATGACGTCCACCCAGGCGACATCAACCTCACGCAATTGCTCTACATCTCCCTCGCCTTCGGCTTCTCCCTCGCTGTCAATGTGTCCATCTTCGCCAACGTCTCCGGTGGCCTCTTCAACCCTGCCGTAGGTGCCACCCTTGCCCAGCTAGCAAACAACCACCCCTCTCGTGGCTGCTCGACCAGCTCGAAGACCATACACCTCGCTGACAATACTGTTCTCAGGTCACTCTAGGCATGGCCCTGATCGGCAAGGTCACCTGGATCAAGGGCTTCTTCCTTGCCATCGGCCAGGTCCTCGGCGCAGTCGCCGCATCAATCCTTGTCAAGATCGCCTTCCCTGGCACCTACGTGATTCAGACGAAGCTGGGTCACGGCGCAAACGCTTTCCAGGGTCTGCTCATCGAGACTCTGCTGACCATGCAGCTGATGCTGGCGATCTACTTCATGGCCGTCGAAAAGCACGAGAGCAACTCGATTGCAGCTCTTGTCATTGGCTTCGCCCTGTTTGTTGCTGAGTAAGTACTATCCTCCAAAAGGCGATGGGGACGAGGGGTTTTGAGAGGAATATGTTGACCAGTGTGACTTTTTAGGCTCCCTGGTATCTACTATACCGGTGGCTCGCTGAACCCGGCCAGGACCTTCGGTCCGGATCTGATTGCTCTGGACTTCGGTGCTACTCACTGGATCTACTGGGCCGGTCCTCTGCTTGGTGCGTACCCAAATTCCCTCACAAGACTTGCGCCCGCGGATCAACAGAGTCTCTGCTAACACCCGACATCAAGGTGCCACCCTCGCTGCCGGCTTCTACAAGTTTATCAAGGTGCTCCAAGCCGAGAACGACGAGAACAGCAACGATACCGAGAGAGAGCCCCTCCTGCACTAGACGGCGCCAGTAGAGCACGCCGGCCCCTCACGCCTTGTTGCTCGTCTCGCACTAGCCTGTGTGCGCATGGAGATCATGGTCGTGGGCGCATGCTCAACATTGGCAGTGGCGGTTGGAATCCTATTGCTTGTCTTTCTCTGATGGGCGAGCGTTCGGTGTCTGCCCTTCCTCGTTGCTGCTGGTCTTCAGTGTCTTTTCCATGACAAGTTTTCTGGCTCGCCCTGGCTGAAACATTGGCTGTTCGATGTGGCACATGGGGTGGTAAAACATACGCAGAGAAGTGTGACACGGTTGCTCTTTTTATGGCTGCTGAGGAAGGACACGATGATAGTGAGGAATAGTCCGAGGATTTTCGAGCATGACTGCGCTCTTTGCGATGGCCGAGTGCGGGTGCTAGGATTCATAATAATTGGAGTGCGGAGTATCAGGGCGGAACAGACCTAGTGTAGTTGAGTCTCTTTCAGAGAGGGCTAGGATTCGAAGCATTCTTTCTACACCACCCACATTTACCTCTTCAGCGTCTTCTGCTTCTCTGCGTTCACAGCAACGGTCCGGCCCTCGACCAGCATACCCTTCTTTCTCCTAACCTTGTCCATATATCTCTTGGCCACATTCTCCTTGTCGCCAAACTCTCCCAGATCCTCCATCTCTTCCTCAGTAAAGGGTACCCAGAGCGGATCCTCGTCCAGAATCTCGAAGCCGGCGAAAATGAGCTGCGGCTGCGCGGCTCCTGAGGTTCGCTTGCGGAGATCGTCTGAAAAGCCGAAGGACTCGGCAACGGGAACGAGGGACTGGATCGTGAAGAACGGCGTGCCCTCATTCATGGCTTCGGAAAGGACACGGCCACGACGGCGAGTGAGTACATCGTATACGCGGCCTAGCACTTCGGCTAATGGGGGCGGGCATTAGTATATGAAAGCGCTGATAGTGAGCTTGAAAAGTCGAGCAGAAGTGAGACTTACTGCTTGCTTGAATCTCGCACGAGTACATGGCCAGCATCAGCCGCGGCGACCAGTCCAAAAAGCCCTTGTGGATCGACTGCTGCACCGTCTTGATGACCTCACCCGTCAGCTGGGCCAGGCTTCCCCGTGCAGAGGCGTCATCGTCGTCGACAGTGATGGCCACGTCCTCGATGAACACCGCGATGCCTTGCACTGGCTCGTGGCATAAGGGTCCTTGCGAAGTGGCAAGCTGGAACGCGTATGTGATCTTGTCGGATAGGTGGCGGGCAACGAGCTTCTCATTGGCCTCAGGGGAGGTGGTTTGGGAAGTGGAGGTGTGAGACTCGGCGGCTTCGAAGGCCCTGGGAAGGCAGCCTTCTCTGGTCGCGTCGATGAGGAGGTTGGGGCCGGTGCGGCGCGGCCCGAAGCCGGCGATGTTGTCGATAATGTTCTTGAAGGGGTCGCGGCCCTTGCCGGTTTCGAGGACGGTCTTGAGCTGCCTCTTGAAGTCGTCCACCGAGAGAGCCTTGGACTCGAGGACGTCGGTGTCGTCGTCGAGGCTGCCATCATCGCTGGCTTGCTCGTCTGTGGCGTCCTTGGCGTTCGACGCGGCCTTCTTTGCGTAGAGGTGCTTAATGGCGCCGGCATTCTTGCCAAGAAACTCGGTCACTTCCGCTGGTAGAGGGCGCACCCTCAGCGTCAGTGTGACTTGCTTGGAGCTCGTCACGCCGACGACACCACCACGACCTAGCTCCTTGTTAGCCGGCGGCTTCATCTCTTCCGCTCGCACGATGGTTTCCTTGTAGGGCACAATCGGCTCGCCAGCTTGGATGTCGCAGCGGGCAAAGCGCTCCCTGAGATCCGTGAGGCACCGCTCGAGGTGCAGCTCGCCCGCAGTCAGCAAGACGTGCTCACCGCTCGAGAACTGCTCGTACTCGGCGCATGCATCGGCGTGGACGAGCAGCTTTAGGCCTTTGATCATCTTGTCCAGGTCAGCTGGATTGACTGGCTCCAACGCGACGCGCACGATCGGCTTGCCGCCCAGATTCGCGACGCCGGCGAGGTTGACGGCACCGTCGAGTTGGGAACAGAGAGTGCCAGACTTGAGGATGCCGGAACCGTCGAGGCCGCCAATTCCAAAGACTACGCCTGCGGGGACGCTGTCGAGGCTTTCTAGGTTACGGCCCATGAGCATGTATAGCGCTGTGACGGTGACTTTCTTTGGTATTGGTTGGTGTTGCGGGTCGGCGGGCGTGAATTTTGGCGGTAGGACGTAGACCTCGTCGCCGACTGACAGGGTGCCGGAGTAGATACGGGCAAAGCCGATGAGGTGCTCTGGGGCTACCACCTCCTGTGCTTCGGGTTCCGGTGCCTTGTCTTCCAAAGTGGCACTGTCAAGTGCCTGGGTGAGATCGTCCACAGACTCTCGATTCTCAACGGCAGCTTGGGCCCGCGCAGCCTCAGCCCTCTTTTTGCGTGCCATTGCCGTCGCTTCCTCTGGGCTGAGCTGCCCTCGGCGCCGGCTTTGGGGCATCTCGCTTTCGGGGATCGAGACCATCTTGCTGATATACACCACAACGGGCTCAGACTTCGCCTGCTTGAAGTTGACCATGGCGTTGCGGACCTGCGGCGCGATGTGGTCTCCGCCAGGCGAGTCGTCGAGCATTTCGGGTAAACGCTCGGCTTGTGCTACTCGAGGTGACGGTAACGACTCAACCACGGACACGAGCATGGCGACTGAAATTGGCAGCCAGGCTGAGAAGACGGCGATCATCAGTGTGCGGGGATCTCTGGAGTTTAGAATGTGTTTTGGAATCGTAAGGCTTAGCGATTTGGTGATCCTTTCCAACAAAGCTGGGTCTCCATTTCCGCCGTCGACACTGGTCGTCGCCTTGTACACCTGCCATATTGGCTCGAGCACAAGTTGCACGAACATGGGCTTTAAGTTGCGACCCTTCAAATGCTTGTGTCCTAACACCTTCTTAGATTTTGGATCGTAGTAAAAGCTGCCCCATAGTGCCGTCTCCAGACTTTTTCGTTTGTAGCCCAGCTTCTTCTCGTAAATGGCTGCAAATTGTCGGACCGTGAACGCCCAGCCGTCTATGGCGCTGCCAAAGATGACGTTGTTTTTCTCTGGTGCAAAGTAAAGGTCTTCGTCGTCTCGCTCCTCGAATTGCAGCTCGCCGGCCTCAGTTTGCTGGTCCGACAGCTGGACCTCCTTGGCAGCTGCGGCTTGGACTCTTTGGTCGATCCTCTCCCGCCAGTTGAGGTCCTCCTCCATGCGCTCTCCTTGGAAGAAGCTTCCAAGTACTGCGTTGACCTGCTCGAGTAGTTTGCTGAGGTGCACGTATGCTTCGTTTGGTGTCATCTTTAACTCTGTGATGAGACGGTCCATCTTGTTAATGACCAGCAACGGCTTGAGCTTTTCCTCCCAAGACTGTCGCAAGACAGTAACAGTCTGACTGCATACGCCCTCTACGGCATCCACAAGCACCACCGCGCCATCGCAGAGCCGGGATGCAGTGGACACCTCACTGCTGAAGTCGATGTGACCGGGTGAGTCGATCAGGTTGATGAGGTACTCCTTAGCCTCTGGTTCCGCATCTGGGCTGGATCTCCTGGACATACTGAAGTAGAGTGATATGGCCGAAGACTCCATTGTGATACCGCGCTGCTGTTCATCTGGGCGCGAGTCCAGATACCGGACCTTGCCGGCGAGTTTAGGGGATATGATGCCATTGGTGGCGAGGAGGGCATCTGTGAGCGAGGTCTTGCCGTGGTCGACATGGGCCAGAATACAAATCTGTGGTTGGTCAGTATGCGTATGGGTGTGTATGAGACAGCGTTGACTAACATTGCGGACGTCATCGGCGTGTTGCTGGAGTTTTGCCAACTTCTCCGGGCTGACGACAGGCATTTTGAAAGAGACCACAGGTGTTGTGGAAGCAAATCAAGAACAGGTAGTGGCGCAGTGGAAAATCTAATGGGGTATCAAGTCAATAAATATGGAATCTGATGCAGAATGTCAATTTGTGCAAATGTTAAACAAAACGGGAACACGGAACGACTCTATATAAAGACTAGAGAATCCCAAGATGGCTGATCAGAATGAGCCATTCTCAAAAAAAAGTCTATCACGCAAAAGAATATCCGCGCTAGCTACAAAACTGCAACAATGCGGCGACATCTAAAGCCGCCAAAGCGTTGTGGTAGGGGTTAGTGCAACAATGGCAGGAGCACACGACCGCTAACATTTTCTTGGACCCCGCTGCCAACAAGTGTACCCCGCGACGAGATAATTCAGCAAACTGTGACAAGAGCTGCCCACGTGTCCCAATTCAACAACACACCTCGCGATTATATTCTTCGCGAGAATTACGAGCACAACTTCGACGGCCACGTCGGACCTTACTCAACTCGCCGTGGACAGTCTGCCACGAACAAAGGTTGCACGTCGGGGATCGCCCACATAACGAGGGTATGCGCTTATCGATATCCACAATCACATTTACTGCAACCCCAGCCGAAATCTCTACTCTCCACCCAACGACGCCAGCACCTTTGGCCACCACAACGCAACCCACCGATCGCGAAGATGGCCACCTACCAGAACGGCGCACCGCCTGCGCGTGTCCTTGATGACAGCGATGTGGAGGAGGAAGCCCTGGTCGCCGACTACCAGGAGCAGGTCCAGTACGAGGATGGCATGGATCTCGAGCAGGTCAACTCTTTGACCATGGCCCAGCAGACCGACGACATCCAGGGCCGACTCGCCGCTGCCGCACAGCCTCTCGACTTCTCCGCGCCTCTCGATGTCAAGTTCCAGAGCTATGACGCCTATTGCAGCCTGTTCCACTTCATCCTCAACTCTGAGGGCCCCGTCGATCTCGAGCCTCCTTCCGTGAGTAGCCCGGCCCCACTTCCACGTACACGGCAGAGCAGTACAATCAAATAGGCGACCCGGGACAACACTAACGCGCAAAATAGTACTACTGGGCTTGGGATGTCATCGACGAGTTCATCTACCAGTTCAACTCCTTCTCCTCCTACCGCATGCGACTCGCTAGACAAAACAACAACGACGAGGAGCTCCAAGTTCTGCGCGACAACCCCAACACATGGGGCTGCTACAGCGTCCTGAACGTCCTCTACTCCCTGATCCAGCGATCGAACATCACAGAGCAGCTAGCTGCCACTCGTCGCAATGAGGACCCTATGGCCGTCGCCGGCGAGTACGGCACCAAGAGCCTCTACCGCATGCTTGGATACTTCTCCATCATCGGTCTCCTGCGCGTCCACTGTCTGCTCGGCGACTTCAGCCTCGCCCTCAAGACCCTCGACGACATTGAGCTCAACAAGAAGGCCATGTTCGCTCGCGTTATGAACGCCCACTTCACAACCTACTACTATGTCGGTTTCTCCTACATGATGATGCGCCGCTACGCCGACGCCATCCGCATGTTCAGCCACATTCTTGTCTACGTGTCGCGCACCAAGAACTTCCAGGGAAAGAACTCGCAGTACGACAACATCAGCAAGAAGAACGACCAGATGCTGGCTCTGATCGCCATCTGCGTCGCATTCCAGCCCACCCGTCTGGACGACACCATCCACACCGCTCTGCGGGAGAAGTACGGCGACCAGCTGCTCAAGCTGCAGCGCGGTGGACCTGAGTCGCTGCCTATCTTCGAGGAGCTGTTCAAGAACGCCTGCCCCAACTTCATCTCCCCCGTGCCTCCGGATTTCGAGAACCCCGAGGCCAACATCGACCCCAAGGACCACCACCTGTCCGTCTTCATGGACGAGGTCAAGAACAACATGTGGAGCCCTACCGTCAAGTCTTACCTGCGTCTGTACACAACGATGGATTTGACAAAGTTGGCTGGATTCTTGGATGTTCAGCCTGAGGAGCTTCGTTCTTGGCTCTTGGTGACGAAGCAGCGCACCAAGCAGCTGCGCTGGACCGAGCAGCGTGGCTTGCTTGAGGGTGAGCTGATCAACACCAGCGATCTGGACTATGCTTTGGAGGGTGTATGTATTCATCTCCCCCCCCCCGGTCGTCTTTACACGCGACGTTTCCGCCATGCTCCTTGACGATGTTGTGCTGACGCATAATTACAGGATCTTATTCACATTTCGGAAGCTAAGGTTGGTCGCAAGTTGGTTGACTGGTACCTGCGCAACCTGAGCCGCACGTACGCTTGAGGGTTTTTTCAAGTCGGTGTCAAGCTATATCGATTCTTGGCTATCTACCAGTAGCCATTACCTCAATGATTTGGGAGCCGCAATACCAGGCAGGTCAACTGCATTGCACAGGCGTTTTCGGTAACAGGATGGAATGGCTTATGGACGTGGAGAAGCTGGCGGGGAAAAAGTCTTTGACGGGATAGATTTTATTCTTGTCGGACAAACGAGAATAACCGCGGTGGGTGGACAAGGGTCTTGTGTGGAATGAGACGACCTAGGTTGGGCGCGCCATGTGACACTGGCTTCTCGAACGAAGCCGACCCGCTGGGCTGGGAGGCGGACGCTTGGCGGGCCAATGACTTGTCAACTGTAGGTGGTGGTGCGCAATAAAGCAAGCCCAGAGTGTCTCTCTCCACGCGGAGTCTTTTGACCGCTTCCAGCCCGCTTAGAGATGGGGGGCTAAGGTAGAATAGGACGACTTGGCAAAAGTAATTCACAAGACCAGGTGAAATCGCAGTGTGCTACGTATCCACGCGTTCTAGTGTAACACACATCGTGGGCGCCAACATGATTGCGATTCGGGCATGCAGAGTCCAGACACAGTCAGGACTTGGCATGTATAATGAGAACACCATAGATAGGCGATTTGCCCCGGACGAGATACCTCTGTATGTCATCACATATCAATATTCGGCGCGGCTAGTCGACCAGGCCAAATGGCTCGAGATGCCGCCGCATCTTTATACCCCGTCTTTGCCGGCCCTGTCTCGATATGGCACTACGAAGCACATGTGTGGCTGGTGCGAGACCGCCACTGACCTTGCGGGTGAACGATGCCACAGTAGCCACCAAACCAACCCAACTTCTTGTCAGCCGCCGACTGGGAAAAACAAGCCCTTTTGGCAACTCTCGTCCCGTGCTTGGGTCTTGGCAGTCCGTGAAGGAAAACGATTTCTCATTGGGAGGCCTCGTTTTCCCCCTGGCCAGTAAAAGTCCGGCGTAGGACGTGAGCAGAGTGATATCGTTTCGAGACTCTTACCCCCTCGCCTGCATGTGCCAAGACCTGTAGTGATTGCGGCTGTTGTTCTCACCCCCAATTTTGCAAGCGGAAGTGGTTGTGCCTATCTACTCCGCTCGGAGAACGAGAATGTCGGGTCGAAGGAGGAGGAGGCAGGGAGGTGTTCTCTGGTTCTAATTAACTCGGTGCAGTGTGCAGACAGGATTGGGCAAGATGTACCAAGAAAAATGCCAGAGTAGCGCCTGGCATCAGGTACAATATTGCGCACTCATTCACGCATGCTTTGTCACCTCTTACGTGGATGGGTGGCTGCTCGCGATACACAACACATCTTGGCACGGATGAGACCTACAACGCCCCATCATGTTTCTTCCAAAGTGTGGCTTGATCTTGGCGGCCACGAGGCTGTTCGTTCGTGTGTAGGTACAAGTTGGACCTCGGGCTTCAATCACCGGAGAAGTGCGGTGCGAGCCTGGCGAAATCGGCTCCTCCGGGCGTGTGGAACCTATGTAATAAGCTGACCTACTTTCCAGCGAACCAGCCATACTTATGTCTGTACGTATCCACACTAATGTGTTTTGCTGGTCAACGGCGACGACCAAGTTGAGTACCAGCGTTTTGGCTGCCTAGTGTGTGGAGTTGGACGCATCTGCGGCTCGGTAGGCGTCAGCTCATCAGCACCATAACCACGAGCCTTGCAGACGCCACGTCACACTGATTATGCCGTTGGGCTGAGAACACGTCCAAAGTCCCGACCTCTGTAAGGTCTGATCTCGTCTTTTGTGTTCATGAGTCGCCCTGGAGCTTACTTTTGACTGTATTTGTCTGTTTCGCGGGCCCCGGCACACCGGTGGCTCCAAGGGAGTTCCCGCAGCCCCGGCAGACCGGACCCTTGGCCATGGATATTGTGCGAGTGGGTTCTCTATGTGCTTTGTCTTACAAATTTCGATACACAGACAACGTGTGTGGCCGCGGAAAGATGTGGGGGCTCGAAGCGCTGCCGTCTTGTGCAGACCGCCGTCGACGAGATCTGCCGATGATGGAGAGTCGAAGCAATCAAGCATGACGCTGGATTCAGCCCTTGTAGTCGATACCACTGTAGACATGAACAGAGAAAGGCACGAGATCACCTGCACTGCACCCTGATAGCATAGGAGCGGTCCGCGTCCGCCTGTCGCAGTCCATTTCTCCCGGTCTGGCGTCGCTTGGCTAGGGGCCGGAGCGTCTTGGCCACGCCGGCAGCTGTTGTGCGCAGGGCCCCACTGGCTTATGGGGAGTTGATACCTCGTGAACGGAGAGGTGAATGACTGTAGGCCCTGTATACGACCGAGTCAATTCGGAATAAGGACGATCTACAGGTGCGATTCCGGGGTAGCCAAGACGGCCAAGTCCTGCAGTGCGCTAATAGAGGGTGTCATCGGGCCCATGTCGTTTCGAGAAACTGCTTGGGTGACGAACAGGCTGGGTTGATGGAAAGAGGTGACAAAGGTATATCTGGCATGAGATCTCGCTTTGTTTGGCGTGTTCCAATAGAGTTGTGGAGTGGTGTTGGATGTATCCTGCAAGTCAATGAACAAAAGGGACAAAAGGAGGAAGCCAACTTTGCTTGGCAGCGGCTTTCTTCGTTGCTTTTGGCAAGGCAAGAGTTCACCCCGGCCGGCCGAACCTGACCGCTGCAGCTTGGTATTTCGGAACCTTGTCAGTTCCATGGGCTGCACTGGAGAAAATGTGAGATGAAGCCCAATTCAATTTCCAAACATGCTTGGGCTTCCAAGGTTCCTTTGCAATTTTCTTGGAAGGTCATTCTGTTCTTCACCGTTTTGGCCCCCCCAACTACTGTAACTGACTTGTTTTACTCGTTCTCCACCAGCATGCAGTGCAGTGCAGTGCAGCGCAGCGCAGAGTTGTAGTGCCACCATCAGACGCCGGCGACTTCACACAGCAAACGCCTTCCCGTTCCAGTATCAGCTGCAAATTACATCACCGGCCAGGCTTCGTTGAACAACTTGCCAGACCGTCACCCAGTCTGGGCCGCTCACAAAGCACCTCCCTCAACTTTGTTCGGAGCACCGTCTGAGGCCCGACCAGCCCATTGACTGCTTGCTCTGATCACAAACCTAGCAAAGAGGCGAAAGGTCTTAGCATGCTCATGCTCATGCTCATGTTCATACCCATACTCAACAAGGCAACCAGCTTCACCTAGCTCAGCTTCTTTTATCATCGTTTACCGACAACACGCAGGAACAGGGTCTCATCGTCCTCGCGCAGCTGTCGCCCTATACTAGATCGAAACTAACTTCTTGTCAACCAAACCATACAAACACTCCACCCCAACCCACCACTTGACGAGTCACCCGGGTGCGCTTTGTTTCCCATGCTTGTCCAGGTCGTCAAGCCCGCCTCTCCAGCCTTAGCCTCGCCATCACCCCACCTGCCTCTCCCCACCAAGTTCGAACTGAACTCCTCCCTCGAACAATTACCAACCGCTTCCTCCGCTTCCCACCCTTCGTCAATTCGCCGATGCACACCAATACGCTCCTCGGTCTTTCTCTGTCAGCCTATCATGGAGGCGACCAAGGCGCTCGCCCAGAAGTGGAAGCGCAAGAGCTCCTCGCTTTCGCTGCGCAGAAGCAGCAGCACCAGAAGCACCAGAAAGGAAGCCAAGGCTGCTGCCGAGGAAGCTCGAGCTTCGGCTGTGCGCAACTCCATCACAGTTCAGCAAGATGCCCGCCGCGATAACGAAAAGACCGTCAAAACTACCACCACCCCTGCTTCTCTGCCCGCCAGTCCACCTGTCGTCGTACAGCCGCCCTCGGTGAACCTAGAGCCTACTTCGAACCCAAGCCCCGGCTCCGACGTGTCGCCTGGCACCCAAGTGCCGCAGCAGCAGCAGCAGCAGCCTGCGAACGGCCACGCGACGACCGAGAAATCGTCTGCTTCCCCGACCACCGACTACTTCACACTCGGCCAGCTCGAGGCTGGTCCCGTCCCTGGCAGTGCGCCGCCCAACCGAATCTCGTTCTCGATTCCGAACAAGGAGGACGCAGGAGCAAACGAACAAGAGCGTCCAGAGTCAACAGACGAATTTGAAATTGCCGTGTCAAGCGCAACGCCTTCCACGGCAGCCAGCCCCCGCGGGTCCGTGTCAGTGGACGATGGCGCAAGCAATGCAGGGCGCTCGAGCATCGTGAGCTTCAGGAGCGGTGGGTCTCGATATTCCAGCATCAGCTCTACCATCCATTTTCAGTTGCCTAATGGGTTTTTACCACAAGGCCGCACCAGAGGATCCATCAGCTCACGACACCGAGACTCGTCGCCTGCAATCGCCCCAAATACCCGGTACGTCGCTGCCCCAGAATCCTTGTTTTTCGGTCGAGTTCAATGTCAGGTGTTTGTTGTATTTCCATGCTTCGCAATGCAGATCGTCTGGCGCCATAATGTTTCGTGGTAACCTCATGGTCGAGTGACTTGGGCTGCCGCCGAGGTTGTGGTGCAGTAGCGAACTCCCCCAAGTGCCTCTTCCATGATGATGTGAGCGAGGTCGTACGGAAGTACCATAGTAGAGGTCACGAGAGTCTGCAAGAAGACTGGACAAAGAAGATGCGACCTGCACTTGCGGGCCTGGGTCGCTTCCGAATGGCTTACCTCCACTCGCGATTCGAGCCGATCATCTCCACTCACACTCACACGCACAATACCCGTTGCTCTGTGAATTGGAAAACACTCTTTACTATCGCAGGTCGATGAGTGTCAAGTCAGTCTCTCCGTTTTCAAGGATACACCAGCACCAGCGAGACATGAAGCGTTGTCGCCAGATCGAGATACCATCTTGCGATTCAGGTTATCTTCCCGCGTTGGAGCACCATCAGCTCGATGAGCTCTCGTCCACACCATCAACGGCATTAGCAAGTCCCACTTGGGTCACTTCTGCGCTGCGAATTGCACACCAGCGTGTACTCCCGCCAGACCAACGGCTGCGCATCGGCCTCCCGTCAGGCTCAGCCACAGCAGTTGGGCGCGAAGACTTATCTCGCTCTCCACCGCTGTCCGCCGTCAACGCCCCACTAGACCCCGGCGTGCTGCACCCCGCTCTACGTTCCCCTCCATCACAAGTTCCAGGGGCACCCTGTCCGACGGGCGAGTGTCCGGGGTGCTTGGTCGCATTTCCCTAGCTGGACTTCAGCATACAACATTGACAGCAGAGCTTGTGATCAGACGAACCCGCGAGCTATGAGCAGTCCACCGACGTGATGACGGCGCAGACTTCCCAGTGGAGGACCATTTGCGAAAAACTTTCACTATTCCAGTCCCAAACCAGGCTGGAGTGGCTGGGCGTCCGCTCCATCGATTTTGGATTGGGCAAATCGTCGGAAGGCTCCAGCGCTGGAGCGACCCATTCTTACCCTTGGCAATGGGCAGCGGCCTCATCACACCCGACCTGGCCTGAACTTGAACAAACATTCTGGATTGGCGCTCGCCTGCTTGCTACTACTTTCCTGCTGCAAACATCATCAATATCCACTCATTTGTCACTTGCCCGTGTCACTCTATCACCCATACCTGATCCAATATCATACCCCAATCTCTCACATTCTTGCTACTGCTCTTGTGTTGCACCCAGAACGAATTGACTTGCGCGAGTAGCGTGCCCAGCCCCTGCCCCTCGCCATTGTTACCAGCTTCTCGACACTCTTGACGCCATAAAATCACTGCTAGCGAACAATTACTGCTGTCGCGAAGGATGGCAAAGCTAACGAGAAACGACTCTCCCAGATTTCGCAAACATGTCAACTTCTCCAACGTTCACTTGGGCGAGTCTACCAAGAACAACTTCCCCTGCTACACACAGATCGTGAAACACCTGGGTTACGCTGCGATACGGCGGTCGCGGACCTTCATGGTTGGAATAGACGATCACCAGTACTCCGACGAAGCCCTACACTGGCTCTTCGACAAATTTGTCGACGATGGCGACGAAATCGTATGCGTCAAGGTGCTCGAAAAGGAAGCCAAGGTCTTCGAGGCCGACCCCCGGAGACTAAAGGATTTACAGAAGGAGGCGAACACCGAAGTGGAAAGAATCAAGACCATTTGCGGCGACAGGGCTATCAGCATCGTACTCGAATTTGGCGTGGGCAAGCTGCATTCCACGTTCCAACGCTTGGTATGTTGTGCTCACCTGCGAACACAGTCTACTTGCGCGTTGTGTTTATCAGCTAACCTCCTGGAGTAGATTCAGTTACATCAACCGTCCATGCTGATCGTCGGCACTCGAGGAAGAACATTGGGCGGCTTCCAGGGTCTTGTTGCTTCTCGACACTCCTTCTCGAAATACTGCCTCCAGTACTCCCCTGTACCCGTCGTCGTCGTGAGACCAGATGAAAAACGTCAGAAAAAAAAGGACAAGCGGGATACCGATCCAGAGAAGCAGAGCTACCGCCACATGCTGCAATCGAATCAAGGAATACACGAGGCGGATGTCAACTCCCTCAGCGCGTGGGAGGTCGAGTCTAAGCTGTCTGCCGAGGAGGAGGCCGGCAAAGTGGCCAGAGCACTCGGTTTGCCTGCGAAATTCGACCCGACATTGAAGCCATACAAACCTATACGACAGAGGAGTACGCTTTCCGTGAGCACGAGTCTAGGTGGAGACACCGAGCCAGGGCGACTCATTACAAGCTCTGCCGCCACGCCGACGGCCAGTGCGATGAATAGCGCGGCAAACAGCGCAGCCAATAGCGCGGCAAACAGTGAAGATGAGGGCAGCGGTGACGAGGACGACGGCGAATTCGAGGTCGACAGCGGAGCCAAGATCTTGCAGACTCAGAAGAAAGAGCTACAGGCCAAGCTTGAGGCGGAGCAGGAGGAGCAGAAGAAGAAGAACAAACTTCATAAGATGGAAATGGGTGAAGGCGCGGCGCTTCTCAAGCACAAGCCTGACCCGGACGAGCTGGAGTCGGATGACGAGGCCGACGTTGAAGAAAATCTGGGAGGCGTACCCGCCGAGGAGGACGATGACGACGAAGAAGACGGCGGAGCCCCTGCGAAGACGCCGTCAACGGAGTGAAACGTAGCGATCGAAATGTCCCCAGACCAACTCCACGCTGGACCCATGATTTCATTTTGTTCAACACTTTGCATATGGCAATGCGCAGCATTTGGCCTCGGATCGGGGCGGGGTCGTCTAGACTCTTCAAGCGTCACAGCACGGAGTTTCGTAGGATACGGAAAGGCATGTAAACGCTAACAGGTAGGCACGGAGAAGGAGGGCTCGGACTAGATGTTTGGCGGGGCATCTTACGGACGATCACAGTACACTAAAAGCGGCCAAAAAGAACACTCTTTGGGGAGGTGGGGGTCTTGTCGTGGGGCAGCGGCGTAGGTTGGGGAGAGAGCTGGTGTGGCGGTTGTGTAACCGCTACTTGAGGGTCGAAGAGAAAGTACGCTGTTTTACAGTACAAAGCGACGATATACTAATGGCGTCTGTTGAACTCGTGTATTGGTGCTCTCGTTGTGTGATGCACAGACGGAGTCTCGACCATTGATGCATAACTGACGTCTCGCTGGGCCTAGGAGGTCACAAACACTTTAAATGGGCCCGGAGATCCCAGGCACGCTTTACCTAGCCAGTTTATTTGCACGAAGGACAGAGGGACAAACGGCCGAGCTCATCAACGTCGTCACGGTGCCAACTTGTCGGAGGCCGCACGGAGGCGGAGTGATGTTTCTCTATGCATCAGGCTGTGACGGCGTCAATAGCCATGGCATTGGGGACCGACAAGTGCGGCCTGACTAGCTTAAGTAGTCTTGTGCCCTCAAGAGGCGAGTGCTCGGGGGCTATAATGAATTCTCACTTTGGCGGAAGCTACTCGTCCTCGCTCAACATTGTTGTTTGACATCTTGGCCTATCAGCAGCTCGCAGTCTCATTTTCCTACGACGATAGATATCCTTCCATACTTGAACAGCGCCCATCGGCCAGGAAGCCAAGCTAACGCAACAAATCCAGCAGACTCAACGCCCAGCCTATTCCGAGGATTTGGAACACTACATCACAGTCTCAGTCAACAGCTCGAGTGCATGCTAACATCGACGCAGCATGCAAATTGAAGGGAAAATCGGAAGTGGCCTACCCCGCATACTGAAGATCTGGAACTCAGCGGCAAGGGTATACATCGCCAGACTGTGTATGGGCACTAGCCGCACTGGCCACATTCATGCGGTGATACGTACGGCCCAAATACTGGACCGACTCAATCATCAACATGAGATTGCCTAAAGACACAAAAGCGACAGTCGGGCACGGCGGCATTGACCTTTAAGCACGCGGACCAGCCAAAGCTGAAGAGGCTGGTTGACAGGAGAAGGCTGCTCAACATAGCTGGGTTTGGCTGGATGGGAACCGGCGGGCCTAGGGGCGGTAGAGCAGCTGGTCGCTGAGCATGATGGTGGCGGTACCCAGGATCAACCGAACGCATGCGAGGAAGACTAATCCACTCTGCGTGAGAGTGGATGCGAAGGTTGTTTGGAAGGCGGAGAAAAGGCGCCGAAGAACGTGACGAGGGTGCCGAAGTTGTGGGGGGTGCGGAGGCAGAGCAAGGCAACGATGGGCTCCACGGATAGCATGTCTAATTGGAGTAACAGGTCAACGGCAAGAAGACTGCCACAAAACTTTCCTTACTGGTGAACATGGGGGTTGCCACGAGCTCTAGGGTTCTCCGTGCGGCGTCGTTTGAGGATGGGGAGGTCGGATTCTTGAGCGAAGAACAGGCAGAACAGACGCACGGCCGAGAAGATGGCCAATGTGTATTGCGTCCACCGCCAGCCTTTGCTTGTCAACAATGGAGGAACCGGGCTTGTCGGCACAACTGCATCAGGTAGGGGGAGACTGTACATTCGGACTCTCCCATTCTTGCGTATCTAAGTCCTGGTCCAAAGAAAAGGGCTCAGGACCGAAATATTCGACGGCAGACTACGTTCGATGGGAAAATAGACCTCCCCTAGGACCCCGAAACCAACAACCAGCACCGGACCAGGAGGAAACCCGGCGAAGAAGCTCATGACAAAGAGTCCCACGGAGCTAGTCGTAAGAGCCGATCACAAGGAAAATGCATTACCGAGAACAACGGCAAAAATATGGACGACTTGCCAGTTGTCTCTGACAATGATCCGCCCAGCATAGGCACAAGTAACAAGTTCTCTTTGCAATTGGGCCATTTGTAAGGATTATGCAGATCAACTTCCCATCCATGGATCTCCAGTCAGCAGGATGTGGTGAGAGGGCTGTGAGCGATGACTGCCTCATTTTCCAGCCCGGTCGACGTCTTTTTCTAGCAGATACTTCCCAAGTTGACATATGCGATATAGTGCTCAGACCATTCAGCGAATTCTACAAGTCTTTTACCATGAGACGTTCTATACAAACGGAGCCGTCCACTCGACTTAATACCTCGGAATATACCCAGACATGCCCCGCCATGCCAAAGTCCATGGGGTCAGTCCGCTTGCCGGTCGTGTTGACAATATTAGCATCCACCACTTCTTGTGGGACTGTATCTGGGTTGTCCCCTTTGATGTTCTCATCCCAGACAATACCATCTCTATACGGTGCTGGCGGCCATCCGTATCGCACGTGAAATTGATTGGGAGTATTGCAAAATTCGGGATGTATTAATTGTTTGTTTTCTGTCTTGTTGAGGTCGTCGTGGGTATGCAATGCACGATCGACTTGGGTGTATTCCGAAAAGAGGTAACCGAGCCATCTAGAACCTCTTCGTAAGCTAAAATTCCGGTGTCCTTACGGTCTAAGAAGTTTGAGCGAGAGAAATTGCACATACACACAAGGTATGAAAGTTGTTCCGTCGAGGTTGTGATACTTTTGCCTCCCACTATTGGCCTAGAAGTTGACTACTTGGTAAAAATGCGTGCGTGGATAAGGATGAAATGGCACGGTCTGCTACATATGCCCATTTGAGTCCACAAGACATGAGACTGAGAGCACCAAACGCGTACGCTGTGTTGTCTGGGGGCCCCGCTACACCAACGGTGGCGAAGCAAATTGGACTATTTCCACGGGCCATAAGTGTCATATATTTTGAAGGCAGGTGCGCCCTATATTTTTGTTAGTAGAGACTACACCCAGATGTGTTCCCCGAAATGTGGCTTGCACAATCTGCGCTGCGAGCGGCCTGATCTGTGGCATATGTAGATACTTAGGCAGGGAACACAAATACTTACATGCCATCTTCAGGCGTGATTTTGATTGCTTCCATGGTATTCTGTTCAAGAAATCTTGTGTCGTTATTGCTGGGGTTCGTTGCAGTTAGTCTGTGTTTCCAAGACTTGCCCATCCTTAACAATACCCATAGGAAGACAGGCTGTTGCTAAACAGGTAACCTGACCTGCTGAATCACTGTCCAATCAACTAAATTTTGTCGTCATAAAGATGTATGACTGGTCTGTTTGCCGTTAGACAGGAACACCATGTTATACCGTGGTCTAAATTCTCTTTAGATATTTGTGAAAATTTGCGAAAACTCGCTGCGACCCTGTAGCTCCCTGGGGTCATCCCGGGTCCGCTGGTCCTCCGTCAGAGCCGCTTCTGAAATAGAAGATTAGTGACCTGCTTTTGTAGTGGAGCTTAGATAGGGCATCTCCTTTTCATAGTAATTCGATATGGGTCCTTCTCCGGAGGAATTGGTCTGCCTGGCGTCTTCGTCCAACCTTGAACTTGGGTTCCAAGGCTAATGAGGCCAAATGTAAGAAAATCATGGTTGTGATGTAGTTAAATGGCTCCGGTACCTATCGAGCGGCCTTGTCGGTAAGAGACCTATATTGGGCTTGGGTGACTTCGCTGGTCGCCAGCTTATCTGCTGGTATACCCAGATAAGGATCTGCAAGGCAGGCTATTCCCGTAGCCAAAGAGATGACCAACATGAATGAGAAAAGTGAATTTGTGGTTTCTTCATGATAGCGATATTTGGATAACGAGAAATGATGCTTCGAGGTGGGCTCTGCTTCAAGCTGCAGGGAGTCAGTCTGGCTTGAGAGCACGTGCTCTTCATCCCGCTTACATATTGATTACAGCTTGGCCGCTGGCATTTATAGATGATGAAGAAGAATGAACGATAGATGGTGGCGATACATAC
This sequence comes from Plenodomus libanotidis, assembly GCA_022609195.1. Taxonomy (NCBI): domain Eukaryota; kingdom Fungi; phylum Ascomycota; class Dothideomycetes; order Pleosporales; family Leptosphaeriaceae; genus Plenodomus; species Plenodomus libanotidis. Next base: position 183,670 of record JAGKQA010000010.1, on the reverse strand, counting down.
GTACGATCAGAGCTGTAAAGACCAAGCTCGTGATACCCTAAAGCGACCTTGCATGCATACGCCACTAGCCGATGAAACAGGAAGATTTCGGAATATGCGTGAGGATCTAGATGGGCAGATCTCTACTACTTGGAAATGCGAGCCCGCAGGTAGTGATGTTGATGATGGATGGTGGTGACGGTGGTGACCTCGGGATGGTGGTGTTGTAGTACACCTTGCCGTATCCATGCTCACGACAGCCGGGCAAAGGCCTGACTCGAAGCACTTATCAGTCGTTCACCGGCAGATAGTTTCGCACTCTTTGATCTCATCTTTCAGCTTGTCTAGTATGGCTGGGCATCTAATAAGTAGGATCCAGCACGGCATGGCACTACTTCACTAGTCTTCGGCATATTGTTTTTGAGTTCATCTTCCTCAACTTTCATGCATCACTAGCTTGGTGGGACTGACTTTGACAGCCAGTGAATCCGTCTTTGTGCGTAGTACTCAGTTGTCAGACTGATCGTATTGAAAATCAAGCCTCTCCCAAGTTAGCAAATCTACTAACGAGGAAGATTTGAAACGTTTGTTCGAAGTACTGGCTATAGGATTTTTTTTTTTTTCATTTACCGAATTAGCTTAATCGAGTATTCCGCTCAGGACATCAATTTTCCCCCCTCTGTCTACTAAGGTACATACCTGTCATCGCGAACGGATCGCACTTTTTAGTGAATCTTGAATCTGGCACTTTGTGATCTTCTACGATGCATTCATCCTACTTGATGAGGCCTTCTTCTTTGCCACCTATGCGTTCATGCTGCGTTGAGAGCTACTGGGAGGTGCTTATAAGCCGAGCTCGATAATGCTTTCCTTTTCTCCGAGGCTGTCCCGTTGGACATAGCTTGCGAAAACGTACGGTCTATACCAGAAAAAGAATCACCATGCATTTATTCTATGCCTTATTCTGCCCTGGCATTTGTTGCCCAGCTATAGTAAGTGTGCTCAAGTGATTCTTGTTGTTGTGGCTGCTTGTCGACTGACCTTGCGGTATAGGCTTACCCATCCGAAGATTCGCCATTTGAGGGCTCGTCGTTCCTGCAGTATTCGTCGTCCTTAGCGCAGAGCGGTCTAGAGTAGCGTGTTCTAGAGGAGAGTGGTCTAGAGGAGAGTGACAGTGGTTGGAGTTCCCCTATGCATTCCCACTGGAGTGCAACTACGACCGAGACGACCCCATGGAGTATCGACCGGATTGGCATGTCGAAACACTCAACAAGGCGAAATGCGAATTCTGGGTTCCGATGAGAGGCGGGCCAAGGGGAGACCCAATGCTTTTCAGATGGTGCGCCAATGTTTGCTTCCACTCCTCATCTTGTCTTGCAATTGCAGCACATCGGCCAAGATGCCTACCTATATGATGTGGGAGTCCGCTACGGCAAGAATTCCAATGGCATAGCCTTGATAATACTCAATTCTTGGGAGACTAAACAATGAATAACCCCGCCAAGGACCACAAACGAGGAACACAAGCTGATGGCCATAATGTTTATAGGTTTATCACAATACCAAACGGCAGAATGTTTGATAAAAGGTGGTCACTCAGGGGCGAAAAGTTGAACGGCTACGGCTACTCATATTATGAAAGCGTCAGAGCGACTTCTGCGAAGAGACATAAAGAATTCCATAAATGCTGGTCCGACCAAGGTAAGTCTATCTATACTCATAGCACAAGGCATATCGTGTACTTCAGACGAGCCGGATTATTATCCGCAGCCTTGAGATATTGCGGCAGCAAATCCCTCACTAACATCCGAAACACATCAACTCGGGCAAGCAGAACACTAACACTCAGCAGACGGTACGACATACCTTAGCTTTCACTCTCTACAGCCGACTGATAAGGAATTCCTCGAATATGCATACTCATATGCCACATGTTGGAAATGGAGAATAGAAGTAAGTTCAAAGCTCATGCCGTTTTGGTCGAGCACTTCACTTGGTCATGTTGCCTTGAACCACAACTAGACATGTCATCTGGACGAAATCGGAAGCTCTTCGCACATACACGTATTGTAGTCCAATCGCTAATCAGATGCTGTGGTCATTTGGTGCACTGAGGTTGACCGGCTACCTGAAAATCACTGTCGTCATTGGGGTAGGGGAGATGAGAAGTGGACTTGTCGAGGAAATTAATGTTTGCGTCGAGTCGATGGCCTTACTTCATGGAAGTTGAAAAGCCCTGGCTAGCGGATGCGAAGAGCAGCTTCGATGGGCAAGTAACACAACGTCGAAAACAGCTACTCGGACACTTAATTCGGCATAAAATGACATCCTCGTTCTGCACTACAACTCTTTTAGGATGCGAACATGATTGACTGCGTTTGTCCGGGCGTTCCGGAGTCTTGTTTGATTTGAACCTGGATAATGCGGAGTTTTGGACTCCACTGGTCAGACCAGGCAAGCGGCAAGTTGGTCAGTGAGAAGCCGCTGATTGGGCTGGAAACCGATAGTGAGCATTGGGGTCCCGTCAGCGCATTTATTGTCGACATGGTATTGAAGTTTGAGAAGATGCAGGTGGCCATCACGAGCAGTGCCACTTGGGGGTACAAGTGAAGTTGAACAATTTGTACAGAAAAATAGTCTCAGTCTTGCTCGCGCCGATGCCAGTACACTCTGTGACGAGCTTGTGATTGTTTGGTATGTTTCACCCAGCACCGAGCGGCTCATCATAGACTCATTCAGCATTAATAAAAAGCGAAAGGTGAAAGCTAGGTATAGGGCATGTGTAGATGGGGAAAGTTGTCAACTGAGTTTGCTGTATAACAGACGCAGAAATTGCAGAGCAAAGTCATCGCGTGGTCATCACCTGCATGTGCCTATGATTACTGTGGAAAGATATGGAATCTTGACGTCCCACGCTTCCAAATTGTGCACAATGAGAATATTGACGCGAAGAGTTCCAGGGGCTTCTCTCACTGCTGATTGCACTCACGCTTGTCGTACGCACTCAGCTGTCGGAAACCATGGGTCGTACATGAGGAGTTGAAACATTTTCTCTCGAATATTTGTGTTTGAAAAAGATTTGGAGCAAGGCGATACGGCACTGGATGGTCTTTTATATCGCTTTGCGCTGGTGATAAGTAAATGATCGGGAACCATGAAGGATTTCTAGTATTTTGATTCGATTGTTAAAACGCAAACCGGACCTGGAAACCCACCTGGGCACGGATATAGGCGAGTCCCTGAATCAACTACGAGACAAGTGAGGTTTCCGGTGGCTGATGAACTGAGCATATCGGTTCTTCGTCGCCATGTCAAGAAAACAGACTCAGAAAGTTGTCATTCAAACCATACAGAGCCGAAATGCGACATCATAGCACAAGAATAGCACAACCATCCGCCCCGGCCAGTTTACAAATACCGAGGCCTAAATCCAGCTCACGATGTTTCCGCTGTGTCTACTTCGCAACAGTGAGCCCGAGATTCAATGCCAAGCGACGAAAATTTGCTTCCTCTTCTTCCTCTCACTCTTCCATTCATATTCGTATGAGTGGTGGAACTCGGATGTGGTTGCATGCTTCCTGTACCTAGGCTGCGAAATCTTGGGCAAAATGTAGGACATTCAATACCTAGAGACCAAGTCTTCGTCGAGATGGAGAACCATGAGGAGATTGCAACAAGCAGCGAAGTATTTGTCAAGTTGAGAAGCTTTAGGTGAAGACTTCTTCAGATCATGAGAATTCAAGATGAAGCCTTGGTCGAAGCCTTACGCCCCGAGCACGGCTCCAGGTTGTATTCAACTTCAACAAAAGTTGCCGCAAGACTACAATATTTTGAACGCTGTGGAAACTCACCTGGGCAGATAAGGCTATGGGGACTTAGACGAGGCTGTGGGGAATCCGGCACGGCTGTGGAGACAAGACGCAGCTGAGACACCTGGGACAGATCATTTGTCTGATCATAGGCTGTAGATAGCAGCATATAAGGGGCCTGGGGACGCCAGGGGACAGTCCCTCAGCCCTTTCGAGTCCCTATTCAAAAAAAAAGTCTATTTCTCCACGCCCAGAAACTTTCTAAGCACTTAAAAGTTTTTAAGCAACTTAAATTAAAAGAAAGATTTAATTGTAATGATAAATGAATACAGAATGGATCTAAGTGATTCATTTTATAGAGAATTAAAAGAAGTATATATGTAAATTTTTCGAGATTTTTATTATTAATAATTAAATATGTAGAGTTAAAATTGAAATCAAAATATTTTATAAAAATTCAAAATTAAAATTAAAATTTTCATATTTATAAAAGATTTCCAGTTTTTGAAAATTAAAGTTAAAATTAAAAGTTAATTATTAATATTATGGTTTGTATAGGGATCAGCACTGCAATCGCGATAGCGACAACGATAGCGATAAGAAAGTTATTTAGGCTAGCCAGCTTTTTGTAATGATCACACTAAATACCCGTGAGTAAATAGAAGGTGTCAGAGGGTTTATGCTAGCAATACAGCAGTAGAGGTGACAAGTGCAATATTGAGAAGGTTCTTTCGTGCGAGTGCTGATCAGAAGCCGTGAGGCTATTCAGGGTGGGCTGAATACTTAGATTGACAACTGAAGAGCTATGAAGGAAATGCTATCTATATGGTGACGACCGTGTCCTTATATCCTGTATCCCTCATACCATCGTCAGTAAGGGATCACCTTTGGTGCTGTTGGTCTTGGATCACCAACGTGATCCAAGTGATCCATCCTGACTGACGCTCCGGGTGATCCAATGCTGGATCACTGACCTTAGTCAGCATGCCTGAGTGATCCATCACATGACTCTGGCTTAGTCATATTTTCTATCCAATGAGTGACTGTGTTCATAAGGAAATGCCTTGCGGGGTTGGTCGATCCCTGTTTCCTGCGTCGGCCTGATCTCTGACCCAACCACTGTCTGGGTCACAACACTTTTGCAGGCCAGCCTTCCTCCTTCCTACAGAACAGCCACAATCCGATACAGTACCCACCCTCATAGTGATACTGTCTGTGACCACTGTACGTACGTACTAGACCCAACCGACAAATATTATATCAATGTATCTTTTAGATAAAGTTTTTGATAACTTCCGTTATTTTTTATGGTAATAATTAGTAATCTTTAATGTATTATTAAAACTTTATATATATAATTGTTTTATAAAACTTTTATAATTAATAACTAAGTATATAAAATCAAAATTAAGAAATAATATTTGTAGAATTCATAAATTAATTTCTTATATCTATAAGACATTTTAAGTTTTTAAGGATTAAGGTTATAGTTAAGGATGTATTATTAGTATTATATTAATATGTATTTCGGGTAAGACTTTTAGCAGGCCTAGCTGTTCCCCGCGCTAGCAGTTGTTGGAGCTTAGTTTATTACTTAGTCATACAAAGCCTTATGTAAATCTTCGGAAATTGGCATATGAAGGGCTTAGCTGTCCCCCGCCTGTCCCCAGCTTATCCCCCAGCCTATCCCCTACACGAATTAGACCTCTTTTATCCTCTATATATTGATCAAAGCAAGGAACCTCTGAGGCAAAGCTCTCGCCAAACTACTTGACTATCGAGACCGAGTCCTCGTCAAATCACTAGAACTCGGTTTCACGAGCAGCTCCCTTCCGTTCCTACCTGTCCCTCTCCCCGTCCCTCTGCCCGCGGCCACAACGTGAACCGTAGACCACCACCGCCACTCGGCCAAGGTCTCAAAGGTCTGGCATTATCACAACCACCTCCCAGCTACCTACACTTATCGCAACCTCGCCTGCTCGCAGTACGTCAACACCCTCGATTATATCAAGGACGTCGTCCAGGTTGCCGTTGACCGGCATGGGCTCTACTTGTCGTGATGGCATGATGGCATGATGGTATGATGGGCAGCATGTCCCCTGCTAGTGACTGCCGGCTTGCCGGCACATTTAGAATGGTGCAGGGATGTGGAAGCTGCAGGGTCAGTGTGGGTTTGCCAAGAGTCTTGGGGGCATTCCGATGCACATGCTGCACATGCTTTGTTTCCACTGACGACGACCGTCCAACATCTCCCAACATTCACCCAACAACAGTATCACTCACCACTCACCACCAATCACCAGCTGCCATATATCATATCGACTTCTCACGATCTTCGCACTCCACGACTGATACCACATGGCTCATGTTTCCTAGTCTCGCCAACGGCGCACGACCTACACTTATCTACCTGCGACAAGGCAATGCGCGTCTCGGCCGCATCGATTTCAGCCTCGGGCATATCCTCTTCCCTGTCCCACCGCGCCTTGACGACGTCGAGATCTCGATAAACACTGCTCCACGATTGCGGAGCCCTCCATCAATCACGACCGAGCTCCATCGCTGCCTGCTCCATCCGTCCCGATGAGACGCTCCTCCGACTGCGACGAGTCCGCGTGCTCTGCCACCCCTCCCTCGACAACACTCGGCACCATCCTCAGCCTCTCGCCGTTCCTCGCCACATTCGCCCTGGTCTTCGTCGCCGTTACACGATCCCTCTTCCCCCAACTATCCCGCCTAAATGCCCACCGCGATGGCGAGGACCACTTCCTACCAGCCTCCGCGCCCCCAACGCTGCAACAAGTCCATGCCGAGCATGGCACCAAATCCGTCCGCCGCCGACTAGCAGCCATAACCTTCTCGACAACTATCGGCCTGGCCATTGTGCTGGGCGAGTTGATATTATCCGAGATAGCAGACGTCGTGAGCGCCGACGCAAGAGACACCGCCCTGCGCGTCGTGGTGCCCACGTTACTAGTGCTCCTCGTCCTGCTCATCCCCTTCCTCGAAATTCAGAGCGTCCTTGCAGGCAGCGGGCTCTGCAGCTTTCAGCGGTCCTCACGCGGCCGCTTTCCCCGATGGGCATGGTCTCTGCAAACCGTCGGCTTCGGCATCTGGCTCTTGGTCTTCTGGAGCATCGGCAAAGCCGTGCCCGGGCAGGGCGCAGCGTCCGACGCCGACAGCTTCCTTTCCTCACGCGCCGCCAAGCTCCGCGGCAGTTTCGACGCGACCGGCATGTCTATCGGGTCGCGGTGGCGGGGCGGCGGCGTCAGCACGCTGAGCGACGAGTGGAATCCGGATCTGCTTGCGCGCGCGTGTCTGGAGCGCATCGGTGTCATCGGCATTTCGTTGATGGCTTTGCTGAGTGGGTTCGCCAGCGTGTCCAGTCCGTGGCACATGCTCAGCGATACGACACGGCGGCGGAGACGGCCGGTGACGGACGCGGATCTCACGCGGATGCAGACGGGGCTGGACACGACCGGGGAGCTACTCATGACCAAGCGCCACCGCCTGCGATCGCTACAGCGAAAACTTGCCGCGACGACGACCGACTCGAATACCACCGCTGGCGCACAGGGCGTGATGGGAAAGATTGTGGGGTCGCTCAAGGGCAGCATAAGTGGACCTTCTGGCGAGGCGGCTGAGATCAAGGCACTACAGATGGAAACCTCGGGGCTTGAAACAATGGAAGCAAACCTCCAGGCCTCTCTGGCCTCCCTCAAGAGCCGTCAAGCAGCGCAAGCTCGCTCCGGAACCATCATGGGACGGTTGCTGTCCATCCCAGCCTACGTCTTCAGCGTTTACTGCATCTACCGCATCCTCGCGACCTCCCTCACCTCCTTCCGCCGGCTCTACTACCCGGCCTCGGCCTCCTTTTCCTCCTCAGATCCCATCAACAGATTCTTGGGTCTGCTCGCCAAACACTGGGACCCGAAGCTCGACCAGATTGCCTGGGCCCGACAGATCTCCTTCCTTTTATCCGGCGTCATCCTCATCGCCTCCGCCAATGCGGTAGTGCAGACATTCCATATTTTTGCCAAGTGGGCGCCTGGGCTGCTCTACCAAGCGCAGGCTAACTTGGCTCTGATTATCGGTCAAATCTCCGCCACGTATGTGATCAGCGCAGGGCTACTACTGAGGAGTAACTTGCCCAAGGACATGGGCAGTGCGGTGGGTCATGCGCTGGAGAGCGCGTTGGAGCCTACTTTTGTGGATCGGTGGTTTGAGGGGTGGTTTCTGCTAAGTAGTTTGGCGACCGCAGTGGGAATATGGGTCGGAAGGAGGATACATGGTAGCGGAGGCTTTGGAGAGTGGGGAGACGAGTGGGATGAGGTGGAGATGGGGGAAAAGAGGGCTTGATCAGGCGCCGGGGCGCCTATTCGTAAGGAAGCGTGTATGCCATCAGCTACAGCGAGAATTGTATCAGTTTCCGTTCTTTTCAGGGACGAAATCCCGTACTTGAAGCCTGCTGCGTTAATGCTGAGGTCTCACCACGCTCATGATCTGCGGTAGGGGTCGAGAGCCACTCACAAGCCTCTGAGCTCTCCATCCGAGGCAGACGGACAGGACAGTCGCGTTCCCCTTGAGACCCTTTCCATTTCCAAGGCCTCTCTGCCTACGAAGTGGTGTCGAACAATCCGGCGCCCATTCGCGAAGCATTTGAGGCTATTCCGTGAATTTGATCTGTCTCTCCATATTCTCACCGGCCCACAGACTCCTAGACAGGCAGACAGGGTTTCCTTTGTGCATGTCAGGACCCACAGTGAGGCGCCGAATGTACCATAGTACTCGCGGCATGTGGTATTCCCACAACTAGGACACCGCCGAGCTGTCCAAAATAAGCTTATGAACAGGCATAATACCGCGATAGCCTGGAAGAAAGCAGACTCACAAAGCAAAGGTTCCGACTTCTCGGGGCACCCAAACTCGACAACGGCCTGCAAGATCTTCACTCTGCTGATCCGAGTAAGGTAAACTTAATGTCATCTGCAATAGATTGCTCGTGTTGTTGTACCGATGATGTCCGAGGACGTCAGCTTCATCGACGCAGCGACGTTGTAACATCGCCGTCAATCCACAGGAGGCAGCCAAAGCGAGTCACAGTGGGAGGGCAAAGGATCGGCGGGATCATTGCTGATGCCAAGTCTGTCTGTCCGAGCAGCTGAAAACACAATCTGTGAGTATCGAGCCCTGATGACGTGGTGTTATGCAAGAGACGGGGCTGATGCTCTGAAACACCGTTGGGCTTTGTATGGACAGCAAAGCTGGCACTAATCTTTTATAGGTAATTATTTCTTTTCAATATACAAAGTCTTTAGTAAATTAAAGGTTTATTACTACAAAAGTGATACGGGTCTTGTCTGTGTTGTGTGGTACTTCAGCACTTATTTCATAGCGTCCACTGAAGACCTGGCATTTCATGAGTCTGGATGTGCGGAGTGTAATGATGAAACGGGGCATTTCTTCCACGTACTGAACGGCCAGCAAAAACCAATTAGCAGCCCTGCTGGCCCTGCTGGCCCTGCTGAAGCGTGTGAAGCGCTTGGAAGCGACTGCGTACAGGACGTCGCTACCACTCGACTCTCGTTCTATTTCCACTGTGCACACCATTTAAGATTTTAGGTAGACAAATTGAGACATCCTGGATACATTCAGTCCCCACTAAAATTTGCCGATCCTGCCAAAGTTGTAGCTGACAAGCATTGTTCCGCCATGGCTAGCGTCAGGCAGTAGCATTTATTCTGAAAGTGGGTAAATTCCACGACCAATTATTCCGAAGACGTTCCATCGATCATCTTACACAGTAAGTGACGACGGCGATGACTGGGTTACGAGCTCTAGGCGTTCCAGCATCCGGAAGGATTCCCCTAGTACGTGGCAGTGACAGTAGTCTCATTCTCGTACTTAAGTACCTTTTGCACCTGGCCAACAAGTAGGTGATTCTGAGGACAATTTTTATATTGATCAGGAATCGTTGCTTGTTCTCTATTTGAAACCTGGAGGCTCGCTTTGTCCCAAAAGCAGGATGCCTTCTCTCGCCTCCGGTCCAAAATTGCTACTTGCAACATGGCCAGCCTTCCTCAGGTTATGCCAAAGGAAATCCGTTCGTTTTTGCATAATCGGCCTCGTCTTCCTTGCAATTGTCCTTCATCTCCATCATGATAGTAAACAGTCTCATCATGCATTCCTCGAGGCTCCGCACTACGACACAATCGTCCACGGCGATCTGGTGGATGGACTACCAGAGTCCCCATACCCTCTTACTCCCTTCCCATACTCACCCCTCGAAGACACCACTCAAGATAGCGACGACAAAGCGCAGCGAAACCCCTGGCTCGCGGCTGTCATCTCAAGCGCGGCGGACAAGGAGCGCCGAAAGCTCATAAGGACCAGCTGGATGCACCTATACCGCGATGTGCCCTTCGACGGCCGCTTCGTCGTCTCAAACCCAGGCCCACAGTTCACCGAGGCCGTGGCAAGCGAGAACCGCACATTCGGAGATATGATCGTGCTCGAGCACATTCCCGAAGACGATATCACCGCGAACACTGTCAAGACACTCGAGTTTTATAAGTGGCTTGTCAGCCAAGGAGTGAGATATGAATTCGTGTCCAAGATGGACACGGACGTGTGGTTGAATGCGCGCGGGTTCTGGGAGAGATTCCTGCTCCCCAGGCTGGCTAGCGACAACGAGACTGGGCAGCTGACGAGTCTTGTATCGAGGACCATCATTGGAGAATTGTACTACTCTCACACCTATGATCTTGTGTTCCCGCACGGGGCGATGTACACCGCGACTTGGGATATGGTCGCCGTCCTGGCGTCGCTCCAGGAGAAGTTCCACGTGGTGACTGGCGAGGACATGGCGACGGCAATACTGATGCTGAAAGGGAGGCAGAGAGCCAACTTTGTCAATTTTATGGGAACAGAGAAATTCGATTACGACGAGGGGGACGAGCGAGGCGACGGTTCGGCTTGGGCAAGAGAGAGGACGCACCCGAACGCCTCATACCACGCGCTTGCGGGCGACCAGGCAATTGCTGTCCATCAGCTTAAGAAAGAGAAGCTCTGGAACAGGGTAGCTGACTGCTTCGATGGGCAAGGGATCAAGGAAACGCCGTCCCCATCCAAGCCCGAGGCGTGGAGATCGTGGACGACAGGTTGGCATGATTTCTGGACATCACTTGGGATGTCTGGCCAGTATGATTCGAGATTCAAGAGGATACCTAGCTTCCTCTGGACTCTACACAAGGGCGACTGGATATGCGATGGGATTTGGAACTTGGGGGCGACAAAAGGAGGATTTAATAATCATCACCTGCCAAAAAACCACCTGCATAGTGCACACTCATGAGAAGACACCAGCTTCGGGTCTGTCACGTCTCAAGACAGGGCACTTTAGCCGCAGTTCAGGGACCCTCATCCCGAAGTGATACTTACGAGGCCCTGCGTCGAGCCTGTGACGGTTCGGCGTTTGAGAACCTCGAAGTCACCAGCATGAGAAAGATGCACTCCATAGGCACGGCCCGGTGGCAGGCATGGTGCGCTGCCTAGGTCATCTGCATACGTTGCCTTCGAACAATAGCCTCGTGGTTTGCAAGCTTGTCAGCGTGTCCGATCAAGTCTACTGAGTGCACTCACCTCCAGTCTTGTCTCCCAGGGGGCCGTCCAAATTCTCGCCGGCCAGAGCAAGGCGGACACAGCGTCACCAGCTGGCAGGGGGTCATCTGGCGAGTTTCCTAAGGCCGTACCGATAATGCATGGTTGAAGTATGCGAGAAGTATACCACACGTCCCCTTGTTGCATAGAATACATGAAAAGAAAGGCAAACTCGGCTTGCAAAGAGGCAAGCTAGGGCTGAGTGGCAGATTTGGTGTGACAGATGAGACGGAGCCGAAGACGCCAAATCGCCCGCTTGACAAGAGATGCAAGGACATGGCTGCCAATGAGGCAAGCTGACAAGGCTCAGGACGCAGTGGAGAACATAGAAACGCGGGAACAGACACATTGATACAGAGAACTTATTCCGGGGGAAACGACACCTCGGACGTCGAAGGATGTCAGTCAAGCGGAATCGTGGTGTCCGGTTCATTTCAGGCCAGCACATTTCACGATTCTCCGCCGCGAACCCTGTTAATGTCAATTGCCACCAGCCGCACCAGATGTATAGGATTTCTCAGCCAATATAAGTCAAGTGGGAACAGTAGATGAAGCAAAAGCGGTACGAGCCTGAATTTCCTGCGTAATGCCATATATTCTTGTCAGAGGTGAGGAGCTTTGGCACGGAAGCCAGCAAAGCACTGCGCTCGTAAGACGGCACAGAAGACCACGATTCGATATCCGTCCTTGGTTTGGCAATTTCTTGTTCTGCCGTATGTACAGTTCGAGTACCCTCGGGTCGTCCTCTGGCCTGAACAACTTCACTCGGCTCCAATGAGCTCTTTGGGCAGAAATGCAAATACTGTGCCGGTGATTGAGAGCAACGAGCAAACTACAATGAGAACCCAGTTGAAGATACGCTCTGTCGCGCTGATTTCGCGGCCGAATAGTTTGAGGTGGAAGGCGACTGGGAGACTGTGGGACACGTCGTGAAATGTTAGCACTGGCCAATTGAAGTTGAATAAAGTAAAGGGTCGTCACCCACGTTACGCAGATGGTGAAGCACAAGGCCGAACCTGTAAGTGCATGTCAGCAAAGAGGCCATCAAAGAGTAGCTGCGGGACACATACCCATGAAAGCCATAATCGAGTCAAAAGCAGGGAAGAGTATGGCTATCACCAGGAAAAACAAGATTGTAACCACCCGAATGACAATCTTCATGATGCCTCGGAAGTAAGTCGATTTTCCCACCATGGCAGAAGAGGTCTCGGATATGGCCTGTTGATGCACACCTAACAAGACCTCTGCTGTGGCAACAATAGGCCTGGCGTTGAGAGGGATCTTCGTGAGGGGGATGATGGCAACGACGCCGCACAATAGATACGTCAAGGCTTGAGGATAGCCGGCCGTCAGGAATATGTTGGAAGTGATGGCATCCAAGACATCGTCGCCGAACATGAGCAGACCGGCAACGGCAGCTGTGGCGTCGAGCAGATACGTGAAGGAGAAGGTGGTCTTGAGCGCGCGAGTGTACTTGTGGGGGTGTCTCATGTCTCTGTAGATGTTCGGGAACACGCCGTGGCCACCCCACGGAGACATGAGCAAGCCGAAAGACAGAGGTAACGTCAACCAGTTGGCTGGGAACAGATATGTAGTGGCCGGGTGGATAAGGGATCCGGGCGACTCTGTCTTGGTGAGGCCGTCGATGATGACAATCAAAACAACTGGGACTGGTCAGCGAAACTTCATCGATCAAAATGGAGCACTGGATGAGACTCACTAGTAATGCAGCAAACAATGCCAATGACGCTAGTGAAGCTCAAGTACCGCAATGGCAGGAAATTGAGGGGTATCAAGATGATGGAGAACAAAATCTTCCACTGATTCACCGACAGAACACCGCTGAAGAGTAGCTCCATGGAATCCGCGAAGAGAACGATAAGAGCAACACAAGCTGCAAGGAGCTCCAAGGTGAACAAGATGCTGGTAGCGATACGAGCGTTGCGCCCAAAAGAGATATAGGCCAGATCAGAGAAGGTGATAAGACTGGGATCGAGGTCCATGCACTTGGCAAGCAGCTTTGCTGTGTACGAGGTGACTAAGGCAGCTCCGAGAAGAGTGATCATGCCGCACAGCCAGCCTGCGTACTTGAATCCCATAGGCAGACTGAGTAGACCGACTCCGATCAAGACACTTGAAAATGTTAGCCATCAGTCCCGAACAAGACTTCTCGGCTCAGCCATCCTTCCAAACTTACTTGATGGAATTGAAGATGGTTTGAGGGAGCGTGCTCTGCCCTTTGACCGTGAGCACAATTTTTCCGTCGTCCTGCTCGACTTCCTTCACCAAAATAGGCTGCGTCTCGCCATCGGGGACGTTCCCACCCATCTGCTGTTGTCGCCACATCTCCGCGGCCTGCGACATGGAGCTTCTCTCCCCGGAGCCATCATCTTCCTCAGTCGAGATAGCGCCATAATCTCGAAACGATCCATAGCTTCCTACGATATCTGGCGCTGCCAATTGTGGTGGGATGGCGAATATGGAAGTCGGCGTACCGCTGCTGACGCTGAACGTCCGCCCCAGCTCGTTATCCAACGCCTTCCGCTCTCGGTCCCGGAACGAGCCTGTGCTTGAATGGCGACCTAGCCCCAACTGCTGCTCGAGAAGTGGCTGCGTCTCGTTGCTGGGACCGGGATCGGTGGGCGGGGACGCCTCGAGGTGTTGGCGCAGCAGGGACACTCGCGGGGCCGGGATGGAGGAACTTGTCGTCTCTTCCTGATCATGTGGTATTCCATCGTGCACCCCGATGGGCGCTTGGTCGAAAGCGAAGACGAACGAGGGCCGCTGCGGAATGACTTCGGTAAAACCAGCCGCACGTTGGAAGGAACGCGCGAAAGAGCGGATCGAGTTCACGCCGCCTACGTCGCCGAGAGCAGCAAATCGATTTGACACGGAGGACCTGGTGTGCAATCACCTCAGTAAATTGCTGCAATGGATCAAGAAACCATGCCTGAATCACATACCTCCGTCGTCGAACATTCAAGTTTCCATCCGAGTCTTCACCGCGGAGGCTCTGTCCGGCGTCCTCATCGTCCTCGAAAGTGACAACACTGCGGCGTCCAGGGGACTCACCCCGCTCATATGCGTCCCATATCGAGGGGCGAGTTTGTCTGTTGGACATGAGGATTGTGCGAAGGCGTTGTGTCTCAGACAGTGTTTAGGCGGGTAGGCGTGGAGCAGTGCGGGTACCAGACTCGGTATCAAGAAAGATAATTCCGCTTCCTCTCAACACTGCACGGGGTCACTGCCAACAAAATAAAGAACAGTACAGCGAGCCCGAGCAGGTTCACGATGGCGGGGAGCTCTGGAGATATGGTTATCGCAAGATTTGGCTTGAAAGATATTATAACAAACTTGCAGTCACTCGTAGCACCATTTATCTGATAGTACGTAATGATGCAGCACTGCGGGCGGCGCGCTTGATGGTTTGCAGGCTAGCCTTGGGAGAGATGTTATGGTGTACACGCGACTCAAGACCCACTCACCGCATGTTGGAATGCTTTTCTGTGCACAAGCATCCCTTGAGGATGTATTTCCGTATCGTTGAAGACGACGGTGGGCCAGGCACAATCGACGTCGGCTGCAGCATGCATGAAACCGGTGCCAACTCTGAACCTTTATTACCTTATCTATTGGACATTGGCTGTTGGATTGTGGATCTCAAACTTTCTTGGGAAATTCGCGATGGGCCTCGTCTCGTCTTATTCCCGCCCGGGACCCGGGAGCGATTCCAGCCTTGGAACGTTTCAACAAGGAACTCTTGCCGAATCCTCCGGCGAAAATTCTGCTGAAGGAAACTCTCAATGGTGGGAAGTTTCCATGGGTAGTAGCGTAGCGTAGCATGTGCACCATCTCCGCGTTTGCCACTTTGTTCGCATCGAGTGGCTGGCTACGGAGCCTGACTCAGGTTCTTTGCGCTAGCGTTGCATTTGGTATTATAATGACTTACATAATACTTCTATCCATGGCATCGTGGCAGAGTGGTCTAATGCGATAGACTAGAAATCTATTCTCTTCGGAGGCGTCTGTTCAAATCAGGCCGATGTCGTCTTTTTGTCGCGTGTAATAACAGCCCATCCTCCTCTTCGGGGCGCGCGCAATGTTCATTTCCGCGCGGTGTACTCGGTCCACGGATCCGACCCGTGGAAAATCGGACCATATAGGCAATCTTTACCCCTTTTTATCCTTCATCAGATTCTGATTTTTACCGTCAAGGCACAACTGCACTTATACTTACATATATGTCGCCTCCTCCTTCAGGACTTGCAGTAAACAATTGCACGACATCCGTTCCCACCCGGACCATTTGTATTGCTCCTGTGAAGCCAGCTGCCAACACATTCGCAATGGATGTTATCCTCGAGGTCCTGGACCCCATCGCGCTGGACAAATTCTACGCCTGGGCGCTGCCCTCCTCCAGCACGGGCAGCTTCCACAATGCCTCATACCACGCAACAACACCGCCCCTTCAGCTCGACCTCGGAAACGATCCCAGTTCCCTCTGGCCGCGCGACAATATCTACCGCCAAATCACATCCATTCTCATCCTCACACAGCTCGGTGCCACATTGCTCTATTTCGTGTTTAGCTCCTTGTCATACTACTTCCTCTATGATCGCCGCCTCGAATATCACCCGCGGTTCTTGAAGAACCAGGTCCGCCAGGAGATCGCCTCGTCCATGCGCGCCGTGCCGTTCATCAATATCCTGACCTTACCCTGGTTCCTGGCCGAGGTACGCGGGCATAGTCTTCTGTACGACCATGTGCGCGATTACTACGGCTGGCCCTTTTTGGTGCTTTCGGCGGTCTTGTACATGGCCTGGAATGATATTGCCATTTACTGGATCCATCGGCTGGAGCATCATCCCAGTGTTTACAAATACGTACACAAGCCTCACCACAAATGGATTAGTGAGTCTCTTTTCCCTATACTTCCTTTATGTCTTTTTCCAATTCATCGTCGATCCGGGCGAATGCGTTGTTAACGATGCTCTTTCGCAATGAATAGTTCCCACGCCGTGGGCTGCGCTAGCATTCCACCCACTCGATGGATACGTGCAGTCCCTCCCCTACCAGTAAGTTCTATTTCCGACAAACCCCACTGTATTTCCTCGCCTAACTCCCCAAACCAGCGTCTTCCCCTTCGTCTTCCCCATTCAACGGTACCTGTACCTAGCCCTCTTCGTCGCCGTTCAAATCTGGACTATCCTCATCCACGACGGCGACATGATTACCGGCTACTGGGCCGAAAAGTTCATCAACAGCCCCGCCCACCACACCCTGCACCACATATACTTCACGGTCAACTATGGGCAGTATTTCACCTGGGCTGACTCCTATTTCGGCTCGCACCGTGCGCCGCAGCCCGAGTTGGATCCGCTGCATGATGCGCTACAGGTGATGCGGGCTAAGGGGCTGGTGGACGCGAAGGGCGACTGGGTGAAAACGTCAAAGTCGGAGTGATCCCATTCGCTCACTCAGTTTACTTGCATAGCCCGGACAGGCAGGGCGCGGCGGTAATAAATATATAGATGTCGCGCAGAATATAGAGCTAATTGAACACTGAGATACGCATTACGTCGGACCGCGAGCAGCGATTTAGCTCACGGGGCTGGATCCTGATACTTGGTGGAATGCAAGTCCTCCAATATCTGGCGGATCTCGCTAGTGAGAATGTGTTACTAACACACGAGATGTGATCGTCAAGGAACAGGACTTTTCAGTGGAAGCTGGGATGGCTTTCAAGACGACATGTTCAATGAGCGGACATTGCAGACACCAAATGAAACCAAGAGCATTCCTTGCCAGGCGATGAAGAAGAAAGTTGCAGAACCTCAAGTGGAGGTCATCCAAGAAGGGACCCTTCCAGAGAATATAGCAGAGGATGCTGAGGAGTCAGTCGAAGCGTATGAGGATTCGACCAATGGTGATGATTATGGCTACATAGCCTATATGTGTTCGAATCAAGCAAACTGGCACTTTTGTTCCTTCTGAATCTATTGGCCGCGGAAGTCAGATTGGCACATCTGTTCAAGCCGTCACATATCGATTGTTTTGCGATTTACCATGGTGACATAGACATCTCCTTTCCACTAGAAGGTCCACGGATGTAAGGGAGGCTATCCATTACACCCTCGACACTGGAACTTGGCTAGCAATGGTGGCTTTTGCCAATGAGACAGTAGCATACAGATCAATCCATCTGGGGTGACACAGTTGATGACTACACCCACAAGAGATTCGCTCCTGGAAGCAATTGCGTCAACCCAGTCGCTTTCCGTGGACTGGGAGGAAGAACGACATTGTGTCCCGGAGGGCATTGCGCGACCACCGAGATCCTCATGTTCGCGACTCTACTTGTTCTCGGATTTGACCTGGTCCTGTGGATGGCAAGTGGACTACACCTACGACAGCCAACTCACCGACGGTAAATGCGGACATCAATGTGGTAATGCGACCTCGGACTGATGGGGCGTGTGCATTGTCTTTCTCTTGGTACAAGAAGGGAATGGAGATAGCAGCTGAGAGCGTTGCGGGTGACAATCCTGACATAAGACACTGGATAATAGCCTCGAGCTTTCACATGATAGGAAAGCTTTGTGAAGCAGTCTGGTAATTAGTCCAGACTTTCGACTCTCTGGATGTGCATACCGAGCGATTCGAGGTCGTCAAAGGAAGCGTAGGCGACCAGTCGGTTCGATTTCAAACACTGGGTCTCTTGCACCAACATTACAACATCCCCCAGGCAAGAGGTTATCAAGACAGCCTAGAAGTGAGAGTTTGAACATATAAAGGTCTTATACTGCACCGCATGTCTCTATGGAAGAAGAACCAACCAGATCATCATACAAACAGTCGTCAGTAATCTACTACTGACTCTGGAAGTTGCTGCAATCATTTCATACTTCGTTTCACTACCTTTCAAGAACTCGACCTCCTCAACTTCATCATAATGCAGTTCTCTACCCTTTTCGTCCTCGCTGCGACCCTCTTTGGGGCAGCGACCACAGCCCTCCTCAAACCGAGCCCGCAAGCAAACGGTGTCTCCCGAGCCAGTAATGCGGAAAGTGACTGATATTCCTGCCTAAAATAGCCCGGAAGACCATCAGCTTTACCTTAACAACCCTTTTTTGTTTTTAGTTGTTGGAGGCTAAGCGCGAGTCGTTTGGCACGTGCAGAGGCCAGGCCTACAGAAACAGTAAACCCTGCAAAATGAGCTTGGGATGCGTATGCTTGAACATTCAATGTGTCTCCAGCGACGCCCAACAGCCGCCTGCCAACCAGTAGTTGCCTCCAATCCTTCAGCCCATTGGGCAGTCTACCTCCGGCCTCCAGCTTAGGCATGTAAAATCCTCCAAAACAGATTCAAAGACTACTCCAACCAAGAACTCGAACCAAAACGTCTCCAAAAAGGGGTAAAAAGTAGAGCACTTAGAAGAAGTCAATCTTGTTGAAGCGTTGAAGGGTATTTGGAGGGCGTTGTGGGCTGAGCAGCTCAAGCTTCCGGACTGACTCTTTGGCTCAACTGGATACTGCAAACGGTCGATATTTCAAGCTGGTCTTGATTTTTACACTGTTTTCAAGCCTTCGCCGTCGAATGTTGAGTCTTATAGTTAGCAAGATCACATAACATATCTTACAAAGTGCAACTGCAGGCCATGTTTAATAAATGTTTGGTAAATTTTGTTGCGACCGCCTGCGACTCATGTAACGTGAGGTTCCTAGCCTAATTTATCGAGCTCAGTTGTTCAAGCCACCTTTCATCCAATACCTGACGCCTCGCCATGCTCCATCAGGCTGCGCCGTTATACAGCAGTCTGTTAGGACTGCCTTGGATATCCTGGACCATATCCTTGACCGCAAGCTCCTCGATACGAGCTTTCACCGCATCCGGCGTGGTCAAACCCTCCAATTTCTGCAAGTATATCGCCATACCAGCGACATGCGGCGCAGCCATCGACGTGCCGTTGATGACATTTGTGGCCGTATTACTTCCGATCCAGGTGGACATTATATCCTCTCCCGGTGCGAAAACGCTGATGCCAGAACCCCAGTTGGAAAGCGCGGCACGCTTCAAGTCCTGGCCGACGCTCGCAACAGTGATGACGCCAGTGCCACTGGCTGGCGATACCCGCCACATAGATCGATTGCCGTTCCCGGCCGCGGCAACCAGCAGCATGCCCTTGCGGTAGGCAGCCAGCACAGCGTTGTTGACGAGGCCCGAGTATCCGCCGCCCCCCGAGATATTCACGACCGACTTCTCAGTCCGATTGTTGGTGATCATGTCGTTGAGGGCCCAGTCCATCCCGTTGAGCATATCGGAGAAGGTCCATTGTGTCGAGTTGGAAATTTTGACAGACACGAGTGTGCAAGCCTTTGCGACGCCGTATGTGGTAGAGCCTATGGTCCCTGCGACGTGAGTTCCGTGGCCGTGGTCGTCGATATGGTCCTCGGCAGTCCCAAGAGCGTTGTATCCCAGGTAGGCACGGCCACCAAAGTCGACGTGGTCCACGTTTATGCCGCTATCTAAGATGTAGGCGTAGTGAGCCTCACCCGCAGAAGCATCATAGATATAGTCGGCTGCGCCCGATTCTTTGTGGGATATGCGGCTCTAATTGATTTCATTAATATTGTAGCTCTGCTGCTAACGGATCTGCGAGAAGTGCTACTTACCAATCCCCAGATGGCATCGGACTGGGTGACAAGATTGGATGAACTTGACGAGACTTGGAAGTGTTCGAAGACTTGGTCTTGCTCGACAGCAACAACCTTGCAAATTTTCAGCACAACAGATCATTGCACCCAATAGTTCGAGGTGTGTACGTACGTCTGGGTGTGCTCTAATCTCCTCGATGGTCGATTCGTCAAACTCTCCGATGTACCCGTTGAGCTGGCGCAAGACGGTTCTCACGCCTTCAGAGCCCGCTGCTCCTTCGCCGCGTTTCGCAAGATTGCGCCTGTGAACTCTTTGAGCCCATTGCGTGTGCTCGACTGCGTCAATACCCTGCTTGAACTCGACCATATACTTATTCTGGACATAGTTGGGTGCAGAAGCGGAGTCTCGCACAGCCGCAGCGTTAAGCAGTGGGACGAGTGAGGAAACCCAGAAGGCCCGAAGGACGTTGCCACAAATTCGCATCTTGACGACTTGGGTATTTACTCAACTCTCCGACTGGTTCAAGTAAGGCCCGTCAGCAAGAGCCCAAGCTGTGAGGGTCTTGTCAGGCATTGTATCATGCTATATATGTTCACTTCATTCAATTTCGTTGCCAGTGATTCTATTTGTAGCTCGTATCAACGACTCGGCAAGCAGAAAAGTATGGCTGACAGGTGCAGTAGAATTACGATCAACTCTCCCAAGACGGGTGATCTTGGCACAGATACAGGGTGGGACCTTACTAGTCGCGTAAAACATACGGAGTGGTACTATGCTGGATAAGGCAGGTGTGGCAGCCCACATATCCCATGTAAAAATGTCCAACTCGTGATTTATTATATCCGACGGTACGTCTTTCGATAAGTATGAAATGCCAACCCATTGAGCAATTCTGCTACATGAGGTGGAATGACTCTGCAGTAATTGACTTAATTCTCCCTAGTCACTCTTGGGGTTACCTCGGTACCATCACGAACATTCTTGGATATGTGCCAGGCCCTTCGATCTAATCTCATGGGCCAAGTATTTGCAGAAGGCATCCCATAATATTAAACAATTCAGCATGACGCTTATACACTATTATGATATAGTCTTAGTGACCCAATACCAGAGATACAGGGCTACAGCATCAGATGAGCAAGAGCTGGAGCCAGGTAGGGTGCTGGGCGGACTGCTTGCAAGACAAAAGTAGCAACGAGGCAAATCCAGGGACTTTTTTGGTAGCCAATCATAGCTCTCTGAAAAGATTGGAGCTCTCGATTGGGCAGGTGTCAGCCTCTTAAGGTTACAAGGTCAGGGGGGCAAAAGGGTAGCTTTGGTGCTAGCGATCTTCACTGAGGACCACGGAATCACCAAACTACACTTACTAGTGTATAGGATTACCATTGTTAGGACAATCCACTCCTTGGATAAGCACTCCTAGAATAATTACCATTGGGGAAGCACTTCTAACATAGGCAGTTTTCAAAGCCGTGGTCACTGTCTGGGAGACTTGAGGGCAGGAAAAGAGTGCTAGCGTCGAGGTACCCTGTTGTAAGGGTTTTGCTGGTACGCTTGACCAATGAGGTACACATTCTGAACCAACATTACGGTGCAGCACACATGTTTTTAGCACAAAGGCAAGTCAACAGAACCATGGGAATTCCCCAAATCGTGTTTCTCTCTTCCTAAAATTTCTAGTATACACTACCTAAGCAATACCGTTGAGCCATATTTCGTCGTCGACAAGTGCCTCCCAGCACAGCCATCGGAGTATCTGCTCCGTCACGATACGAGCGCATCACCCATGGCATTCTCATCATTGGAGCTGGGTTGGCCGGTATTAATATGGCATATCGTCTGCAGACCAATTTGCCGCACCTAAGCTTTCGGGTCCTCGAGGCCCGCAACGATATTGGTGGAACTTGGGATTTGTTCAACTACCCAGGCGTCCGCTCTGACCCTGACATGTATACCTTTGGCTTCTCCTGGCGTCCATGGCGGACAAGGCTTCTCGGCGATGGGGCCGAAATCATGTCTTACTTGCGCGAGTGCGTGTCTACGTTTGGCCTGGACAAGAAAATCAGCTTCAGGAACAATGTGCTGAAAGCGGACTGGTCGTCTAAAACGCAAGAGTGGGCAGTCCAGGTGGATCACGATGGGCACACGAACACTCATGTCGCTAAGTGGCTGGTGTTGAGTCCCGGGTACTTTGACTACGAGAAGCCTTTTCCGGCCGTCGTTCGAGGCATCGACACCTTTTGAAGGACAAGTCCTCCACCCACAATTCTGACCAGCCGACTTCAACTGCACGGATAAGAGAACCGTGGTCATCGGAAGCGGTGCGACCGCCATCACAATGCTCCCAGCTTTGGCAGAAAAGGGGGCCAGGAAAGTCACCATGCTCCAACGTTCACCGGGCTATATCGTCTCGCTCCCGAACCCGGAGAACAAGCCAAGCCTGTTCACGCGAGTTCTTCCTCTAGCAGCCCTCAACTGGTTTCGATGTCTCTCCTGGTACTGCACTATGTGGGTCATCCACTTCATGTGCACGCATTTTCCCGCCAAGATGCGCGAGACTATTGCCGGCGAGACGCGCAAGCAGCTCCTGGTCAAGACGCCGTTTGATCCACACTTTGTGCCGTCATATGACCCCGGGGAGCAGCGTATGTGTTTTGCCAGTGATGGCGATTTCTACCGCGCGCTGCGTGGCGACAATGCCGACGTGGTGACAGGAAGGATCAGAACGGTCACGGCCCACAAAATTGAGCTCGATGACGGAGGAACGTTGGAGACTGATGCTGTCGTCACCGCAACGGGCTTGACCATGCGTTTCGCTGGTGGCACACCCATAAGTGTCCATAGAAACTCTGTGGCGTGGCGGGACAAGTTGCTCTGGAATAGCGCCATGGTTCAAGACGTACCGAATCTATTCTTCATGTGGGGTTATACCAACAACTCGTGGACGTTGGGCGTTGACGCGACGGCGACCATCGCTTGCCGGTTGCTCAAGTATATGGAGAGGCAAAATGTGCATGTCGCCATGCCTCAGGCTTCAAAAGAGTCAGGAAGTAAGACTGAGGAGATGAACAGGTTGTCGTCGACGTACATATCGGCTGCGCAAGCGTACTTGCCCCAGTTTGGGAGCGAAGGGCCTTAGAGACCAATGATAGGTCCGATTTCTGATCTGTGGCACGCACAATGGGGAGACGTGACAAAGGGGTTGCGAAATTCTCATAGTAGGACTTGCGGACGTCTTCGATCATTCTGCACTGAATGTACCATGACAGATACTGTACACAGAAATCAGTCAAACATCAGCGTTGGAGTTTTGATATGGTTGGCTGTCCTCGAAAACACAACTTCATCTCAGTTCTAAGAGCTGTGAGCGTAATGCCAATTCAACGTACAATTCCAAGCACACAGTATCATTCCAAAAGTTGACCAAGTGCAAATTCGTATGCCCCTTCTCACTCCTTCACAGTAGTACCTGTCTGGCCACGCAACCACTGGAAGGCAGAGAGAGTAATCCGACGCTGGTCTGCCGAGGTGGACTGCAATGGAACTCCTCGGCGAACCATTGTTCCACCTCTTCCTTGGTCGCCCAAATAAACTTCTGGTGCTTCTAAGGCTCGAGAGTAACATTGGATCCACGGACACCCACAAAGAACGTATACTTTGAGGCTTTCTTTCCGCTCTGAATGCGGCCCAGGTCCTCTTACCCGGTGCGTCTCTTGATTGATGTCACTTTGAGGCCACCGCGTTGAATTCGCCAGTCAGCACCTTCAGATCAAGCATGGTTCGGTCGAATATTTACTAACACTTCCTCATGGGCTTTTCGAGGTACGGCATGCAGAACGATGAGGTCTGGAGAAGCATCCACCATGCCACTCGGGATCTCCCACAGATTTCCAAACGTTTCCTTGGCGGTTCGCTGGACGAGAAGGACTTTGGTAGCGGGATCGAAGACAAGAGTGCCTACTGCGACGAGATCGATGTAAGATCCGCAAGCGTAGACAAAGTCATCGTGAGTCGCACTGAGCACATCAGGTGTGACGGTGACAGCTGTCGTGCCACAGCTGCTGGACGCAGCTGCCTGGAGGAAGAACGCCATGACAAATTTGCAAGAGCCCTGTGTGAATTAGAGAGCTCCAGATGGCAGCTTTGTTCAAAATTCAATTACCTGTGATGCAAGTGAAAGTTCGAGGACAATTTATGACGATGGAAGACCTTTGAACAGACAACTGGGTAGTGGACCTCCTGTAGTGCTGACTTTACTTTGCAGGATGTGTTTGCGATTGTTGATGGTAGCAAAGGTTGCTATTCAGATACAGCTTAACCATGACACGGACACAGCTTTCAAAACAGAAATAGTCATTTGCATCCGCAAGGCTCCGGACCTCGCTTCTTATTATCTAACGAACACAAGCCTACCATAGTCAACGGCAAGAATTTATCACCATTCAAGAATCTAGGTAGCTATCATGAGATGGCCATGCGAAGCGATACATAACAAAAATTTAAGAATTAACCAGTCCATCTTGCTTTGAGTAACCATGTCCGGTCAGCCCTTCACTGGTGGCTTGCTGAGCTCGCTCTTCCGCTAGCCCTCATCTCTGGGCAGGCCGCGCGCTACCACCTAAAACATTACTGCTGTAGGTAACACTTGCAGGTCTTGCCGAAGCCTTGAAATATTTCCCTGCATTGTGTGAAAATTTTCTTACCTCTGAAAATATTGCAAGCCCTTCCCACGGAATGAGAGTACATTATTTGGTGCTAGGCCCGCCATCTTGCAGCTGTCACTGGGGAGGCCTGTACACTTACGAACTCGTTTTAAAAGCACTGGCCTCCTTGGATTTCGCGCACTGGACCCCTGACCTTTCCTTATTCTAGGGCATTTTTCGTCATACCACACCTAATTGTCCACATCATCCACGGAACCTGATTACTTT
Source organism: Plenodomus libanotidis (assembly GCA_022609195.1). NCBI lineage: Eukaryota > Fungi > Ascomycota > Dothideomycetes > Pleosporales > Leptosphaeriaceae > Plenodomus > Plenodomus libanotidis. The sequence goes on along the minus strand of JAGKQA010000010.1, from coordinate 158,636 downwards.
CCGCACTACACGCATTTCTTATTCCCAAAATTCTCTTGAAGCTTTGGAAAAGCCATCAGAAAGCGACCGGTAAGGTGTTATGAGGACTAGCTCGAGTGGGAAATACAGGTGGCTGTACAGCTGCTGTAACTGTTGGAATATTTAGCGGCTGGCAGAGTGAAACATACGTACTTGTCTTTGTGCTGTGCTGAACTTTCAGGACAGTGTTCTAACGGCCCGTACATGCACAGGCAAACGACTATCACATAGACGATTGTCTCACAGCGACCTCACTCACAAGCGCACACAAAAATACCGCGCGTATCTTGATTCGAGAAGACCAAGCTGCACCAGACTAGTTCGCCCATGTACTTGCTCTGCCCTAGTAAATACGGCGGCCTTTAATGCTAGGGCGGCATACTGAACCAAGACAATATCTACTATCACGTGAAGTCCATCCATGAGTACCCTACTTCGTACAGGCTTGAAGGTATCCTTTATTTGTTTCAACTGGTTCTATTTACATTTTCTGCCTAGCGAAGCAACATACTCATCTTCGTCTTCACTGACTAACTGGCGGTGGCTGACTGATTGTTTGCGATGAAGAAATCCACGCAACTTTCGTATGTTTGGGAGTTGCTACGGGAAAACCAATACCATTGAATGGCGCATTTGCCTCCAACAGAGCATGCTGAGTCAAGAGAATCAGGAATCGTTATGTTAAAGTCAACTATACGGTGCCGCAGTATGTCAGTAAATCGCAGCAAAGACACTGGAGTAGCCTGTCCATTAAGGGAAATCATGGAAAATGGAATGGGTTCATACCGTCATCGCCTCCACCCGAGACATCATCTGGCCACAGATCCCAAGACTTCAACGGCTCACCAATAATGGTGTTTGTGGACAAATCGATTACGGAGACGTTCTGACAGCACAATGTCAGTATCGATCGCGAGTATAGTTCAACGTGCCGCGTCAGCAATAGACGTACGGCAAATCCGGGCTTGTGAGATGCGATTAAGTCGACGTGGAATTCCACCGTCTCCCCAGCCGCATAGACTTTGACATTGTCGATGTTGTCTTCATACTGGTAGCCTTTGCACATGTAGGCATTGCAGTTGTAATCTTCGTGGACTTTCTCCAAAGCATCCTCGATAGGCGCCGCTTCATCTGTTTTGGGGGGTAACGAAGGAAGTATCAGCAAGGGCTGGAATTTTTTTGGTATATTGAAAAGGCCGAAGTTCTCGCTTACCGGCTTTGAAGACTTTGGTGATATTCACACCGCAAAGCTCCAATTGCGCTGCCCCCGTCTATTGGGCATCAACAGGCAATTAGCAACTACGATGTAGGGGAGGGTAGGGAAGAGGACGAGTACTCACTGTCCGAGGCACCGGTTCTTGAAGGACGCCGTGTGCGAAGATGCCAGCTGGGGCCATGGTGAGAGCAATAACTAGTGAAGCGTACATGATGGGTGATATGATATGTACAAACAAGTTCAAAAGATCAAGCTCACAGGATGTTCCAAGGAGATTGAGTTGTACTTATGTCGACAGCACCTTGACATCTTGACATCTTGACATGAAGGGGCGTTAATTCTCCGAGAACATCCATTAGAACGAAACAATTGAGTACATGTTTGTGGAGTATTGGGATCTTGGCAGGACCTACGGGGGCGTCTCCCCCACAATTCCTTCCACCAATCATAAAACATACGCCGGCGGTAAAGATGTAAAGTGTTGTTCACATAGTCAAAATATCAGAATACGTACTGATTTTCTATCGACCTATGGAGACCACTGATATCAAGAGCTGTCTCCCTCCATTGACTTCTGTCTCGCTAGACGGATGCTTGAGCTGGCTTCGGTGTTGAAACTAACCGAGCCCAGCTCCAATGGCCCCTTGGACCCGCAAGCAAAGCCCTCATGTTCTCCAAATTCTTTTAGCCCTCATCACCCATCCATTTTAATTTCTCCAGGGCCTTTGCTGCAAAATCTCGTGCTTGTTCCTCATTTCCAAAAAGCGCATGGTTGAGCGCGGCCCTTCTGTATGCGAACCCCATGTACACATCCAGCCTTTCCTGCTCATACAGCGCCACGAGCTCGTTACCTGCGCCGGGGCTCAGTCCACCGGCGGGAAAGCTGACAGTAGGATGGTCCATGGCATCCCGAAGCTTTGAACTGCGAATAAGCCGTGCATCCGAAGCGCCAATGTCGGCCGAAGAAAGCGCACACTGCGCGCAAGCGCAGGTGAAGTTGGACCGGGCACGGAGGCTGGCTTGTCGCTGAGCGCGAGGGACGGTCACGTCTATGTAGCTGTTTGTGAGTTCCTCGTCTTCTTCGATGTCGCGAACAGCGGTTGAGATGTGGGTGGCTCCTTTAAAATGGTAGGCCAAGCTATGTGCGTGGCACTCATCAGCGCATGTCGTCTGTGGACATTCAACATTGCTACGTCTTTCCATGATAGAGATGACTCAATTAGGTCTGCAGTCATGATTAATTAGTGCCTGCTGAGGAAAAGCTCCCGCGTAAAAGGCGCTCTGTTCCCCCTCGAGGCCTCCGGTAATCGCGAAGCCGTTACGTTGCATGATAGTGGGGACATCGTCGCCGATCTGGTCCAGAAACTTGGCTCTGGCGCGACTGAGTAGATTCTCGAGAATCCTACATCAAGTGGCAAATGGACACTCAAGCTTGATGAAAAAAATGAAAACAGTAGGAGTTTTATCACCCTTCTCAGAATGACCGTAATGTGCATATATACAGATCAGCCAAAATACGAGTGGCTCCCGACAAAGGTTGTTCAACTTAATCTTTGATTGAATTAGACTTCGGTAGGCGCTTATTTCAAATCGGTCAGACAGTCACCATCCGGTTGAACTCTATCGGCTGTACGAAATAGTGCTTGTGCAATTACAGGTGTCAAGTCCTCAGCCAAGACATAAGCAAGTCCTGATCAACCGCAGCAAGGCCCAAGCCCGATACAACTTGCGACTGCTCAGTCTCACACTTGACCTATTCATGACCGCTTCCCAAGCCTGCAGAGAAGTCCAGCAGCCGTAGTGCTGGCAGATTTGCGATGTCTTCGGAGCTTGGATTCGACAGTGCACGAAGCTTGTTCACCCATTCAGGCACTGCGATGACCTCGGCGACAGCCGTGGGTTCCAATTCGCGTACTGCATCAACCAGCACTTCCCACTATTGGGGCTTCGACGCTACATTGAAGGCCCTCAGCGTGGAGGTAGGTTGCAATATGACGCTCCGCAGGATAGTGGCGACATCGTCTACCGAAACCCAGTCGACTGGCACGACCGGGCTTGGGAACGAGCCAAGACTCTTTGAGGTGCGGATGATGGCAGAGATCCATGGTTGATCAGCCCACACGCGCTGTCCTCGAACCGATGCGCCGACCTGACCAACACGAACGATTATCACAGGCACACCTGCTTGTCGGCTCGCCGTGACGAGAATTCGCTCAGCGGCTACCTTGGACTGTCCGTATCCGCCATTACTATAATGAAGGTGTGAGCTACGTTCTGCGAAATTGTGCAAGCGGATGAGATGTGGTAGAGCCAGGAGTAAATTACATAGCAGCCATTGGGTCATCGACTGGGGCCTCGGGCACCGTCGCTCCTGTAAGAGCAAGACCCTCAACTGAGGACATCGAGCTAACGAACACGATGCGGGCTTCGCGTTGGCTGGCCACGGAAATATCGACAAGATCACGAGTTGCGCGAAGGAAGGGTTTGAAGGAATGGATGGCGAGCCCAAAGTCGAGCCTCCATGAGTTGTAAACAAATCTGTCCACTTCGTTGACAATGCGCAGGTACTCCTCTTGATTGAGTCAAAGACGGGGAGCTCCAATTTCGACCTTTAGGAAAGTGAGCTTGTTCCCAGAGATGCTGCCAGCCTCGCTGAGGCGTCACTGCTGCGATCCAAACAGTAGATACGTGAGATTTCGGGGCTTTTGAGAAGATTCGCAATAAGGTGAGAACCGACATACCATGATGGCCAATATGGTATTGTAGACAAGTGTAAGACTAGTGGAAATGAAGAATAACTTTTCTCCAAAAGCCAGAGAACTTGAAGCATCCGAGATCGTCGGGTGCACACTTTATACAAACATCTTGGTGCCCGAATGGTACCCTATATTTGACTGGTCGCTGCGCCGCAGGTTGGCAGGTCGAACAATCGTGGTACTTTGTTGGGTTGGGACCCATGAGAACTAGTTAGCTGACGGAAACTGTCCTGTGCTAGGCTGCTCTTGTAATATCCAAGTTGCAAGCATCGTCGGAAGGATTACATAGTCCCAGCAGCCATTAATGCACGAAGCAAGACTTGAGCACTCTGCGTCCTCAGCTTCAAGCTCGCTGCTTACTTAGACATTTGGCTCAAATGTGGATACCGACGCTTCCAACTCAATAATACTTCGACTTTGGGGTCGTGAATCAAGGCCCAATACTGTGTATAATAGGCCTCCTCCATATTAGTGAAGATCTAGACAACTCCAAGTCCTGAACCCAAGAGCATCGACATAGGCGCATCGGGTTTCCCCACAACAATTGGCCAGTGAAGTGGCTGCGCGCACAAGGTCGTCAAAGGGGACAACAGATTCTGCTGTTTTGTCAGTGATATTTGCTCACTGCTTTCAATGCCTTTTTCATCAGTGAAAGAGAGACTACGGGCTGGCTCGCATTTGACAGAAGCAGCCTTGTCGCCTGGACGAACGCCGAAGCAAGGCGAATGGCCCCCGGTAATACAATACTCTCCACTGTTGCTTCTCCCAACCCAAAAGTCCATGTTTGGTGTGTCTGCATCCGCAGTCAGCACAGTAGATGTGCTTCAGTGTCAAGGTGCGACGGCCTCAGTGGTGAGAAAAGTGGGAAGCTGGCTCATGTGAACGTCGTCCTGGAGTTCTTAGTTTTATTCGTGTTTCGTGCCCCTAGCATTCTTCGCCCATAGCACATCCCGAAGCTATTTCTTTAAATGGGCTCTTCAGATCGCTGTACCTCTCCGCCCTCGCCAGTCGCTTATGCCCAAGCCTCCAGGCCCTTCAGCACACATCCCTCGCCCTCCCGCTTCACCAGCCTTCCAATCTGGTACACACGCTCGCCCTCGCCCTCCAGCACCTTCACCACCTGATCCACATCGCCCGCAGCAACAACCGCAACCATGCCAACACCATTGTTGAACGTCCGCGCCATCTCGCGAGGCGCAACTCCACCCGCCTTGCGCATCCACTGGAACACCGCCGGCACCTCCCAAGCGCTCACATCGATCTCGGCGGCCAGCGTCGCCGGCAACGTGCGCGGCACGTTCTCCGTAAGTCCGCCTCCGGTTATGTGCGACAAGCCCTTGATGAGGTTCAGCTCGAGGGCCTTGAGCAGCGGCCTCACGTAGATGCGCGTCGGCGTGAGCAGCGCCTCGCCCACAGACGACCTCGACGCATCCCAAGGGCATGCGTCCGTGTACTTCAGGCCCGCATGATCAACGACACGACGAACAAGTGAGAAGCCGTTCGAATGCACGCCGTTGGACGCCAGACCGAGGAGTACGTCGCCCTCAACCATGGATGTGAGGCGGGGAAGTCGCGCCTCCTTGCGCATGACGCCAATCGCTGCCCCAGCGGCGTCGTAGTCCTCGCCGTGGTAGATGCCTGGCATCTCGGCTGTCTCGCCGCCGACCAGTGCGCAATTCGACTGTTTGCAGCCCTCAGCGACTCCGGTGACGAAGGCGGCAGTATCGGCGGGGTGGAGTTTGCTGCACGAATAGTAGTCCAAGAACATGACGGGCTCGGCTCCCTGGACGATCAGGTCGTTCACGTTCATGGCAACCAGGTCGATGCCCACTGTGTCGTGCTTCTTCATCGACTGTGCAATGATCAGCTTCGTGCCGACGCCATCGATGGCGCCCACCAGGATTGGTGCATTGGGGTAGCCTGCCGCTGCGAGGTCGACCTCGCCTCCAAAGCCACCAATTTCTGCATCCGCGCCGGGACGAGCAGTGGAGCGGACAGCCTTCTTGATCATCTCAACCAGCTCGTTGCCGGCGTCGATGCTGACGCCAGCTTGAGCATAGGTGAGGCCTGCACTTGGTGCTGCTGCAGTTGCACGGAATGCGCGGTGGGCGATGTCCTTGCGGTAGAACATCTTGTCGAACTGAATCAGCTTGATGCCCTCCTCGTAAGCCTTCTTCACAGCCTCCTCGAGGCTGGCGCCCACAGCGTTGGCTGCAATGACGCGGCCGCCGGAAGTCTGAAGTTGATCGCCCTTCAATTGCGTACCGGCGTGGAAGATAGTGATGCCACTGCCTGCTGCTGGGGTGCCAACTGTCATAGGAGTACCCTTCGCATAGCTCCCTGGGTACCCGCCCGCTGCGACAACCACAGTCGCGCTGAACTTTGGCTGTACCTTGAGGTCTACCGAGCTCAGGTATCCCTTCGCACAGGCTAGCATAACCTCCGCCAAATCCGTGTCCTCCGTCAACAGAGGCAGAACCGTTTGTGTCTCCGGGTCGCCAAAGCGCACATTGTACTCCAGCACCTTGGGTCCCTTTGGCGTGATCATGAATCCAGTAAAAAGCAGGCCCTTGAACGGAAAGCGGTCGTTCCTCATGCCGGCGATAGTCGGCTCCAGAATATCCCTCTCCATTTGCTCAATCAGCTCCGGCGTTGCGATCCTTGTCGGCGCATAACAACCCATACCACCAGTGTTGGGGCCTTGATCGCCGTCAAAGATTCGCTTGTGGTCTTGCGCCGGAGGTAAACTCTTGATGGTGTACCCATCGGAGAAAGACAGAATGCTCAGCTCGTCGCCAGTCAAGAACTCCTCAATGACGACCTCGTCGCCCGCGTCACCAAACGCCTTGTCTTGCATGATCTGCTTCAACGCCTGGTGCGCCTCCTCTTTCGTCTGGGGAATGATCACGCCCTTGCCGGCTGCCAGCCCCGTTGCCTTGATAACGACGTCGTGGTCCACGGTGTCGATGTATTTCTTGGCCGCGTCGTAGTCAGAGAAGTTCTCGTATGCGGCGGTCGGAATGCCGTGCTTCTTCATGAAGTCCTTCGAGAAGGTTTTGCTGCCCTCCATGCGCGCGGCAGCTTGCGAGGGCCCGAAAACGGGAATGCCGACATTGGTGAAGTAAGCCTCGACGCCATCGACGAGCGGTTGCTCGGGGCCAGGCACGACAAGAGAGATGCGCTGGGTCTGAGCGAGCGCGACCAGGCCGGGAAAGTCGTCGGCCGAGACGCTGGTGTTGTTCGAGGTCTTGGGGCAGGTCGCGGTGCCGCCATTCCCCGGGACGGCGATGATGGCCTCGACAAGGGGCGATTGCGACAACTTCCAGGCCAGCGCGTGCTCGCGGCCGCCGTTGCCGATGAGCAGAATACGGAGGGATTGGGCTGTCATGTTGGTGAGGGGTTGGTCTGACGAGGGACAGAAGAGAAGTCAATCGGGAGCTACAGCCCGGTCTACAAGTCTCGACATCTTTCTCGTTCGCGTGAACCAGAAAAGTTCTGCAGCGCCTTCTCATTTTTTTTTCTGGCGTCGCGCCGCTGACCCCTCCCCCGCAATTTTTACATGCCACCCCTGTCGCGCCTGAGCTTAATTCTAATTGCCAGACCCGAACCCTCCCAACATGAAGCCTCACCTCACATTGACATGATGTCTTCAGCATCAACACGCATGTTTTCAATTTCCCACAAAATGACTTACTGCGGTTATAATATGGCCGACCTTCAGAACAGCCCGTCTCTTCCATCTCTCACCCAACTCCGTACTACCCTCTCCTCCCTTCAAACCGCCACCCACATCCTCGCCGGCCTAACCCACCGCAACAAAAACCAACACCGCGGCACAAAATGGTGGGCGCCCTTCGATATGCTGCGGCGCAACCTGCATAAGCTCATACCAGATCTCGAAGGGGCCGTTCAGCGCGCCGAGGTGGTGCCGACGCCGTCCAGCAGCAAACGCAAGAAGGGGCCAAATGGACCCGTGAAGAAAACTACCAAGCAGCCAGAGCTGGCTCGGGTCGTCGAGCGGGCTGTGTGGATGAAGGAGGTGCTCGGCGGGAGAGCTTTCGAGTGAGCGCGAGGAGGCTGACTTTGAAAGATTGAGCAGTGCTAATGCTGTGGCAGGGCATTCACACAGCTCACAGCTGACCGGCAATTTGCCCAGCTCGGGCTGGTCCTCATCGGCGTGCTCGCGCAGGTTGAAGCTGCACTCGCACCTTTACTGCCGCCAGATCCAGAGCCTGAAATGGAAGAGCTTACAGTGCCGTTAGCCACTGAGTCAAGTGCTGAGGTTCAGGGCGAGGCTGTCCATTCAACGACAGGTCTTGACTTGGGTGTAGCGGTATCGCGAGAGGAACTACTCAAGAATGTTGACGATGCTGGTCCGAACCTGTCCACCGAATCGCTTGACCCATCGTCAACCAAGTCAACACTTGCGAGGCAACGGCATGGTGTAGACAGTACGAAGGAAAACAAGCGCAAAAAGCCGATAGCCGACGAGGAGAAGTCGGCTGCCAATAACACTGGGAGTATGAAGAAGCGCAAGACTCTGGCTGAGAAAAGCGCGCTGTCCAGGGACGCAGAGGAACAGGAGCCGCCAAGACTGGAAATTGACGAATCACGGACATCAGAACAGAAATTGAAGTCGCGCGCCGAAGCGACGCCAAAGGGAGATTTGCAGCTCAAAAAGAAGAAGAAGAAAAGAAAGGGCGGGGACGAGTTCGACGACCTCTTCAGCTCGCTATTATAGGGTCAGAACAATATGGGTATTAGATATTATTAAATGCACAAGAATGATACCCACAACTTGCCTCCATAGTCACAGATACAATGGCCAGCTGCTGCCGAGACACACAAGCATGCTGAAGAGTGCTTTATTGGAAAAGCACTAAATATGATCATCTCGAGCAAAACTATCTAAATCACTGCATATTCCATTCTCCCAATCGGACAGTCACCTGTCCTCAGATATCTAGATGAGACGGAACGTAATAATGCAATAATACGAGTACGGTCATTACGAATGGTATGGTATGTCAACACTAAGGAGCGTGCGTCCTCCTTTTGCGAAGCCATGTCCTCTGTAACTAAGTTTCGCAACCATTGCCGTCGCTGCCCTTCCAAATAGACTGCCTAACCTTCTCTTCCACTCCTGCCTTGTAGCCGCCCCCTGATAAATCTCAATTATGGCACACAAAAATTTACACCAAAGGGGTTAAAACCAGAAACCGTTGCGCCTGTGTGGGTAACATCTGGCGGCACGGCGCTGGGCTGAAGGGACCGGGTCCAGGCTCTTCTCTTCGAGCAGGGCATTGCCGTCCAGCGCATGAGACATCGCCTTGGGTATGAAGAATCAGCTTTCAACGGCTGTTCCTGGGAAGTGGTGACAGGTCCGGAGCGTCGCCATAGTCAAGCGCCCCCCCTCCCCCGAATCACATTCTCCTACTGCGGGCCCATCCGAGTGTACGACCAGATGCGAGCGCGCATGTCTCCAGAACCCGTGGCGAAATACTGCCCCATTGGACTTGGTGCCACTGATATAACGGAGTTCTTGTGTCCCTGGAGCATGACCTGCGTATTGCCGGTCCTTGGGTCCCAAAATTGTACACCACGGTCCTTGGAGCCAGACATGACCCACTGCGCATCGGGAGTAAGAGCGACGCTGAGAACGAAGTCCTGTAGAGCGCAGCGCGTTAGCGTTGTGATTTACTTCGTGGGGGGGGGGGGGAACCTGTGTGCTTACCCTATGACCCTCAAACGTCTTCACGCAGCGACCTCCCTTGGGAGCCTGATTAGGGACTCCACCTTGGCGGGACGAGCTGAGTTCCCACATCTTGATAGTCCTGTCGAGACTGCCACTGACAAGATCCTTGCCGTTGGGCGAGAATGCAACGCTGTAAACACTGTCCTTGTGTCCATCAGGTCCTTCAAGGCGCTCGACCAGGTTGCCACTTTGAATGTTCCAGACGCGGACGCTCTTGTCGAGAGACCCGGCTGCAACCAGTAGACAATCAGGCGAGATAGCAACAGTGGTAACACCGTCCTCGATGGAAAGCGTCAAAATGCTGGTGCTGTGTTCGATATCCCATAGGCGCACGGTGCGGTCGCCGCTGCCAGATGCGATGGTGCGCCCGTCTCGACTGAAGTCCAAACTGTAGATATCCTGCTCGTGGCCAGCGAAAGTGTTCCTGATCGTGCGGCTAGCAATGTCCCAGACCTAATAGAAATTAGTACAAGCTCTCAGCAAACGGGGCAGCCCGAGGGACTTACCCGAATCAGCTTGTCCTCGGCTCCAGTTGCGAGATATTTACCATCAGGACTGAAACAAACGCTCCTGATGTATAGATCGCCACCAGTGTCGGCGTTGTCATCTTGCAGGACGCATGTCTTCTCACCACTGATGATATCGTAAATCTGAGCAGACTTGTTACATCCCGTCGCGACAAACTTGCCATCCATGCTGAATCTAACGCAGCAGACAACACTCTCGTGCGCCAATGTGTGAACAAGATCCACGTCCAAGACACGAGGAACAGCTGGGTTGAAGACCACAAACCAATCGTCTCGGGCCTTCTTGTGCTGAGCTGGCAGCCTCTCTACATCAAGGTCTCCAAGCGCATTGGTGGAAGGAGGTTGAGGCTGTTGGTGCGGATGGCCCATTCGCATGTGGTCTGGGGTCGGGTGCGGGCCAACCTGTGGAGACTGCGCAGGACCGCTAGGGCCTGCATAAGGCAGAGGCGTGTTGATTTGAGGCGTCGCGGGTCCGCCAGGATTGGGAGGCCGTCCGACACCGCGCTTACCGGGGCCAGGACTAGCAGTGCTGGGCGGAGGTTGCGAGGGGAAGCCACCCGGAGCGGGACCCTGGTATTGCGGCTGGAAAGGCGGCTGCTGTTGGGATGGCGGCGGCGGAGGAGGGGGCGGACCCTGAAGTCCCGGGGGAGGCTGCGGCATCTGCTGGTGAGGTGGAGGGCCTTGTTGCTCTTGAGGTGGCGGAGGCGGTGGGATTGGACCGCCTTGACCACTCTGGCCGCTCATGATGGCGCTGAACGCATTGGTGCCCATGCCGATGGCGGGAGGGGGAGCCTGAGGGGGCCCAGGGTGAGGAGGGCCGACCATGGCGTTCTGGGGAGCGCCTCCTCCGCGACCCTGCTCGAGCTGACGGCGGAGGTGAGTGATCTCTTCTTCGTACCTGTTGCAGAGGCGAATTGTAAGTATGCGCGTCAACATGACCTGGAAGCTTGGTAGCAACACCTACTTCTGTTTGAGGGTCATGTGGTTCTGCTCCATGGCATAGACCTTCTCGCGAACCAGCTGCATCTCGTTGACCTGCGTCTGGACTAGTTCGACTGTTAGAAGCTGTCTCTCGAGCCATTGAGGCCCTGGTCAACAGTCGGCGATCGTCACGCGTGACACTTACTCTGGTGCTCATAGTTCTCGCATTGACGGTGAAGACCCTCGACCTCGGACCTTATGCCGTCGAGGAATTCGTTCAGGCGCGCGCCAGCGGCAGCTCCTGGAGGAGCACCTCCCATACCGCGATGGGGGTACATCGACATGTTCGCGACGGTGGAAGTGGATTTGTCTATCGGTAGATGGTCTTGGGCGGCAGCATCAACGCTGTCGGATATGATGATCTTGACAAGTGGAATGGCTGGAGAGAAGGCGGTAGCTGCGATATTCTGCGCGAGAACGAACGGGAGAGGATGCGCTGTTGCCGGCGGTCAGGCTGTGCGCTGCGGCAGCGAGCTGCGACGATGTGCCGCCTCGTCTGCCTCGTCGCTAAATGCTAATCGCCGATCAAGGTAGTAGAGGCACGCGAGTCGAGCAGACACGCGAAGGGTAGTTGTCGAGACTGAATGCTGAATGTCAGATTGGGAGAGAGATGGATTGAGGTGGGGGCTCCGGTGAGGTTGAAGAGGGAAAGGATGGAGGGCGCAACAATAGAGAATCGTGGAGGAACGACTCTTGAGGCTGGGCTGGAGGGCACGGTTCCGTGAGCAGAGCTAGCAAAGTCCCCTTTCCCACTAAAACCTGAGTTTGTGCCAACCCACAATCAGCTTAGCGCTCCTGCAGCATGCGCCGCAAGCATGGTGTCGCGGCTAAGGTGCTAGGGTGCTAGGGTACAAGAGTGCAGGGGTACAAGGATCCACTGGCACCTGCGCGGGGAACACTTCTAAGTTGGACTGGCAGGGAGCCCGCATGCATCGCGCAGGTGCTGGGTACTAAGTACGTACTGTCACCAAGGTGATTGAATATACTGCCATATCCTGTGGACCTTCCCCGAAAAAGTTAGTCCGGAATCCGGAAGGCCGAGATTTCGATCCCTGTACTGCTATTTTAGGCTTAGCCGATGATATCTCGAAACGGATCCTACCGTCCTAGTCTGTAATTTCTACCGTAGAGTGGAGATAGACAGCGTCTAGAAGTTACACATGGGACCAGAGGCTCTTCTAGATATGGTTTGACAACTCACACTATGGAAGTATAACCGGCTCGGGGCAGCAAGCGCACATCAAACGCCTGGTGGCGGTCGCTGACTCAGTGCGGAATATACCTACTTAGTAGTCGATCACTGCAGCCGCAAGGCACGACTTTACACAGTATGAGCAATGTATCACAGTATACTGAAGGAAACTTAGTATACGAATCGAAGAGGGTCTCGTCATTAGAGCAGTCCAGCGAACAGAAAGTTGGCAGGGGGCTCAGACGTAAGGGCACCCGATGGCCACAATGCGAGTCTTTCCAATATCTCTTGGCAGGCGCGGACATTTGAGATGCCCCCACTTGCACGGGGAAAACAAATGAGGTTAGCCTAGCCGTTTTTACAGTAATTAGTATTGTATCGCCGATATGCCTGTATGCCGGTTGCTTAGCATGTGTCCGTCGTCCGATCTGACTGGCGACTACCTAGGTAGTTTTATCGTCTGCCATTCAGGGCTGTGCACTAACACAGCGGCCGCTGCATCCACTACGGCTAGGCCCTCGCGACTCCGAACGAACTGTCAACGTGGAAGCGAGAATTCGTACTCGTGCGGCCAGGGTGTTGACAGCAGACATACCTACGTATCGAAAGTATCAGGTAGCACATTTGCCCAAGTATGGCGGACAGAAGATACTAGGTAGCTGGCACTATCACTATGCGGTTTTACGGGCGCAAAATCCACTGGTCATTTCAAGATGTCGATGCAAGCATGTACCTCCTGTTCCACTTGTCATTATGCAGCTACTGAAGGTGACGCATTGGGCGTCTTGTCGTAGGATTTCATGCTGGGCATGATGCTCGGATGCCCGGTCGTCAAAACGTAGAGCAGAATCTCACGCACAGCATCTATTGGACATGCAGCATTCCCCCAGGGCCCGTGGTCTTCCTCGGCATGCCGTATCTCCAATTGCCCTTGCAGAACCGGGCCGACGCTCAAAAAGCGAATGTTCGGTCCGGGAGAAGAAGCCGACGTCAATCTTCGAGGCCTGCGAACGATGTTACCACAAGACAATGAAGAAACCATCCCACTGAAGCCACATTTCGACAGCTCAACCAGCTATAAGTGGTTTGGATTAATGCGAGCGAGACCCTCAACATAGTCCAATTGATATCGAAGGCTCAGGCCGGGAGAAGTCATCATGCCGTGCACCTCTACAGCCGTTCCCAACAGAAGTTTTGACCACTTGTCCTACTCATCACTAAGATCATTAGTGCTGCATCGTCTGGCAGCGCCTTGTGAAACATCGCTCGTCGTACAATCCGGCTTGGGATCTTTACAGTATGCCTGGCATCATCACCTCTGGGCATCACCTCGGGAATAGCCAGCCACCTTTGCGATAGGTGAATTCCAGATCTCTATCTTCCAGTGTTCCTTTGTCAATACTTCGGGCAGAAACCTCCGTAGAGCCGTCTACCACGGTCTTATGCTGCTTTTAGGTGTGAGCGCTCGCAGCCCACAGAACGGAACCCAAGCGGTCCAAACTCCGGATCGGTCGACTGCTCCGGACGACAGATCGCCGTCACACTGACTTTGGATGATGGTGGATAGTGTTTGAATTCTCGTGCTCACGTACAGCACGGCGCAGCGCATCGGGCATCGCACATACGAGGAGTACATTTGACTTGGACGGTGATCTTGGGGTCCTATCCAAGTGGCTACTGGCTCGACTGATGAATTACACGGTTTTACTACACTATTTGCACAAATCTATATTGGTACGCTCGCCAGTCCATTTCTCAACAACCAAGACAGGCCCGGACGACCTCTTCTGAGATGCCAATTGAGACTCTCCTCCGTGTGTGCCAATCTAGGCACTTCATCTGAGCGTGAAGCATCAAGTCATCCTGAACTATGAGATTCTCCGTGCTCTCTGCCTCCCGAGGTTACCAACAAGACTGGCGCCGAGATCACGGCCATAAAACGCTGTGGCTCTCCAAAGATCCAGTCATCCGGAGGATCAGGAGGATCATATCGAAAACGCCTCCCGCAGAAATTGGGTCCGATCCTACAGAGGTCTTTTGCTAACATCCACTTGTATTGCTCACCATACTCGCTGCAACGAACTGATTCCAAACGAAACAGAAACTCCCTTGTGCTGCACTCTCTGCTGCCATCATTTCCGCCATTTGAATACCGACCAGGGAGAGTGCGAACGAAAGGAAAGCGTTTCGTGAGTTGTTTGCGCGTCAAGGTCGTGGACCAGGTTGCTTCAACGGAGGTGACCGGCTTCCAGGTGCTATGCGTTGTAAAGCACGTGTAGCATAGGCGACGGCTCGTAATCAGATAGAGACGTGTGCCGTCATTGCCACATGAAGCACAATGTGTAGTGAGCAGGGTGTTCCATAGTTCGGTGAAGGTAAATGCGTCGGCACAAAGGCAGACAGAAGCTCGGATGATGTCGGGGTAATTGATGCGGGTGGTATGGTACCCGGGGAGGGCGTCGACGATGGCTACAGTCTTGCGGCTGGTATGACGAAAATTGTGAAGCAAAGGGATGGAGAGGCTTGCGAGTATCTTCTTGAGTAAGACGAGCGGGATGATCTTGAGGTTGCCGAAGCTACTTCCGAGTGCTGTCGTGCTATACTGGTGATCTGAAATTGCGAGTGGACAGAAGGACTGAAAGACTGAAGGTTCTGGTCGTCGAGGGTGAGGTGCAAGGATGGCGAAGGGAGGTGGGGCGAGGAAGCGCAGCGCAGGCCTGGTGGTTCCTCGTCATCGAGGGAGTGGAAGGCCTGGTCGGCCATGGACTGAAGCCTCTGATCGTCAAGGGTGGGGTTTGATATCTTAGGGTCGAGGGATCGGATATCTTGGTTGTCGAGCGACTGAAGGGTCTGGTCGTCAAGGACCTCGTCTTCACGAGAGTTGTGATCCACCAATTTCGATGGGCCTGAGGAAGTGCAAGCAGTGGAGGATGATCAAAGATTTTTCTTACGGCATAGGACGACGTAGCTTTGGCATGTACACCTTCATACAACATGTCAGAGGCTCAGCGCGGAAGTTCTAAAGCTGCACGTCTCCTCAAATTCGTGGAAAGATGTCAAGGCGTCCACAAATAGCCGCTCAACGTTTATTTGACGTGATCATGAAGACATCAAGCGTTCCTAGGTACTGCTATGTGTCCACGGCTATCAAGGCCCGTGATCTGCCAAAGGTATAAATGTGAGTGCCTGTGCGGCAGCGCCTGGCCGTCGCCAGCCTCTGAAGCTTCACTAAAGACTCTCGAGACAGACCCTAGGTTAGCAAAGTTTCATGCTCAATGAAGCGATAGGTATATAAGATCAGGGATTCTTGAAGTGTCTAGATGATTTAAGAAGTACGTGGTTGTGCTTGCTAAGATGTAGTACGTTGAAGGAGTTGCGCTGTCATCCTGAACGCCCTAACGAGTCTGACCCCAAACGACACTCATGATGAGACCATCATTCGTCTCAGCCTGGATTTCTCGTCGTCTCCACCGAAAATCACATTGATGCCTTTCCTGGCCAGGGTGCAGATCTCAGACTCAGAGAGACCAAAGTGCTTGGCCACAAGACGGTATTCGTTGGAGACCGGGCTGCCAAAAACACCGACGTCGTCGGTCTATTGCAAGCGCTGTCAGTATTCAGGTTACTCTAAACAGATGAAGAGAGAGTCAAGAGTTCCACTTACACAAAGGACCACAGTGCACTCCTCAACCTTCCCTTAGGCAAGTCAACCACATTAGTATCTCAAATCTCCTGATGCTTTGAAAGTAAGCACGAAAGTTACTTACACCACTCTCCAAAATGATGGCCCTCGAAACCTCCTGTAATCATGTCCGCATGAACATTACAACTCAAACACAACTCCAGTCCCAGCCCGCCAGGATATTTCCTGATCTCCTCTTTCACAAGCTCACTCGTATGGATCACATGTCCAATACGCTGTGGCTGCCACTCTTTCAACAGCATCAACAATTCCTCGTCCGAGCCACTCGCGTCAGCCTCCGCAAAGTGCAGCGTGATTCCCAGCTCCGGACACGTGCGTCGAACTTCCTCAAACGCGGGCTGTAGAGCCTCGATCCCAGAGCACATTGGGTCTCCGCAGAGGTCGATGCCCACGACACCTTTGCCCTTAAACTGCGCTGCCAGCTCGACGACCTCCATCGCCTCGGCGAGTGAGTTGCGCCGGTCTATGGAAAGGATGAGTTTCGTGTGGAGATGATCGTCGCTCGCCTCGAATTCGGCAATTGTGGAGAGGATAGCGGACACATAGTCTGCCTTGGAAAGGCCCGACTTGGGCAATGCCCGAGGCGTAGTACGGAGCTCGAGGTAGACAACGCCATCGGCGGCGAAGTCTCGCAGAACGGAGAGAGTTGTGTGCTGTACAGCTTGAAGGTCGTTGACGAGGTGGTATATGTACGATGAGAATAGGGGAAAGAACCTTGTGATGGTGAGCAGGTACACTAGCAGAAAATGTGCAATTTCGTTGGCCAGTCTCTTCCACTTCATACTCCATGAAGGTGGCGAGGCAGCACAGAAGAAGTTGGGAAGACCCATATGGCACCTACATCTTCAGGTTATAGTCATGCTTTCCGTCGGGCATTTCGACAAGAGGGTCCGCTAGGTCCGTCTCGCCAGCCTCCTTTCTGATGGCCCAAACTTCATGAAGACATTGCCTGCTTATACTACCGCTCAGATGGGCATGGAGCTGTGGAGCGAAATTGCGATACTCTGGTTAGCCAACAAACCCAAGGCAAAAAACCTTTGTGTAACCCCAAGTTGGTGTTCTGGCTTTCCAGAGCATGGGAGCTCAACACATCGTCCCCCAACGTCTCTCACCTCGATCTTGGGCAAAGCCACCCAGTCCATGACTTGCAGGAGTGGAAGTGATTAAAGAGTGTTCTTCTCTGCAGGTCGGGTGGTTTTCTGGCTTTTCGGTGCTCTTGTACACAAAGTAGAATCTTGCAGACAGTGGAATTGCCGCGCAGGAACACAAGCAAAAAAAACTATGGCAAGATGCCGCTTCCTTGATACTAAAATTTCACAACAAATCGCAGCGACTGCAACCTTTGGACAGTTTTATGAGAGTCTCCGATCAAGCCTGTCAAGTTTTGACCACTAAGCATTTGTGATCAGTAAGGTAAGTACCGAGTACGACTTTATGTTGTGAGCGCCAGTTCGGCACCTATGTGCCTATAGCTGTAGCAAAAACACCCCCCCCCCCTAGCTTCAGCGGATAAGATAAGCTTACCAGGGGACTGACAACAGCCAACACCGGCCGCGGCACCTCTCCGACGCAACGCGTACCGAACTTCAAGCGACTTCTCCTCCAGCACGAGTGCATTACGCACCCGAATTTCACGCTTACCATCACGCTCACTCACTAAACAGCTCCAAATCCAAGGCGACCTCCCCTCAAACGAGCACCGCCCCCTCCACGACTCGCCTCCGGCCACCCACTCCTCACTATCGCCCACAATGTCCTTCGAGCCCGTTCTCCCACCCTACAACGCCTCCGACCCCACGGCAACCTTCCTCTCCAGCTCCTGCCTCGACCTGCTCCTCATAGAGCTCGTCCCCATGGCCTACCGCGTCACCAACGAGCTCGAAGCCGCCTCCTCCGCATCGAACCCACCACTACCACCAGCAAGCGGCGCACCCGCTGCCTCAGAGTCCGTGTCGGCGGCCAACAGCACAGCAGTCGCGCCAGCAGGGTCGAAATCGCAACGAGGAGGTGCAGTGATGGACGAGGAGGAGGAGCGGGACGCCGTGTTTTATCGGCTGGAGACGCTGGGATATCGTGTTGGGCAGGGGCTTGTGGAGCGGTATGTCTAGACGGCTTGTTCACTGTATGCGAGGGAAAGAGCTGACAGATCATTCGCTGTGCCAGTTTCTCCCGAGACAGGCCGCGCTTCAACGATACTCTAGACGTGATCAAATTCATCTGCAAGGACCTCTGGACGCTGGTATTCAGGAAACAGGTCGACAACCTCAAGACGAATCATAGGGTATGCCGCCGGACACAGATCTTGAAACTGCACTTTTGCTAACCTGTGCTAGGGAGTCTACGTGCTCACCGACAATCTCTTCAAGCCATTCTCGAGGATGAGCACCGCGCCGGGCGTCAATGCGGTACCGCGAGCAGAACCGGTAAGTGTGCCTTCTACTCACTTGATGCGCAAACCTCGAAGTACAACTTTGCTCACATCAACGCTGCGCGCAGTTTCTTTGGTTTCCTTGTGGAGTGGTACGAGGCGCATTGGCAGCGTTGGGCATCAATGCGACAGTGCAGGCCGAGACGACCGACTTGCCACAGGCGATATTTCAGATCAAGACGGTGCCGACGAAGTCATAGTGTCACGGCCTGGGCGAGCTCTGAAAACATTTGCATAATCACTTCGAAAAGCGGGCACAGGTAGAGGAGCATTCACGGATAAAAAGGAAGAGGCTTCTGGCGTTAGTGGCGTTCATTTCTGGTGGGCGCATTTGCGCGTATATACCCTACCTCCATGGTATCGAGGATTCCAAGTCTCAAGAGGACCAGCGGGACCACAATTCACCCATCCGTGAATTTCACTGTCTCGAAAGGGATCGTATGCATTCCTTATCAGCTTTGAGCTATGGAAGAATTTTGATCACCAGTCATTGTATGCCTCATGGGCATGTAACGACACTTACAACCTGGATTGGGGAGTAACAATCAGCAACAAGCCTTTTTTCCGAAAGTCTATCGATCCGTCGCATAGTCCGCGGTCGTGTCTTTTTGCGACCTGCCGCACTGCTCTCTTTCCTTGACTCGAAGCAACGGATCAAAATCGGAATTAAATGGGAAGGGGGTAATCACTTGGGGGACTGGTTGACGAAGGAGACGCCCTTGGTGATGTTGTCCTTCAGGCCCTCGGTAGCCTTGGCCAGAAGCGCCTTCTCCTTCTCGGTGATGTCGCCCAGGACATCAATGGCCTTCTCAGCGCCATTGGGCTAGAAATGGGTCAGCGGATTACTTCTGCAGTGGGAAAGGCAATACTAACGCCCAGCTCCACAGGAACGGAAAAGAAGTCGCAGCCGGTCTTCTCAGCGATCTCCTTACCACCAGGCACACCGGGGAGGTACACATAGGTGGGCTCCACGAGACCCTTGGCGCCAGAGACGGCCTTGAGCAGCTTCTCGGCGAACCTTGATTTGAATGTCAGCCATTTCCCTCCATAGAGTCCACATATTGAAGACTTACCTGTAGCCTGCGTATGCCATAGACAGAGTGGCAGAACCAAGACCGTCCTTGGCCTGAACAACCTCGTCGCCACCGAATTGAACGCGCTTCACGAGAGCTTCGTACTTGTCGTCGGGGATGCTGATGCCGCTGGGCTTGATCTGGCTGAAGAGCGGGACAATAGTCTCGCCGGAGTGACCGCCGATGACAGGGACAGTCAGCTCCTGAGGGCTCGCCTTTCCAGCGATCTCGGCGACGAAGGTCTCGGCACGGACGATGTCCAGGGTGGTCACACCAAACAGACGCTGGGGGTTGAAGACCTTGGCGGCCTTCAGAACCTCGGCGGAGATGGGGACGGTGGAGTTGACAGGGTTCGAGATGATGAGAAGGAATGCCTTGGGGGCAACCTCGGCCGCAATCTCGATGAGACCCTTGACAATGCCGGCGTTGATGTTGAACAGGTCGTCACGGGTCATACCAGGCTTGCCTGCAGTAAATATTTAGTACCCTGCAACGATTTTACGATCTCAAATATCACAAGCAGTACTCACGAGGGATGCCAGCAGGAATGACAATAATGTCTGCGTCCTTGAAAGCCAGCTTGCCCTGTGATGTGTCACCCTTCTCCTTAGGAACGTAACCAGTCACTTTCTGTATGGCGGCAATCAGTATGGTGCCTCACTGTGATATTCACAAGTGGGTAGAGAAACATACAGCCTTTGTGGAGATGTGAGACAGGTCGGCACCAACACCAGGTGTGTTGACGACATCGTAAAGAGCGAGCTCGTCGATGAGGGGGCAGAGCTTGAGGAGCAGCGATAGAGGCTGAAACAGGTGTCAGTGTGGTGCACCAGCAAACTCGTTCTTGCCTTGTAGAAGTCACGAACCTGTCCAATTCCACCAGCGGCTCCAGCAACAACTACAGTCGGATTGTCAGGAACATCACCAGGTCTGTGCCTGAAAGGTTGAGCGCAACGACATACCGGCCTTGACCATCTTGACTTTTGGCTTGTGAAGGTGGGGGAGGGGTTCAGGGTCCAAATAGAGCGATTTCGGTGGAGACACAGATGACCAGTAATGGTCCTTTGATATGTCAAGGTGATGAGAAGAGAAAACAAGCGCTTGCTGGTGCAATGAGCTTGGATCTTGGATGCAGAATGCTGGATTGCTGTGAGAAGAGAAGAGAAGTTGGTGTAAGGAGGTTGAAAGCCGGGAGAAGGAGGGGTTGTCGTCAATCCCGAGTGGGAGGTAGATAGCTGTTGTACTTGGGCGGTTCCCCTTCCAGCCAAGCACTGCTCGTGGAGCTTTCCCCTGCTCTGGGGAAGGGAGCTGTTACAGGTGGGGTACTTTGCGGTGTTCAAGGTACCTATGAAGTGTCTCGGAACAACTCGCCCACAATGCCTATATTTTAGTACCTTCGACTAATGCAGTGCTTGTTCAAGCTCACTGGAATCAACACCAATCGAGTCAGTCTGTACTTGCTTTCGCAAGTGTTATTCCTCAATATTTGCAGCAATCTGCAACCGCTACTGAGGTATGTCTCAATATGGAGGGGTTTGTCCCTACATGACTCTTTCACCATATTCCCATCCACAGCCCCATCATATGTAGACAGCGACCGAATTCGCGATACATACTCGGTGCCGTGGTGCGAGTGACCGTGCATCCCGAGGCTGTCCTCGGCAATTCCTTCACGGCCACTCCAGAACAACCCGTATAAGTCCGAGACTGCCTAGGCAGAGCAGCTGTTCATGTGTGCAGAGCCACGTCCACTCCTCATATCTACGTAAATCAATGACCGACTGTCGGTTTTGTGGTTATGCACGGGTTTGTGCCGGGTGCTGTAACAAAACATCTGAAGCCGCAAGGCTTTTATGGGTCTGAAGTCTTGGACCTCTGGGCGTTACGAAATTGCGCGAGGCTGACACGCCCGTGCATAGCAGTTTCCATTCTGTATGCTACAACACATCCATTGATAGACTTCTCGTCCCATCGCTGAAATCTAATTCAGGCGTCAAGTCAAACATACCAGGGACCTTCAAGCAAGCAGATACGAGCTGCCGGATTCATTGCTCCACATCCTGCATGGGAATCGTACACAAGCGGCGCTCGGTCTGGAGCATCTTCACCCTCAGAGACATTATCTGAGGACGAGCAGTGTCGGATAGTTGGTCGTCGTCAGCATTTGCCTGTGTTTTTGCACTTGAGCTACAGTGACATCTGACATTGTCTCAATGACCGGCCGCCATCGTGCGTTGAATAAGCCATTCGCGGACAGAAGGCTTCTGAACGCTGCGCAGCTACACAGCCGGAGTGTTTGTCCGGCCATGATGCAAGCGCATAGAATCCCAGCAGTCCTGTTCAAGATGGCGGCTGTGCCCTCTGCGCGTGGCCATATGGCCTCCGAGTGGATCGTCACATAGATAGAAACCAAGTCACCGTGTTGTGAACTTCAGATCATTTGTATTGACCTTGACCGTTGACCATTGACTCCTTAATGATATCAAAATGGCGCAGCTCTTCTCAACCCCGGGCTCGATATCTCAGAAGCCCAAGGCGGGCTGTCTAACCTGGCCCTCTGGCCTGCCTATAGCTCATCAAAATGCTCAATGCCATGGGACAGACGCCTGCTCGGACCGGCTCTTTTGTTGTCATCCGTCCAAGAACGTTCCTACTCAAGCTCCTACTAATCTCCTGTCCACTTTGCCATAAAACTCCCAGATCACAGATTTTGCTGTTTACTCGGACGAAGCAGCAGCCTTCTTGGCGGCGTTGCCGCGCAGCTTCTTCTCGGGGGAGGCCTTGACGGGGCGCTGAGACTTGAAGATGGCAGAGGCACGGGCGATGGCGGCCTGGCGGAGATCGGGGCGGTATCCGCCACGGGCGACGTAGTTGGCGACGTTCTTGTAGGTCCTGAAAACCATCGGCGTCAGCATCCTCCATTGTCCCGCTTTGCAATCCACTGTTTCCCTTCTCCAATATTTTTTTGAATTCGAAAGAGGGACTTGAACATACTTGCGGCTGTGGCCGTTGAAGTTGACCTTGTGGTGGGTCTTGGAAGGCTGGTGGGTGGACTTGGCCTTCTTGGAGTGGTAGACGAGGCCCTTGTCACCGTCGGCGTAGATGCCAGCGGCCTTGTGATTGACGAAACCGGCGTGCTGTTGGAGAAAGATGGACTGTCAGCACTTCTATTCCTCTTCTCTATGCCCTTCCAATCGCAGAACCCCTGTCTATTTCCTGCCTCGTCCCTCGAAGTGGGTGGCTCGTTTCGTACCGTGCGGGTGTTCTTGTTGAGTAAGTTCAGAGGGTCACGCGAGAACTGGACACCGCCGGACTGCTTGCGCTTGACCAGGTAAGAGTTGTTGTCGCCTGCAAATTCAACGCTGTCAGAATCATCTTCTTCCTCATCCTGCTCGGCCCACCAGCGGCTGGTCCGTCTGTTGCGGTGAATCGGGGGTTCAAGGGGCGAACGTACGAACAATCTCCCACACGAGGTCCTGAGAAACATTAGGAAGAGACATTTTGGCGGTATTGGCGGATTTGGACGGGTGGAAGGTGGTCAAAAGGGCGATCGTAAAAGTCGTTGTCGGCGTCGCTGCGGCAGAACTGGCGATTTTCGCTTGACAAGGAAGCTGCAAGTGTGGGCTTACCTAAGACAGGAGCCCCACTTTAAAATGCCCAGGATGCTTGATGAGAGCATTTAGATTGGGAAGCAGCGCGCCCGCGTTCAGCGAAAGTTGCGTCAGCCCTCTCGGCTGAGGCGGCCTTGTTAGATGCGACCCAACCACGGGAGAGCAATGGCCTGCTCTTCTTAATTCACGATCATTTCACTCAACCTTTCACCCATGTGACACCCCATATGCCAACCTACTTGAAGACCTCGTCATCCTAGCGAGATCGCGAAAGGCTACACCAGCCATCTACATCAGATCCGATTACGCTCCTTTGTCACCTTTTCAACCAAACCACACACGCTTGCGCCAACGCATAGCATCGAGCGCAAACCTACCCGCTCCATGCCCTTCGAGGGGATCAATCCAAACAACCACCGACCTACCGACCAGCTCGTCCAGACAACAGAATGGCCTACCTCTTCTACTTCACCGTCATCGTTCTCCCTCTCTTCCTCGCCACAACCCTCTACCTAACCCGCCCCCGCTGGAGCCCGCTCCTCGCCGACCTGCGTCTCCCCGGCTTCACCGACCACCTCTACAGCGCACTCCCGAATTCTTTCGCCGGCGACATCGAGTCCGGGCTGTCCTCCGCGGAATTCGACCTCAGTGGCAATGTAGCGGGTGGCGACGCGCGTGCGGGGCTTGATGATGGCGCGAAGCGTGAGATCTTGAAGATCATGAAGAAGCGGCGGATGCGCTTCGACGAGGCACGGAGGGTATATATGGAAAGCCGGTTCAAGGCGAATGGGATTGCGCCAGATGGAAGGCCGCGGGATCCGAAGTTTGTGTCATTTTCCTGAGCGTGTGATGCGACTGAACGGCGGCAATTTTGCTTGGGGAGGGCCTGAGAAAGGTGGGAGCGGAAGTGTTATACCCCATGTGCTATGTCAATCTTTTCGATGGTGGATTTCTTTATTGCGTTGGCGTTGCTGCGACTTGTTTGGAGTGACCGTGTCAGACCCAGGATGGGCTGTACAATCCAGATCAACGAGCAACTTGGGGTTACGGCACAGGTCAAGAGCACAGTGTCACGAGATTTTATTTTTGCTGTGTAGAAGCTACGGTGATACTCTGTATGAAGAGCTGTCATGATTCTGATTGTGATAATACCATTTGCAAGTTCCGCTTCTTGCCTATCCTCTTATGTCTCCTCAACTTCCGTGGGAAGATGGTATTGCACTTTCTTATCACTATTCAAGTCGATGTATCAAGTCCTCAGCATATTGATATTCAGTGTCGATTCAGACGCTACTACCATGCAAGGGAATCTATCATGGATCTCTGGTTATCGCATTCCCAAATAACACAGCTCCAAACATCCATCCAATCCAGTGCACAAGACATGGCCAAAAGGAATTACTCCAGAAAAAGATCCTGAATGTCTCACAAATTGTACACATGTGGTGCTGATCATATGAGAAAACCCACCCCTCCGCCTCTGGCCTTCTGGCCAATTCAAAAGCTTGTTGCGAGGCACTGGATCAAGTTGGACAACACTTGCACAAACCTGAAGTAGAGTACGGCGGTCATGTAGCAACGCTCCATGAACGAGGCCTTCATCGCGGTTCCTTAACGCCGTATCTCGCTCACTTCAGGCGTCGCAATATAGTACAGAATCAGAATTGCAGGTTATAGTCTCATCAGCTTCATATTAAGCGATCTCATATTAAGTAAAATTAGTTCCCATCGCCCGGGCTATTACAACACAATAATATCGTCAAAACACGCTCTATCGCGCGAATGAATCGATCCATGTCTTCTTCTATTTTAATCTCCTCTTGGCCGTTCAGAGTGGTCCGAACGATCTTCAAGAGCAGCCGAGGCGGTAAGCACCGCAGTGGTCTATAAGTTGACAATGAGCCCTTTTCATGTACCAACGCGCCGAGTGGCAAAGCCAGGCGCCACAAGCAGTCTGCTGAGCGCTGCTCTCAAAAGACACAACTGTCGAGTGTGCGCATCGCTACCGTCAAAGCGGTGGCGGTGTATGCACTAAATTGCATCACATAGCCGGACGTCTCGGTACTCGCATGCGTGTCGAATTCATATCTATCCGAAGCTTCGACTTGCTCGTTCGTGCATTATATTCGTTTGATCGTCCACAGAAAATCACAACGGATTTCGAGAACGTCGCAGTCTCATGGCGGAATCTATCGTCGCCGGACCGGATCGCGCTTGGCGGTTGCCCATCTTCGACAGCGCCCGACAAAGTCGACAAAGCTCTATTTCGTCTTTTTGGTGTCGCCGTCGGCGGGCTCATAGGGCCGGTCATCTTCCCCCTCGACTTGCTTGACCATGGCCTCCATGACCCGGCTCTGTTTCTCCCACTGCGCCTTGGACATGTTCTCCTGCTTATTGAACATGCTCTGATCGGGCTTGCGGTAGCTGCCGCCCAGACGGTCCCACAGTGTGAAGTACTGGCCGTAGTTGTAATTGAAGGCTAGGTGGTGGATGCTGTGGCACGCGGCACCGTTGATGATGGGGTTGTCGGAGACAAACTCGCCGTCGTGGATCAAGATGGTCCAGAAGTTGACAAAGACGAACAGTGCCACGAAAGACATCTTGTTCAGTGGGAAGATGAAGGGGAAGATGTGGTATGGTACCGACTGGGCGAAGCCATCGAGTGGGTGGAAGGCGTGAGAGGCGAAGGGCGTCGGCATGATCCACTTGTGGTGCGGCTTGTGCAGACGCTTGTAGATCATGGGGTGGTGCAACCAGCGGTGAATCCAGTAGATGCAGAAATCCGTGAACATGAGGAAGAGTGGAAACTGCAGCACATTGTAGCTGGCAAACGGTGCGTCTTCGGGTAAGTCGTAGAGCTTCGTGCAGCCGCGCACCTCGAGCAGCATCAGCCCGGCCGTGAGAATCGACATGACGGGCATTGCCTCCATTGTCTGCTTGATCTCAAGCTTGATCTGGTTCTTGAGGTATTTGGGGTGCTCCATAGTCTTCTTGTCGAAGACCAAGTGGTAGGACAAGGTGGCGAAGACGAAGTAGAGGATGATCCCGAACATCCTGCAAAGATCGAGGCACTGGTTAGCATTGCTGTTGGGCCACTTCGGTTTGAGGGCAAAGGGACCGGAGCGAAGCATTCGTACCAAACAGTGAAGTACAGCGACAGGCTCTGGCGGAAGATATTATCCCGAGGCCATGCGCTCTGGTAGGCATATTCTGATGGAGCCAAGGAGAACCAATGTGTGGCGGGTTTGTAGGTCCATGTTGAGAAGACCTGACCTGCGACGGTCTCGTTTGAAGACGACGAGTTGGGAAAATCATAAGGGGCAGGACGCGCCGGGTGTGCCTTGGCGTAGATGTAGTCGCCAACAAAAGTATCCAAAACCTCGAGAACGACGTCCATGGTGAGCGGCGGACAGAAGCACAGAGGAGTTGGTTGGGGCGCGAGGTTGTCGCTGAAGGCGATCCAAGGCACAAAAAGTAATGCGACGAAGTCGAAAACGACAGACTCGGCCTCGAATAGTCAATTGGCGGAAGTAGTGAAGAGTAGAAGCGGCAGTATTCTAGAAAAGACGGCGAGTGGAGCGGCGTCGCATTCGCCCTGCAGGTCTACACGAACTGAGGACCCGCCCAGACCAAACCCAAGCCCACCGGGTTCAACGCGGAGACGGCGGAGGCAACGAAAGGGGAGGCAAGGCAACGCACGTCGTCGATGTCAGGCCAGGCAAAATGCAAAGTTTCCAATCCGGCCGAGGCTGCTTGCTGCTTGGAATGTCAATCGGCGAGCGGCAAGGCTGCGAAACTTTGTTGACTGTCAATCGACTTTTGTCTCAAGGTTCTTGGGCCAATCAGCTGGACAGCTCGAGGAGCTTGTTGATGGCCAATTGACCTTGGCGAACGAGATACGGAGGTACGAGGTACGGAGGTACGAACAGCTTACCCTCGACTTCCAAGGTTTGTAATAGTAGACAAGGTCGACGCCCATAGAAAAAAAAAGGGAACTGCAGTAACACAATGCAAATGTTTCCTTGAGTATGACCAGATCCCCGGGAGTGCCTGGCATATATAACGTGGGACAGGAAGTCCTATGTGGTGAGGTACGTCAAGACTCAAGAGGAGGAGAGTGCGAGCGACCCAATAAGGTGAACGGACGGCAGGGGCTGCTTGGACCATCTAATTCCCAGTCGGTGCCTCACTTCTCACTTACTATTTTCCCTTCCTGCCGTCGACCGTACGACCAGCATCAAGTAGCCACCACCTACAGCAATTACTCGCATGACAGTCATGTCTGGTCGCCTGTCATCGTGCAACCCAGCACGACAATTGCACAGCGGTGGAGCCCATCAGCACCATTTGATTCGCTCCGCGTTCTAGCGGCAACCAAATTGCGATGGCCTTCAACCCATCCCCACCCAGACGCCTTAGCGTGGCGGTCGACGGGGATGCTACAAGTGGCCTAGGTGGCCTGAGAATTTGAATTCGGATGCGTCCTTTGCCAGCAGACTAAAACCGCGAGTGCCCCGTCACCGCCTCTCAACATCTCTCAATGCTTCCTATGCTCGTTCTCCCGACCAAGCCACAAAGTTCCTTCAACTAGGCTGGCCCATGCGGTCCCTCTGCCCTTCAATAAGCCCTAGGATGTATTTGGCAACTCTTGCCACCACCAGCTAGATACTGATCAAGATCTTTGCCCCTCGATCTGATAAGTACTGCTGGTCCCGGGGTTTTGATTTCGCCGATCCACCTCTCCGCCCGGCTGAGCCGGTGCAAGCTTGGCTGGCTTGATGCTGTGTATTTCACTTTGTGGCATAAACCGTCTCCGATTTACGGACTGATCGCTGTAAGCACGAAATTAAGCTCTCGCTAACAGATGCAATGCATGCGTGCATTCCTAAATCATGGAATACTAGTCTACAGTGCTTGCATTGTTTCTGCAATCGCTTGTTACTTCAAGGTGACGAGTTGAGCCTGGTTGAAGATGATGTCCGGCCAGACCGCTTTCAAACATAGGAAAAATCGTGTCCGATATCGCACGCCGACGGCTCCGCCCACAAAAAGAAGAGGGTCCAGCAAAATAAAAAACAAAACATACAACACCGGGTATTCGCTCATGGTCACCCATTTAACTGCTAATCCAGCCCTCAGACTCCTGGTCTTCTTGGTGTTGTGGCCCAAAAATCCGACGTTGTTGAAAGCTGAAGTTGTTGGTGTTAGAGAGCACGAATACTGACGCCCGGCGCAGAACGGTCATGACCGTTTTCTCACCGTCGAGCATTTGAATGTAACACACCCACCAAATAACAAACGGTACGTACTTGATGTTGTTATCTACATGTTATTTTTGAACACCAGGTTATGATTTATGGCACGTTGTCTTCAGCTTCCTGGACAGTAACAGCCTTTGCCGAAGTGTTTGGTGTTGATAGTCATGGTAAGCTCTTAAACTAATCTATAGATAGAAACTATCTTGAACGAGACGTTTAAGTTGATAGTAAGACGTTTCTCGTTAGTATTCTATGCGAGGCTACTAGTAAGCAACAAGCCATCATAGAAATTAATAGGATGTTCTCTGCTCCCAGAGCCTCGTGACGCCATGTGGCAGCACGTACAAGACTTGCCCGCTGCACGGTGCAACTAGACTTCGGGAACACTATGCTCAGGTACTGAGGCAGGCTGTTTCAATGACGTACTAAATCTGCTCACTCCGTGCATATGCTTATAATTTTTTCTGCTTTACAAATTTCACTGGACAGCGCCATGAACATGTGTCCAGTAGGATTCGTATGCGGACTCGGTGTGCGGCGAATGCTTGATTGCCGATTAGATGCATCTTGGCCGTCAAGGCTATTAGTAGACCGGAGAATGGACTGTATCATTCGCCTTGCCAAGATTTACGGTCACGAAACCTCGCCGATATTGAGCGCTTGCATGTAGCGCCCAGAACCATCCCCACGTAAGACTACCGTGGCGGGGAAAACATGTCGACATCAAGTGTCGACAGGCATGATGGAGCTGTTTCGGCTGGCTTAGAGTTCAAAGATTAAGCACACTCCACGTCTAGTCAATTTTGCTGTGCAGCTAATGCGCGTGAGCAGTGTAGCTAATGGCTGTGGTTTATCGCCGAAACCACCCCCCACTTAAGAAAATTACCACAGTGGGGAGAATATGTCGACATGAAGTATCGACAGGCATATGTTCATTTCTTGACGTTGTCGGGTCGAGCCTAGGTCATGTCTCCAATCACTTATGTGCTCTCTATAGGTATCTCATTCATCTACTTGATCAATCAGACCACGCCCTCGGCATCGTTGGCCGTGACATCCGCATTCTCGAGAAGAGGTGAAGAACGGAATGTCCTCTCGATCATCTTCCACAAAAGTCGAGAACTCCATGTGCTCTTCAATGAAGAATGGCTCCCAAGAATGGCGGACAGATGTCGCTTTTTCATCGCGCTTAATGTTAGTCGCAAGGCAATGTTATTGTAAAAACCTACAAAGACTAGTACGCGTCCCATATACTAAGTTCCGACCTGTGGGCGTGTTTGGATTATTCACTACCTAGGTACACAGAGATACTCTCCAAAAACATGCCGCTGGCCCACCGTCGGGGAGAGCGAGCTGGACGACGAATAAGGACAAAGATGCCCAAGGAGAGGGCTCGGAAGTTGGATAGCTAACACAGGTTGATTGATATGCGAGTGCTCAGGTGAGGGCTGATCAAGGATATCTAGAGAATATAAGCTAGGAGGGCATTTCTCAATGCCGCCGAGGACATTGCCTATCAACAAACAGTCGACGTCGCCCCGTCCACGGGTCTGCATGATGCTCCTGATCATCCATCCAACTTTGGGGACATCTTGAGCTGGAGATAATGCCGCTAGATATACTGAAGCGCACACCGTAGCCCTGTGCCAGTCTTGGAAAGTCCCAATATCTGCCAACGGTGCAGCTGGAGGTCAACAGTACACGCGAAGATTTTGACGCGTCTCAGCATCGCTCCACGTGCTGCCACGGCGCAAGACCTACCCGGAGTTTTGCACGCCAGCACAAGTATTCTCTCCACCTCTTTATTTCTTCTTCTTTTTCTTCTTCGTCATAGCCTTCAGTGTCCATGTCTATCGTCTCCTTCACCTCCCATGTAAAGTCTAACCAACGCCACGCCCACGCACATCACTCGTATTTCGCTGTGAAAGGCGAGAGCAGTGCGTGTTCATAAATTCCAAAGTCTGAATGTTGTTTGTAAAGTCG
This sequence comes from Plenodomus libanotidis, assembly GCA_022609195.1. NCBI lineage: Eukaryota > Fungi > Ascomycota > Dothideomycetes > Pleosporales > Leptosphaeriaceae > Plenodomus > Plenodomus libanotidis. The sequence goes on along the minus strand of JAGKQA010000010.1, from coordinate 128,135 downwards.
AGGTTAGTCTGGATCGGTGAGGCGTGATAAAAGCGGTCGTTTAAGCTTTGAGCAGTCTATGATGTTAGCTTGTGGATTTGCCGGAACTCCACATCTGCCCAGGTGGGCATTGTGAATCTTAATTCACAGTCTTACAGAGAAGCTAGTACAGTAAGTTCATATCTTACAGTGCACGAGATCGGCTGCCATGGCGAGAACATCGGAAACTAGAATCAGCACGGGTGAACTTGGACCACTGCAGTTGTTCGCCAGCCCGACCTTAGAATCTGTCGCCACTGTTCAGACAATTTCTTGTCCATCAAGAGACTTGGATTATCTCCATGATATGGCAGGCCGGTGGTTCTACGTGAGGTCTCGTAAGTGGCAAACAGACTTGTATTATTGAAGTATGTGTGCTGTAGGTGTGTCCGCACAAAAATGCTTGTGCTTGCCCATGTAAATCAGCATGCATTCTTCATTTCTGCAAAAAATGCTGCTCGAGGGACTTTTCATTTAGTATATCTTGTTCCTCATGTTTCAATTGGCATTGATTTCTCGTCCAAGGTGCATCTCAGCACCTCATCTTCTGTGGACTGCATACCAGAAGGGAGGGGGGGGGTTCGAACACAAGCCTTCACATAACCTTCTCGCTGTAAGCTGTTGAAGTCCTGCATGGTTCTTGTCTTATCATTACCATATTCTGAGACTTTTCAGGCCATTTTGATAATCCTTGCAGGATATGGCCTTGGTAAGATCTTACTCCGATCAACTTTTTGTAAATTCCTTCGAAGGCGTCTTTGAGGATAGTACATATTCGAAGGCATGATACCGTATGAGCGAGAATGTATGTATCTCTTTAGTGATTCTTACAGTGGAGTGAAGTTCCGGGGCAGCTGTCGTCGCAGCTCCTGGTGAGTCGACACTTGAGCGTTGAAGGACGGGACGAGAGATCGTTTCGAAGCGTTCGACAGCTAAACGGTCGTTTTTCGTCCGGACGATACCAACTAATTTATAAACTCCCTTTCTGGCTTCTGGTCTTACCCTTCCTTAGTCTTGACCAGCCAGTGTCCAGCAGCATTACCTTTCGGTGAGTATCATACCAGTCCCTCCTTTGCGCCGTCGTCTTCCCTCCAGGCTTGCCTTGAACATCCGCCACGTGTTGCCAGCGCCAGCAGGCTTGACTTCATGGCCAACCCCTGTTCCTTCGCATGCTTCATCATAGTCTGATGCCTAGCATCCCGCCGCACTCAAACCAACTGGTGGGACAAGGCCTTCCATGGCTGCCCCCTTGACGAGCCATCTCTGACCCACGACCATGTGAACAGTACCCAGCCCTCTTCGCGATGAGTATAAGTGACAATGCAGTTATTCAAACACCCCTCATACCCGAGCCCCGACTCCGCTGCCGAGCATTATGCCGAACCCCAAGGCGCCCTCGAAGCTCGAGCAGGGCCAGCAAGTCTTCTCCAACTTCAACGATGTCCAAGACAGCGCATTCCACCAGCGTCCGTTGCCCGACCCTTGGTCTCATAGCGTCCCTGACGCAGAGTAGGCGGACCTTGCCGCTGCCGAAATGCAAGATTGGAAAAGTTGCGAGATGCCGTCATGCAGGAGAACGCTCTGCAAGACTTGAGCTACCTGCAGCAAAACGATGTGCCAAACTGGAGCCGCCTGCAGGACAACGACAGCCAAGCTCATGCTGTCGGAGCTCAGCCTCAGCCAGACAATGGCCTGCAAGACTGGAGCGACCTGCACAATAACGATCGCCAAGCTCATGCTGGCAGCGCTCAACCCCAAAGCCCCGTCCAAAACGGCCATAGCAAACTCAACCGCAGGGATCATGCGTCTCAGATCCGCTTCACCGATGCGGAGAATCGCATGCTATGCCTGGCGATGCAGTAAGGCCTGGCCAATGGTCACACAAAGAAGCGGATCTCCGGGCGCGTTGTATCGATGATGCGAGCACACAGTTGTACTGCTACTATGTCCTCTGTCAACACGAGGTACTGGCGCAAGAAGACGCGCTGGAAGGACGCGCGATTCCCGGACAAAGTCAACCGGCGATGGCTCACGCCCGAGGAGAAGGTAGACTGGAACATCCGCGATTGATTCCAGGAAGAGGCGCACCCATGGGGCGATTCGTCATAAGGATTTGCATCGTTGAAATTCAAGGAGAGTGAGGCAAACATAGGGATCTCGGTCCCTCGTTTTCTGAGCGAAACTGAGTAGCGGACACGTTCCAAAGGTATGAAAGTCCCAAACTCCTTCACTGACACTCACTCGGCGGCGAGCTTGTCTTGTTGGCCATCGAGACTTCAGCGTGCGCCAGGCGATGCAACATCAACTGCAATTAGATGACCGCTAATAAAGGAATCAGGATCAAGAATGACGAGAATCTAGACAAATGGACGGACAACCGACAAGTCGGAGGCGGACTGACAAATCGATCTGGTCGGCAGAAGGAAGGATGGATGCGGCGACGATCAATGTGAAGAACAACGGTCGAGCGGACTGACGTTGAAACAAAGGTTGAGGGGATACGTGGATGCTGAGATGACATTATTATTAGAGGCCTGTCTTTGCCTGAGCACGACTGAGATAAACTTCACATCTGCTATCTTCTACCTCCTTCAGCACTCTCGCTATTTTCCTCCTTCTTACAACTTCTCCTGCTAGAGAAATAGAACCTGTTGTCTAGACTCGATATCCATATTCTTCTAGTGAAATCTTAATATCTTACTCCCTCCACTCACCCTTAATTCTAAATGGCGTAAAACAGTTTTGTGGGACTTGCACGACCCGGATGCCACCACGAGGCTGGAGCACCATCGACATGATCCAATTTGCGCTGGCTTTCTCACATAATTTCTGCTACCGGCTTCACATATAATCCGAATCACACGTCAGGTCATATCTAATCTTGATCGCGCCAATGAGGGCATCGCCAATGTCATGAGCTCCAAGCACTGATTATGTGCGTTACTGTCCTACTGCCTGGGTTTCGTCTGAAGCAAGTGCATGTCTATCAATTACCTGCATGGTAGCCTTTGAGTAGCGCTGGAGATCTTTGGTCTGAAATTGATGTGCGTTGGTCAGCCACGAGCAAAAAAAACCTCTGCAACAACAAGGCTCAGCCACGGAGGATACCACGGAAATCGGGATTGCCTTGAAGCTTTGTGTGTGTAAGTTTCTATTACAAAGAGTTTTATTTTGTGTCATTGAGAAACTGTAGGAAAGAGTAAGGTCACGCATATAATACTTATGCAACAGTGCAATTCATATGCCACACATCTGGGATGGTGAACCACCTGAGCAGTTATGTCTTTGCTCATCTTTCCTGCATATTCTTTACCAGACTCAACAGACGCACGTATTCATGAATAACTCGGTATCATGCAAATACCATCTTGGCTCCCTCATAACTGCCCTTAAGTGCCGCCTTGGTTAGCTGTCCAATGTTCATCGCTACGAAGGTTGCTATGCCTAATTGTTAACAACGACCCTCTCGAGCTTGTTACTCACAAGGAACCAGGAGCAACATAATGCAATATAAATTATTCTTACAAGTATTATATGCGTTCAATCGAATATGTATTCATCGAACGGGAGCTTGCCATAGCCAATATCTTTAATACTTCGAAGCCACTGTTCACAATTCCTTCGAAGCTTTCGTGAAAATAACTGCATATACTGATTCACAGTATTTCGCACGTAGCTTCAAGGAATCGGGATCATCCGGGGAGTGGAAAGGAAGCGACGTCGACGAGTCGAAGTTGTCACACCTGTTCACCCGGCACCTCGGCGACTGAAGGAGGGAGTCTTCCGTTCCCATCACTCTCTGCTAGGCCCCATCTACTGACCGAGAATCAGCCGCCCATTATCAGCACGTGCGGTAATCTGCTGCAAATTACAAAGCTGCGACTCGGAAAGCATGGGTCCTTCTCGTTGCAATTGGACGACAAGCATGCATAACACGCATATCATGCAGAGATGGCTTTTTTGGGCGGTATGTTGCTGACATGCAGCATTGAACTTTGAACGTGCAGAACGAAGCATCAAATAGGCATGAGCTCGCTTGAAGGGAAATCAAGTCACATGCAGTCATCCATTCACTCCTCATCTGGACATCTGGACATCTGGACATTGCCCCACCCAGTATCTTCGAAAGGAATCACAGACAGTGGTACCATACCTAAAAACCGAGATATTAGTATCTGGAGCAGTCTCTGAGTTCTTCAAGCGGGCATACCTTTTAGTGCTAGGGCATCTATAATTACAACTTTCCAGGACTGTCCACAGAAGCTTGTAAGTTCAACTCCATTGCCTTCCAGAAGACTCAAATGGCTCATGACCTGGATCAGTGACCTGGTCTCGGTTAACCTGGATAGATGACCATGCTCGGCCTTGGGCTTGAGCTCGAACAGCTGCTTAGTCACTTCGACGACTTGCTCGTCCATGGTTCACCCATAACGGTTTCCACGACGGCTGCAATATTTGTCGATGACGTGCTGCTACGACTGAGAATTTGGCAAGACGAGGTTCAACCCGCGAACATTGAAGCTCTTGACCATGGATAGGAAGATGAGGGCTTGCGAGGGCTCCATGAGCTGCTTATCAACCAGTTCGGTCGTGTCAAAGACATAATTGATGAGCTCGTAAAAGCTTTCAAGATCAAATTGATAGAAGGAAACAAGCCTAATGATTTGCAAGTTCCGTAAGTTTAGATACCTGTTCCCCAGCTGGATAAGATTCTTCTCGATGTAAGGGCTTGTACGAAAGGAAGTCATTAACAGGATGTATGGGATATAGGAAAGGTTTGCGAGAGGAAGTAAATGAATCGTACGAGATTCTATTCGGCTTAGTCGACACGATCAAGATTTGCCTTGAAATGAGCAGCGAAAAGGATGCATTTCGGGACCAATTGCCAAGTCGAACCATGTTGATAGAGGTGTCCGATCTGGATCACCTTGAGCAAGAAATAAGTTCGCCTGGGGCTACACTAAAGCGATCCTCAAGTGTAATATCCTCTATAAGTATGGTTCCGGCAGAAATGCAACGAGCCTCAAGCAAGCCGTCCTCCACAGAGGATGACGAGATGAGGGACCATCTCCAACTTCAAAGGCGGGCCTGGTCGACAGAAGAGGCTGAAAACCTCAACCAACTCAAGCAAGAAACGCATCCGGGACCTGACCGTCCCTTGCATCAAGAGTCCTCCTCAGACAACGACAAGCCCAGCGACTGGACTAATAATCATATTAAGTCCCCGTCGGCGTCGATCAGCCCTCCAGGAAGGTTTGACACTATCCACCTCGTCACGGATGTGGTCGAGAAAGGTGAGCTCCAAGCATACCTCAGGAGGCCTATATATGTGGCCAGCGCCGAACACGACACGTTTTACTTGACCGGTGACCTCCCAATTCCGAATGTTGAAAGCTATATCCAGAAGGCCGAGTTTGACTTCCTTGTAGTGCGCTTCTATGCCACAGAGCTTCAATCGAAGGAAATCCAGGAGTCACTTTCAAGACACAACAAATTGCCGGAGCCTCGACACTACGACGAATTCATTGCTCTTGAGTCGCCGAGGATGCGACGAGCCGTTGATGAATTTACAGCCAAGCAGCCGGGTTTCTTCGATCACTTTCCAGATCTCAGAGAGAAAGGGCCCATACGAGCCCCGTACCTCTTTTGGTTCAAGTATTGACGGTCTTCTGACCCTTTGCGATGCCTCAGTCCTACGAACGTGGGACTCATGCATTTGCTGACCAAGTGGATCGATACTACTTATGGGAAACTTTACAATCTCGCCAGTGTACATGCCGAAAAGGGTGTGGTCTCTCCGGAAACAATGCCGTTCCTCGTTTCGCCAGGAGAGGCGGTGGTCTGGGAGGATGATGATGGTTGGAATGCAGCAGTAGCAACTTCCTGGCTATCGCGGACTTCGCGCCCAATTCTGTACTGGAATGGAGCAAGATCAAATCGGACACTCGATTCCACCATGTCCAACGAAATCTCGGAGATAGCTGAGATCGCCACTAATCGGACCTCCATGGACGGAGCAAGGACCAGTCTTTCCGTTTCTTGGAAGTTTGGCAGTTGGCAATTCTCATACGCCGGAAACCTCGTGCGAAAACCTGGACAAGACATTGATTTTCGAATCGAAGTCATTGGTGGAGGCTGTCGATGTACAGAATCTCAGCATTCATCCCTTGGGATATGCCACCAGCGGGCTCACTGATCAGTTGCGGACGAGAGGCGCCAACTTTTGGAGCTGTCGACATCGGAACTTTGTGTCATGTCTAAATGAATACGGAGTAAGTCCAATGCATCCCATAAGGCTGATTACCTCCTGACTTGTTAGATCCGCGATAGATTCATGGTCGATCACGCCATGTATCAGAAGACGCGGTCCGATGCGGACGAGACGAGAATAGGTTCTATAAGCAGTAGGCGGATCCTACAAGACACCGAGGAAGTCGACCCACCCCGGGAGCCGGATTTGTTCGTGTTTCCGAGACAAATACACGGCTTCAGCATGAAGACCAAACAGTGGAGTAAGCGATTCTTGTCTAGTCTTGATCATTTGCTCACAGTACTTAATACTTAGCCTACTTGAAGGTGGACCACATCGAAGACGTAGAATGGAACAGAAATTGGTTCAATTGGCTTATAATGCCACGCAAGACAAAGCATCTACTCGGGGCATTAGTGTTTGGCAACCATGAGAGCGAGGAAGGCACTGATGTCATCGAGTCCAAAGGCAAGGGCAGGACTATCTTGCTACACGGCCCTCCAGGTACAGGGAAGACGTTCGCAGCCGAGGTAGCTGCGGAGGAAGCCCACAAGCCGCTGTATACTATAACGAGTGGTGATATCGGCACAAATGGAGTCGAAGCGGAGAGGTATCTGAACACAGTCCTTCACCTCGGAAGGACATGGGGGGGTGTGATCCTGATCGACGACGCCGATGTCTTCCTCGAGGCGCGGCAAGTTTCGGGCGATCTTGAGCGAAACGCACTCGTTACGGTCTTCCTCCGCATTCTCGAATACTATAAAGGACTGCTTATTCTCACCACCAATCGTGTGGGCATTTTTTATGCAGCTTTCATATCCCGAGTTTTTCTGACGATCCATTGCCCGGAGCTGCCCATAGCAGCTCGCCGTCAGCTTTGGACTCAACTCGTCAGAAGACTGAACGGTGTCGAAGAAGACTATAGACTAGTTCTCTCGGAGAGCAAACCGAAAAAGTCAACGGACGGAGGAGAGTCACTTTAAAGAATTGCCTTGCAGTCATTGAGGCCAATGAAGACTTTGACGATTACATGGTCAAGGTTCTAGGTGGCAGGTAGGAAATCGAACCCCCTTACCGGAGGAGAAGGGTATCAGGAGACAGTCTTCCCGACACATTCAGTGGGTCAGAACGATCGTAGTGACTGGCTGTATCTTAAGACGATCGTTTGATTGTGTCTATAGTAAGAACTGTACTCTATGGATAATGATTGTGTATGTGGATATAAGACCGTTATTGTAAGCTTGTCATATAGATTGTTGTACAGGAAGGCGTCAGCCGTAATTCAGTGACGTCTTCACCTTGCAACCAGCCTGTACTCTGGTTTTGACAGGAAGTATTGACCTGTGTCAAGATATCATGAAGCACTTCCAGGAACTAAATCTCTCCACCCAGCAGGGTTTTGGGGATGTTCCAAGGTTTATGGAGGTATTAGACCCAACAATGTGTAAAAGTCGAGGAACGACAAGTGCACGCATAAATTTGCGGCGGATAGACCTGAACTGGCGCTTGCATCTAACCAATGGGGTCACTTAAGAACTATGATTTACACTTTAACAGTCGGTATATACAATATTGTTAAACCTAATCAAATGCGGCCAGATTATTCACCACCTGGGCTGTTCTGCATCCTGCTAGAAGCCCCGGACCATCGCCCAACTAGTAGTCATACTCGTAGCAAAGCAGGCCGCCCTGCGCATTCATAACCTCGGAAATAGGAACGTCAGGCAGGATATCAGCCACATTGAGCTGGTAGTCCAAAGTGGTAAGGATGCCGGTTTCCGCGGTGAGGGTCTCAAGTGCATCGGCGCGCCCGAATTATTCAAACCACGAAATATTGTACATGTAGCCCGAGATCTCGAACGTACGTGCTGAGGCGTTCGCGGTCTGCCACTGCCACCAGATCCGATCAACATAGTTGTAGTGCATGAAGAACATAGGGTCGCCAGGCGAGCAGTCGATATCGGCCATCTACATGCGAACGTTAGCTTTTCCATCTTTCGGCACCAAAAGAAATAGCACTTACGATGCCGCCAGTAGCAGTGTGGCCAATGACATAGGCTCCGTTGAACCAGCAGTAGAGAAAGTCATAGTAGTTGTCGTGGGCGGTGCATGCGGCAACAACTTCTGGGTTGGCCTGCTCCACGCCAAGCGTGCTGTTCCAATTTCGCTTCAAGCGGTAATCCGTGTTCTCCAGCAGGGGGCCGACGTGCTTGGTGTAGTTGGCAAAGGCGCCGTCAACAACATACAAGTCGGTGGCGGGGCCGTTGCCGCCAAATGCATCAGCATGTTACATGTTGAACTGGAAGAAGTTGCCAGATTCGGCATCTTTAGCCTCGTCCCACCATGCCATGGGCCCTGTGTAATTGCACTTAGTGTGGAGCATCGTCTCATGCGTCTGTATACAGTAACGGTGCCATGGAAGGAATTGGCCCTAAGGCAAGTAAGTATTGTATCCCGTGATCTAAATATAAGGGTAGTCAACTAACCGTAGGGTGGACAATATCTTCAACATAATTACCGTCGATGGTAGTGTTGTTTTTCCATCTGTACAGCAACTGGATGTCCCTGAAGCGGTTGGTGATAGCATCCAGATCGGTCTTGGCGGGAAGGTTGATCAGGCAGTTCTCGGCCGCTAGGTAGGCGGTCTTCTCATCGGCCTCCATGTTGTGCCACTCCTTCCGAAAGCGAAGCGTATCGGCAGTGCATGTTCCGTTGAAGTATGTCTTAGCGGAGGAGGTGGTGGTGCGTGCCTGCATAGGGCTTGCAGACTTCAGCTGAGCCGTTATGCAAGCCTCCGCAAGCACCTGGGCAGGTATTCTGCAAAATAACTTGCTAGCACACTTACCGAGCTTACTGAGAAACCCTATCTTATCGGAATCCTGCTCGTGGAGCCGCCTTAACTCCGTCTTCCCTTAGGGCAGATACGCAATGCGCGTGCAAGGACAATTCCCGGAACGACACAAGGCCGCATACTCGATCGCATTGACAGTAATGGTTGCCATATGTGCCGAGGACTCTGTAATACTGCCCCCGTGACAGAACATGACCGCGCATTTGGCATTCTCCTGGTCCTGGATCAGCGCCTTCCGCCGCGCAGTCATGTTCTCAAGAATATCATCTCGGCTCTCAAGGCGGCCAGTAAACTCTACATTAAACGTCCCAAAGGGATGTACATCCAGCATCTGATTTGTCAATGTATCCTCCTTTGTAAAAATGTCAACAAAATTGGTCGTCTTGAGACAGCTACTGCTGACAAGCGACGCCCACAAAAGGTACGCTTCTGTCATGCTGTTAGCTTCGCTATTTTCGGGAAGTACACAGTAATAGCATGACACGTCGAAAGTGTATACAATTGTGTTGGTATCCTGGAATAGTCGACTGCCCTGCAAGATGCCGTTCCATTTCGTACGTCCTACTCTCGACTCGAGCACATCGTGGAATTCGTATTTCGCACCGTCAATGGTATGTTGTGAGGCAGAAATCCCACAAGTGGGACAGTAGGACCAGAGAATATCTCTGAGGGTTGAAACTTAATTGTTATCCAGTATGCGCTCGGCGGAAGTGAAGAAACTATATGTTTATTATTAACCTTGGCCCCGTTTTTGCGCTTTTTTGGGGTTGGACTTACTGTTTAGGGCAACCAGCAGTTACAGAATCATCGCTATGATGTTCCCATGGTTTCCAGTCCATGTCCTCTAGCCCTCGTCTTATCGCCCTCAATCCCGCAAATGAGTCCTCATTGAATATCCGTGGAGCGTGCCGACGCAAAGACCCCGACCCCCCCCCTACATGAGACACTCTCCACGGGCAGTTTGAGCGAGTCTTGGCCACAGGACTCGCCCTCTTGCTTCACAAGATGCGCAAAGATTTCTAAGAATGTTGAAAGACTGTCTTATACGGCGTTCCTCTGATCTCCATGCCAGGCTGCGTCGTGTCTCAGGTAAGTTGCATCCAGGTACTTAATTAGGGTACTCTTCCCACTCTTGGCTGTTCCTAGAACGAGTATCTTGGCCGCCCCATTGTGTGCTTGGGTCTGAAGGGCTTGCATTGTAATGCCCTGCTTCGGTTTTATTGACGCACGGGGCAAGATATCTGGGAGCAAGTTCCTCCAGCGTCGACTGGGTGTTGTGAATGCTGTCGCCGACTGAGCCTGCACTTCACTGCTAGCAACTTCGATTGAGTCTCGATGATTGACCGTGATCTCCTTGGTGACAGTTGCAGTCTTACTTTGGGTTGAATAGTCCGCAAACTGCACACTTGACTCCGAGATATGAGACATGGGACGAGTCATAGTGTGTCCCACCGAGTCACCTCTGTGTAAGGGTCGAATCACCTCCGAGTCTTGTTTGTCGGCCATCATACCACGCAGCATGTTGGACCTCGTGACCATACGATATACATTGGACGCAAACAATTCCGAGTCAAAAGTAAAAGTCGCGTTCACTGTATCAAAATTTTGGGAGACCAAGCCTTTTCGAGTGCCGACTGGCCCTGAGTCTCTAAGCCATAGCAAGGAGGAGGTATCGTCTTTGACGCGGTTCAGTAACTCGCGGTTCTCGCTTTCCTCCAGTATGCTTCTCTGGTCAAGAAGGGTTCGACTGCAGTCAGAAGTTAGTGCATGATTGGCCCGGGAGACTGTGGTAGTACATCCCACTGTAAAGCTGCCAGGAAAAGATTACTCCAACTGCTCAAGCCACTGGTGACATTCCGCTTGAACAGGGGCAGCCGGTCATCTAGAACCGTGATAACAGCTTCAATGCACATGAGAGACATTGACAGTTCATCCACAAGCCATCGACCTCGGGGAATTGTCGGATTGCCATTCACGAAAGTGGCGACCTGGCTGAGTGCAGTGCTGAGTGTCGGTAGCTGTCCAATCAAGAGGTTGACTTTGAAATCTGCGATGTTTTACCTTGAGCGGAGGGCTGAGAGGCTCGTCATACCTTTTGAAATGATGTCGAACAGTCCAAGTACCGAGCCGACGAGACCAATTGCTGAAATTGGATCCATATCGGAGCGTCAGCTTCTCGGAGAGACGGCAGCGTAACGAAGTCAGGCGAACAAAGACGGAATGTGGAGATTTCAATTTTTTTCTTGGAACATGACTGTTGCCAGAGCGAAGGAATCATGTGCCTGTTGATGGATCCAACAAAGCTGACAAGGCAGATTCGCTCAGCTCAGCACCCTCGGCACCCAGGGCAGTGCATATCTAGTATACCGCTAGTTCTACACGGTATGCCTGTAGCTGACATCGGTGTACTGCACAATTACTGTACAAGTCACAGACTTGCTTGACCCTGGTGGATCCGCGAAGCGCTTTTGTGGACAAACCGGTTCAGCTTTGCGTAAATCCTGGGGAGGACACAGCCACTACCTGCAGAATGTGTGTGTGCTGTGTACAAACGACCATAGTATTTTTGCACCTCTCAGTGTGTTAACCGCCCTACCATAATGTGCATGGGCGTCGTATGCTTGATGGCACCCAGATTCTGCTCAGGTACCGCCGAGATGATGAGGGAATGATCGGCGTTCGGTTATGGCTGGAATACAGGACTGTCGGAATCTGTGAGTGGCTGCATATGCTGTAGGTCTTACTCTGGAGGGATAATGACCTTTCTGTTTTGAGGTGTGATGCTCATAACGTAGAAGCGGCCACAACGGCATCAGTAGCCAAGTAGTCACGCTGGACCTTGTGTTCCTCAATCATCATAATTGTATGCTGAACTCCACCCGAGAGGAGTAAAAGGCACGCCGTTACAGTATCTCACGAGGTCGGAGAGTTGACTGCTCACTGTCTACTAAGAAGAGGCACTCCGGCAAGCTCTGTCTACTCGACAAGACACCCACCCCAGTGCACAGGGAAGTCGGAGAAGACAATAATATCATTTGCTGTCCCGAAAACGCCATTATGCTATGATAACACGCCCAGTATTGCTGCTAGTCTCACACGTCGTGTGTCCACGAGACAGTGTGATCGATGGCCCACTTGTGCACATCATCGAAATTCCTGCACGTGTGCAACGTGCTGAAGTCGGGCCAGAAGTCGTCCTTCTCGTACCCATATTCGGGGTACTCTCGGAACGTGAAGATGCCAATGTCGGATGTGCACATGAGGTTGATGCGAATGGCCTCCAGGCAGTGATCTGGAGTGTCTGTTAGCCAGGTCGATCGTGGTTCTGAGCATTATTTCAAGTGGTTCAAGGTGGAACGTACCGATGTGGCCGTTCAGTCCCTCTTCCTCCTCCTGGATATCGGAGTAGATGTTTTTGTAGTAGTCTTTGTAGATGGCCTGCCTCAGCAGGTTGAGGCAGTGCAGCTGGTGGAACACCTCGACCGCGGCGCGGTAGCCCTCCTTGCCTGTTGCCGGGTCTTTGACCTTGAGTGAGTTCTTTGGGAGGCCTAACCTGTCAAGCTCTTCTTTCGATATCATCTGATCACCCACTGTTGTGCTGTGTCAGTACAAATCATAAAGTTTGTCGGGCCAGGGTGAATCGTACTGTCATTGGCAATGGAGTCCCAAGCTGCGTCCACCTCGACACCGTACCCGACGAAGGGTCCATCGACCAGTGGTGTGAGATTGTATCTGACCGTGTCGTACTTTACAATAGGGGCGACCGGTGCTGCGATTGTCAGTCTTCACGAAGCCAACCCCAGGGCAGGCAAGTGACATACAATATGATGAGTATTGTTGAGTGACTTGCAAGTCTGATATCCTCGCAGTCCGTTGGCAAAATGCCAAGGTGAAGAGGACAAGTGAGCTGGAGAGTAGGGCCGTGTGTGCGAACCACATCCAGTTCTTCGCCAGGAAGTCCAGCACTCGTGTTCTCGGATCCCTCTCAAATCTGTCATCTCGCAGCTGTATTGCTGGTGACTCCTTCTCGTAGACTGTATCCGAGCTGCTTCGACTCTGCTCCTCATCGCCGGGGATAGCGCGGTATACTTTGGACATTGTGGCGGGCTAGTTGTGGAAGGATGTTGAGAATATGGCAGTCGCAGACTGAGAGGAAATAACAGTGAAGGCGCTTGATGTGTGAGATCAACTCAAACAAGGAATATAGACAAAGCAGAGAAGATGATCTGCACAGGCTTGGAGGCAAGACTGGTGGACCATAAGTCGATCAGGAAGGACGCACAGAGCTCAAAAATCTGTTTGTTCGCAAAACCTTGGAAGTGAGTCTGGGGGAAACGGGTCGTCTGGAAAATGCGATTGCCAGAATCGAGCCAAGCTTTCTGTGATCTGAGATGATCCGCTTGATTGACAGCAAATCGCTCCTTGGGACACTAGGAAGTGGGCACAGAGACGATGATCATCACGAGCTGCACCGGGAAACAGATGTGACAGGAGTGGGCATTGCGCAGTTCGCGTTGACGGGAAAGAAAAGGCCAACAATAGAGGCGCCGAACAAACCTCTTACACGACAATGTCAGGTTCGAGACGTCTGATGTTGGTTGCGATGCCACTTGAGACGCTCGGGGCTAGCCTACTGTTTGAAGAGGTGACAAGGATGTCTACGAGATGGCTACGACGACGTGCTGGACCACGTCTGCAAGAGTCAGGACACCATGAACTTAGGAGCTGATCGTCGCTGCCAGGATGGTGCTGCTCTCCAGTTGCGTTACTGGTGTTACTGGTATGGTACTGTCACAGTAACAAGAATGAGCGTGGCCATTGAGCCTGAATATGGTTGTGTAGAGGAAGTCAATTGTATGTGGTCCGAGGGAAGCGCCGTGTCTCACCTGTGTGCAATGAGGTTAGAATGCGGCTCGAGCTTGTTCTTCGGAGATTGTACAACCAATAGCGAGCAGTGCCATGAGCCGCTATAAGCAGAGTTGTCTCGGCGCCTGGCCAGCTAGCCTGTCTCAAGAATAGCAATGCTTCTAGAGCAACGTTTCAGGCTCTCAGCCTTGCCAGGGGGCTCTTGACCAGCGAGTCAACCACGAGGCACGACATCACACAACCGATGTGGCAACTTTAACCTAGTGTTTGCTCACAGCACGAACACGATCTTCGCCGCGCCATTGGCATTGTGAATCACAGCCGATCCAGGGCGGGGTGATGAACATGCTCGATGATCTTCCTCGCATCATGTCTGGTTGATGCGCTGGGAATCCCACGACAATCTCGGCAGTATAGCCGTACCAACCCTGGGGCCACCTTCCACTCGTCTCCAGCATTCCACATTGCTGTATTCACGGGAATTCTGTGTGATCAGTCGGAGCTACAGCCCTTGTGTACCCACCCCGTGCAGAGAACCCCAAGGCGTGTTCTTGTTCAGAGCGGGGCCGGGGTAGGTAGGCCTGGGGAGGGTTTCGCTCGTCGCATTCCCCTGAAGCCTCGTGACAGCGGGTCCATCAAGGCTTGTTGTTGTTTGTGCTTGCTATGCCCTCGCTCCCGGTCTATACTCGGCAGTGCAGCGAGGCCTGGTCATTGGCCAGTGCCAAGCTCAGCCTTGCCAGGGACCTTCGCTAAGTGATCATCCTAAACGTGGTCTAGTCTCATCGAGCGCCAACGCGACATCCTGCTGGGCACACCTACTATAGTCTTCGCAAGAAAGCCGAGTCTGGTAATACAGCAAGGTGAAGGGCCAGGGCATTGCTCATGTCATCCATGTCCGACATGGCAGGATGCACATCTCCAGAACCATGAGACGCATGGAGCCGCGGTCGCCGATCCATGATCCAGTTGGGACAGGTTTGGCCAGTGTCTCTTGTCCCATCACGAAGCTCAACTCGCCTGTGTCTCGAGGATCGCCAGCGAGGATCCGGGCCCGACTTTCGTCTCGACTGGCATAACGAACGCCGTGTGGGGTGGATGCTACTATGAACTCCTGGGCCACTCGTCGTCAGGGTATGCGACCCCATTGCTGCGAGGAGGCTGCTCAACATCGTATAAGACAATCCAAAAACCCTCTCACTCTGCAACATGCTCACGCCACAATCATCTACTATCAGCTGAGCACTTTCCTTCATCGTCTGGGCCCCGTCTTTCTCTCCACCTAATCATCTCACTGTTCACTTCACTTGGCTGGCCCATACTACCCATTACGACCTAGCGCCACTCTTTTATTGTTCCTATATCTCATATATACACATTCAACATGCACGCCTCATCCATCATCAGCCTCTTTCTCGCGGCCTCGGCCGTGTCAGGGTTCGAGCTCGGCGCTCCCGGCTCCTTCGCCCTGTCCCGCCGCAGTGTTGGCCTCCTGGCTGCAGTTGCTGCTCCTGTGCTGGCTCTCCCCACCGATATTGAGGCCCGCCACCACCAGGGAAAGAAGGCCAAGGCAGCCAAGGCTGGCAACAAGCGCGAAGAAGATGAGGAACTTGACTTGGAGGAACGGGACATTGAGGCCCGTCACCACCAGGGCAAGAAGGCTAAGGGAGCCAAGGCTCAGCGCGACGTCGAGGAGCTTGAGGCTCGTCACCACCAGGGCAAGAAGGCTAAGGGAGCCAAGGCTCAGCGCGACGTAGAGGAGCTTGAGGCCCGTCACCACCAGGGCAAGAAGGCTAAGGCTGCCAAGGCCGGCAACAAGCGTGAGGAGGATGTTGCGGAGGATGCCGAGCTTGACCTTGAGGAGCGTGACATTGAGGCTCGCCACCACCAGGGCAAGAAGGCCAAGGCTAACAAGGCTGGCAAGCGTGAGGAGGATGTTGCGGAGGATGCCGAGCTTGACCTTGAGGAGCGTGACATTGAGGCTCGCCACCACCAGGGCAAGAAGGCTAAGGGAACCAAGGCTCAGCGCGACGTAGAGGAGCTTGAGGCCCGTCACCACCAGGGCAAGAAGGCTAAGGCTGCCAAGGCCGGCAACAAGCGTGAGGAGGATGTTGCGGAGGATGCCGAGCTTGACCTTGAGGAGCGTGACATTGAGGCTCGCCACCACCAGGGCAAGAAGGCCAAGGCTAACAAGGCTGGAAAGCGTGAGGAGGAGGACACCCTCGAGGCCCGCCATCACCAAGGCAAGAAGGCTAAGGCTACCAAGGGTAACTAAATGCCCTGCGCAATTCAATGGTAGTACCTTTAGTTGGAGTGGGCAGAGCGTGATATAGGATTCACTTGTGTGGGAACACCGGAGCGGCTTGCGAAATAGCACATTATGATTCTACGGTAGTAAATCACTACCGTCTTGCGACGAAACACAATTAATTTCAACAACTACTTGACTCTATCTCCGAAATGCCTTTTCCTGTGTCTTGTAAAGATCTGCATCCAATATTCAGAAACGTCCCTAGTATCTTCGGAGACCATTCACCAGGCTCCAGATACGAGGCATTTTCTAAGACTACGAGAATCTCAGTATGCTGGCCTATAGGTCAACGTTGTGCAACCGCCTCGTCAGGCCGCAGTCTGGTCTGATGTTCGGCGTATGCAGAATACCACGGATGCCAATGGCTTGACCAAAGTTCAAAAGGGGATATCATCCGAAGTACCTGAGCCAAACAGATTAAGGCCACATTCATCAGATGACAAATACACGCAATCGATGCCGGCGGGCCGCGTGCGAGGTCGAAACTTTCTCACGCCAAAAACCTTTAGTTTCGAACATCACAGGATGTCATGCTCGGAACTCTCGGCGAACTCCTGTCAGCATTTGTTTATGAAGTCGATTGACTGTTTAGAAGGATCATCTCATTATATCGAAATCGGATTCGGATCCCTGTCTCTCTGTTCCTGAAGAGGGGCACGTAGGCCGTGTCTCGCCTAGTCTCAACATTCGCAGCAAACTAGAAGTTCAATCTTCCCGTGACAGCTAGCTACTCTGAGAACATTCACTCCATTATTGGACGGGTAGATGCTCGAGTCATGTGCCGGAAGAACTTTACAATTGTCCGACAGCTCACGGTATCCGAGTTATGGCTTTAGCCAGATCCTAGACTAGAGAAACTGTGTTGAAAGTCTCTTCCCAAGCATGAAGTGCACGAAACTGCTGTCTCAGCTCTTGGGCGGACTTCAGCGCCTACCGGGCGCTTGCCACGTGCCTTGGTAGAACCATGAAAGGAGGGCGTGTGGGCAGATCCGCTTTGCACAGTTTGCAATCGGTGTCAGCACGAGCTTCCATCCAGCGACATTGTCAAAGGGCCGTATTGAGCCGAGACATAGGCACATAGTCTTCTCGCATGTTGACCACTCCTTCTTTTTTTTTGGCATCTCATTGCCGACGCCGTCCATGAGTTCGCCACCATAACCGGCGAAACCCTCGCCGATATATGCTTTATCCCAACGTCCCGACTCCCGAGCAAGGTGGAGACAGAGAAGGCGCGATTCCCATGGTATGATGAAGTGTCGAAAACCTATTTGGTAAATTTACCTTTGATCCTAGCTTCTTCCTCTCTTCGAGTACTACCTCTGAGCATTGAAAGCTTGCACCAGTGCCTCGCATGTATTGCGGACTTGCACCCGAGAACTGGCTCCCGCCTTTTACGCACGAAGTTGATCCATTTCTTTCACCAGTACCAATTCCCCAGCATCTGTCCCAAGATTCGGCATCGACGAGGATCCTTGGTCCGGGTCTCAAGCAGCGACATACCCAGCGTGCTCTCGGACCAGGACCAGAACGGGCGTCGTATTCTCGTGATATCTCCGCCGCCAAATTCCTGTAGAATTGCCTCTCGTATCCTCGGAAGCTTATGCAACCTCTACCGGTGCTGATTGTCGTGGAAATTCTTAAGATATTGAGCACGGCCTTAGGGCTTCCTCCTGAACGCTGACGACTTGTTCAGAATTCCAGGGGCGACATCTTGGACTGGACCTCGGGAACCAGATACTTTACAGTAGTGAATCACTTTTTCACTGGTCTCTCATGTTCAGCCCCGAGGATATGAATGCATTGGGCTTAGCTTCGGTGGTACTGTGGCTGCAGACAGAACGTGCCATGAGCACTTCTGAGTTGACGTCCAAGTATTCGCTCTTGTGCTTTGGCTCTGGCAAATTTGACGCTCCCGCAGAAAACAGAATTAGTCGTTGAATCGGGCCGCAGAACTGGCAAGCGACTTCATACCATGAGACTCAATGGCCATGCACTAAAACTCCAAAGCTGCTCGGTAAAGCAACCACGCTTATATGTGTGTATGTGCCGAAAAAGGGAAGCGTTCCGAAAGCATTAAGAAGCAAAATGCAAGTATTGCCTGCTGATGGCGGGGTAGCGTGCAAGGAAGGAAAAGAAAGAAGGCCGATGCTCTCGCCCCTTACACGCTGGCGACGGTCAGCAAATTCCGGTATAAGCTCTGCTATTTTGTAACACGGCAGTCTGCCGTGAGTTTTGCTTACTAGTCCCAGTCATGCAAATACATTGTAGTACAAACATTCCACCTCCTACTTGCCACTCAACCAATGATTGGCAATATAACGGATGTAAGTATCGGATAGTGCTTTTTTGACGACACCGCTGGTATAATCACCTCTGGGACAATCAAACCTGGTGTCAAGAGTTCACATGCGTGGTCCTTTGTGGAAGTAAGGGCGATGTGCGTGACTTTTTCCATCAGCAACGTGTTTCATTTATTCCAGACATAGAAAGATCGTATGGCGTTGAGGACAGGAGTACCTACACGACCAAAGTCGAGGCGTGTCGTCGAATATGCGTGCACGGACCAATGTGCGGCCGGGAGCAGGGACTAGACCCCTGCTCACCTTAAATTCTTTCCTTGAAGGGCGAACTACGTCAACCGCGAAATTCCTCAAGGCAAACTCTCACGGTTACAACGACGTCTCTCCTCCCACTCGACAATCCTCCCAACCCATTCCTAGCCGAGGCACAAATCTTATACTCGCTGCAACGATCGACCAAGGACGCCTCAGCCAGTTTAGAGCACGTGCATCGGTCTTACGCCGCCGCAGACACCGTCAAAATGGTTCAACTCGTGGAAGTCGAGGACGAGCATTTCCAGCACCGTCAAGCTGGCGCAGATGAGGACGAGGGCGACTACACAGACACCGGTATGTGAATCACCCACACTCAATGCAGATATCACACGCCTGCATTAGCCCGAGTACTAGAACTCTCGCGCCGCCTAATCTCCCCTCACCTCTCAATCATCATACATCCCCCTCGATCGCGTGTTACGCTCTTCATAGCCGTTCACTAACCCATCCTCGCTTCGACCTACAGATTCCGAAATCTCCAACGACTCCGACTACGACCCCCGCCACGAGACCTTTACCGAGCGGCTCTGGGCCCTGCGCGACATCGTGCCCCCCACAACGCGCTCCTGGTTCAGCGGCAAATTCGCCACGACCAAGCGCGTAGTAACCGGCGTGCTCTTCTTCGCTGGCCGCGCAACCTGGTCTATCTCTGTCTCGGCGCTGCTGCTCGGCGTGCCGTTCGCGCTGTGCTGGGCCGAGGAGCAGCAAATGATCGCTATGGAGCAGGAGATGCGCCAGCGCGAGCAGGGCCAGGATCTGTTGACGGCGGGCGGCGGTGAGGCGGGCAGCACGGCGGATATGCTCAACGTGGCGCTGGAGACTGATGGTGCGGTGCAGGCGAAGCCTGCGCTGTGAGTGTGGCGCGGTCTGGGAACGCGGAAGCGGTAGCGGTGGGGTTTCATTGGGGTCGATTTGCTTCACTCAAGGGGAATTTGGCAATGATCATATTCTCCACATGCGGAAAGAGTATTGCGAGCACATCATCTTGCGAAACGGCAGGCTGATTTATGGAGGCCAGCCCGATTTATGGAGGCCAGCCCTGTGTGTACACTACTCTCATCTCTCGGGCAAGGAAAGCCGGCGGCTTCTTTCGTACTTGTATGCACAAGACCTCAGCACAGCTGCGGGACACGGATAAGGCGTTATGTTCTTGAGATTCTGTTTGCCCGTGACACAAGCAACGTTTCTACAACATCCCTGGGATGGCTGTATACCTCTCTGCGAAGTCCCATGAATTGATTTGTATCGTGTTGTCTGCCAATACTCTACTCCAATATTTTGCTCGTATGCTTGTCAGTCTATGACATGCGATATTCGTCAAAGCAGAAAGACGCTGAGCTGGCTTATATAGATGTATGAAACCTGGTCATTTCAAGTCCATATTATACGACTGGTATATTAATATACACCAAGGTTCCAACTCCCTTCTGTCCACACGTTCGATATTCTAGCAACGAATGAGAGAGCAGGATACAAGTAACTTTTCGACATTTCAAACGCCGCTCAATGTTGTTGCTACACAAATGAAAGAGCTACCAATAGTCTATCCGACTGAGTAGGGAAGGGGGGTATTCTTGTACGCTTGTAAAGCCCAACGTCCTCAACATGGCCACCAACAATCTTCCTTTTGCCGATTGCATTCATCTAATGTCCCATCGCACCCACGGGCACGTTCTCCAGATCCACGCCTTCGACCGCCGTCCGCTGACCAGCACTGTCCCGCACCAGGTTCGTGAAGTACCGCAGCGCGTCGGTGCTTTCCTTCTTGACTTTGAGAGTCTCCTCGCGCCGCTTGCCAAGCTGTTCAACGGAGCGATTGAGATTGAAGACGACGTGGTCCTTGGGTGTGTGCAGCACTTTGCGCACGGAACCAGAGATACGATGGGCGTTATGGTGTGAGTACTCCATGGCTGCAAGCTGTGTGGATATCTTGCTGGAGATGCGGTGGGGAAGGGATTGCGGGATTTGGTGCAGGACGTAATAGGCGGCTCCAATGGCTGTGAAGCTTGTCAGTACAATACATGGCTCGGATCGGAAAGGGGAAGTACATACCTGCTAGTATCATGCCAGGAACGATCATCCTGCGAAGGTTGTCGTTGCCCACAATGCGAGCGGCGCTGAAGGCGTGACCCATCCAGCTGGAGCCGCCGACCATCTGCATGCCGACTGTCGTGGCCACTGTAAGAGCCATACCCGTACCGGCGACCTTTTCTTGCCGTTGCATGACCGTTGACCAGTCTACAAAGTCCAATAGCTCGGTCGGAATGTCGATCTGCTTGGCCAGTGCATCACGTTTGCGACGGAACATGACATCTGGGTGGAAGTTGAGGCCGGCGTATTCGTTGCCAAGGTGAAGGATACCCAACTGCTTGATGGCATTGACACCGCCAACAGCCTTGCCACGAGCATACTCCTCGCAATCATTGACGCAGACCTGGATGCCTTGCAGCATAGCCTCTTTCAGGGTCTCAGCGTAGTCGAAAGCTTGGAGGAGACCAGGGTAAGGAACGTCGACGTTCTCATCGGCGTGCTCAATAGCCAAGTTCAGACTGCTCCTGGTATATTCGTAGACATCATCACAAGCCTCATCGATCGTGTGGTTGACGTCGTCCGTGATTTTGCTCTGGGACTTCTTGCTGGCCTCGAGCTGGGGCTCAATTTCACGGAGTTCCTTGCCGACTCGTTCCACTTCTGACTGTGCGACCTCAGCGTTGACGGTCGCAAGCGAGTTGACGTCATTCAATATGTTTTGTAAGTATGTCTTGGCTGGAGCAAGTTTAGAGCGGGCCCGTTTCTCCAAAACGAATCTCCGGAGAGACTGCTCAAGATTTTGGAAGTCCCGGATCTTCTCCTTGTCCTTGCCCTTGCCCTTGGGATCACTAGGATCATCGCCATCGCCGCCACCACTTGAACTGCCACTCCCGTTACCGCCCGGTCCTCCCGGTGGAGCTGTGGGTATTGCGTTGCTGGAAACGAAGTGGACGAGCTCGTGGTGCTCTTTATGTGTCCTAGGACTTATGCCGGCAACTTGATCGAGAATCATCTTCTTACACCTGTTCTGATCCCTAATCATGTCGAAACCATTCACGACAATAAACAAGTATGCCTTCTCCGCTGCTGCTGCCCACAAGAATTCTTTGGCAGACTGTGTAAAGTGATTGGCCGCTGAGACAACGAAAACAACCACGTCAATCTCCTCTTGCCGGGCAAACACAGCTGTCGTCTTGGTAGTGTCCGAGTTCAGACCAGGAGCGTCGATTAGCGCAATGTCCACCACTCCGTTGTTGATGAGTGACTCGTCAAGCGATCGAACTTCCCTGACGTAGACCTTGCACATCAGGTAGGCGTCACTATCAATGACGATGTCCTCCAGCTGGTCTAGACGGAAGACATCGTATGTAGACTCATCATTTCGGTCGTAGATGGTATCCTTGTGCACGGCGTGCACTTCTTCAATATTGCTGTTCTCCTTGTAGTCCAAGACCTCGCAGAAAATACTTGTGCATGGCTGCTGATCTTCTGGTAAAACCTTCCTCCTGAGCAGACCATTGCAAAATGTTGATTTTCCAGCGTTGAGGTCTCCCGTGATTAACACCTTGCTGGCCGTATCCTCAATCCGTTCTTGCAATTTCAGGAGGTGTTGTATGCTGGAGCTGATCTTGCCATCGAGTAGAGAAGCAATCGAGCCCTTCTCGAGCGAGTGAACAAGTTGCGTCTGGTGTAGAGAACCAAGCTTGAGATCCAATTTCAAGATCGAGAACTCTTGTGCAATCTGAGGAGAGACAAGACGAGGCTCTGCTGCAAGTCGCTTCTCCGCCACCTTGCTCGACTCGGCACTCGCGTATTGTTCCAGTGAGGTCTGCGCACGCCTCATGGGTGGTGGGAGGGCGCTCGACGAAGGACTGGTGAAGTCATCGAGGTTAGAAAAGGTCTGGTTGAATTTCGGCCTCGTTGGCGATGACGCGGTGAACCCGGACTCGGCTTGCTGAACAGACGGGTAATGCGCAGGCCATTTCGTGTTCTCGTCTTGTAGCTCCTTTAGGAGGTCGATGACTTTATAGATAGCGCGGTTGAGGACCCCACGCTGCTGATTGTACCAAAGTTGATGCACAGCGCTGGTCTGTAGCCGATTATCAGATCCATGCGGAACAGGAGGTGTATCGGCTTGTATGGCACTCTCCCAGGCTGGCGTTCCGGGCATCAGCGCATTGCCCACAGCGCCGCTGGCGACAGAGCCGCCGTAGCCAGAGTCGCGCTCGAGCATCTCTTGTAAATGTGCGGCGTGCTTGGATGTCGACCCGCAGCCGACAGTTGCAAAGGCCGGAGGCAAATCGCGGTCGTTGGATTGTTTGTCGTTGTTCGCGACGTCATCGTGGTTCGAGGATGAGGACGCGCCATTGGCATCGTTTGCGTGTGCCGGCGACTTGCCCTTGCCACTGCCGATGTCACTGCCGAAGTAGTCTTGACTCATTTTCAATCGTGTATGTCCATTTGATGTTGTAGGTCGGATGCTGGAGGTCGAGGTCAAGGAGGGAGCGGATGAAGCGAAAACTGGTGACTCTTTTTCGGTGGACCATTCATGCGACTTGCAAGTCGCCTCCACCCGTACCGGTAACTTTTACGCTTTCCGCGCTTAGTCACTGACTATGGGATATCCTTGTTGACCTGCCGGGACTGCCTGCCAAACCTGCCGATAGTGAACTTACCTGCGCCAAGTGCTTGGAACCCAAAGGCTGCCGTCAACCCTACAACTCATTCCTGTTCTATACATACCGCCAGAGTTTGCTGTTTCCATTTATCAGAGCCCTCTCCCCATTACCTCCAGGCGTCTTGCTCCAGGAATTGTATCACTCGTAAGGGTGGTTTATAAACAGCCTGGGCCTTGATCCGATCTTATTAAAAGGGCAACCCCAGCATAGGCGCCATGAACGTGAGTAGTCCGCGTACTCGAGACTGAGGAATTACAGCACCTTCTAATATGCAACTCCGGCTTCTCAGATCTTAGAATGGGCTTTCGGCAAGCGCATGACGCCCGCGGAGCGTCTGCGCAAGAACCAGCGCATGCTCGACAAAGCGATCCGTGAACTCGACCAGGTCCGAGTGAAGCTGGAGAAGCAGGAGAAGACGTTGGTCACACAAATCAAGGCGAGCGCACAGAAGAACCAAATGGGGGCGGCCAAGATCCAAGCAAAAGATCTTGTGCGAACGAGGAGGTATATCGACAAGTTCTACGGAATGCGCAGCCAATTGCAGAAGATCTCTCTGCGTCTTCAGGTACGTTGTTTCTACGGCTGTGTCTGAGAAGAATTTCACTGACTGACCGATTAACCACCCAGACCTACCGGACAAACGAGCAGATGATGCAGGCTATGAAGGGCGCCACAACGGCTCTGGGTGCCATGAACAAGAGCATGAATCTCCCGCAACTACAACGGATAGCTATGGAGTTCGAGAAAGAGAACGACATCATGGATCAGCGCCAGGAAATGATGGACGATGCGATTGACGACGCTATGGACACTGGCGTAGAAGAGGAAGGTGACGAAGTGGTTGAGCAAGTGCTGGAAGAAATTGGAGTTGACCTGAGTCAATCGGTAGGCTTTCCAGACTCATCACCTGCGAGTGCAAAGACTAACAGAATATGTACAGTTGGGAGAGACACCATCAGGCTTACAGACGAGCGCTGTGGCAGAGAATCGCGTGGCCCAGGCTCAAGCAGTGGGAGGAGGAGGCAGCGGCGGCGGCGCCGCCGCCGCCGATCCTGGTGATGACGATCTGCAGGCTCGATTGGACAGTCTAAGGCGCTGATGCGCTGGACATACTCACTCAACTTACGTGCTGGGCTTGGTTTTGACAATGAAGGGCCTCGAATTAGCCATTTTTGCGAGGTCGCGGCGTTGATGGTCATCTACGATAGGGGCTAGGTTTATATTGCTCTTTTTCTTTGAAGCAGACGGAACAAGTATTCGTCCTCGCACCCCTGAAAGGCGCTTGAGAAGCATGAGCCAGGTTCATCTATACAGTAGTTCTTCAAACTTGCGAGGTGCTTGATACGGATCGTACTGCATTGACAAAAACAAAGCCAAGAGATGTATAGGAAGCTATACAACCTTCGCCTCACGTTGAACCGCGATTGTGCCTACCTACGTAGGCCAATATGCTTCCAAAGTAGCAACATGGATACAATTTTACAGGTCTCCAGTAGGGACTATAACACATTTTGTCTAGCAAAGGCTAGATTGTAAAGCATTGCAACCAAGTTTGACGAGACAGCTGCAAGATCGCAGCGCCGACCGCTTGTGAATGTCGAACTGTGTAAGCCCTTTCTCCAAATATGCCACTGCTGAATGGGAACAACGTGCAAACTCGACGAATCTATTCAAGCATTTCCTTGCAATTAAAGTCTTACGCCCCACCTTCATGACCTTGAATGACAGGTGATAGACACAAGCTATTGAGTACGTCATTGGTGCTACCTACCCTGTCAATCCCAAGGCTTTCCAAGATGCCTTTGTTACCACTGTGACAACACAAACAGAGTGGAACCGCATTGGCAAACATGGTCTTTGGGAGGGCAAAGAGGCAACCCAGTCAGAGTCTCAGAGAAGCATTCCTTCCACGCCTGACTGTACCATATAATTGACTTGATCAACTGTGCTGGCACACTTACCAGCGCAGCCCTTGTGAGGAAGACACTGCGTACCAAACTGATCCACAGTCCCCACCCTGCTGCTACCGAGGGGAAGGCACGGCTGGCCAGGGACCCTTCCAGGCCTTCTTGCCCACTAACGACATCACCGGTCGGGCGCCAGGCACGCGCCTCGTCACTTGCTCAATCCCTCCGCCTCATGCCCACGTAGTGCCTACAACAACCTATGCGCAACCCTCCTTCACCCTCGAACTCTAATGATTGCACAACCTGCAATACCAAGATATTGAAAGCACCTGACAGGCTACTGATAGCTCCTCAGTACACCACATAGACAAGTCTTGAGTCGCTCACATTCGCCCGCACGACCGTTAACACAACGTCATCGTCAGCCACCCAACATCGAAGCTAGCCCCTCACCGCGGCCGTGATACCTCAGCTTCCGCTATCTTCCTCCTCCCTTCCACCAACCTGGCAGGATCCAAGCGTCGCAGTCTCTCCACACAAGGAGGTCTGCTGTTCAGTAAGATGTTCGGCGGCTCATCCAATTCTGCGCCAAAGGCAGAGGCCACTTCTCCCGACTCGACCTCCAACAAGCCTTCCGATAGCAATCCTCCCTCACCCGGTTCCTCTGCTACCGCCGTCACCAACGCCGCCGGTCAATCGTCTGAATCGTCGCCCGCGCCGATAAAACCGACCGAGCGCGTCGCGACTGGCGAGAAGCGCAGCGGCAATGGCAGCCCGCCCAGCACCACTAGCGGTACTGCTAAGAGAAGAAGCAGTGCTGTCAGCGGCAAGGCCAGCAGCCTGATTGCAAGCGCTAAGAACACCCTCAACTTCTCGCAGGTCGGAAATAAGAACAACGACAGCTCCTCCGGGCAGCAGACGCCGCTCCAGAAATTGGGCAGGCAAGATCCATCGCTGGCCGTGCCCCAGGGCCATTCCAACAATGCCGCCGGCGAATCCCTCCCTGGTCCGAGGTCAACCTTTCGCGTCGGGGTGTGGGAGGACAGGAACAAGAAATGTCGTAGGACGATGGAGGATACCCACGCCTTCCTGTACAACTTCTTACATACTCCTGCCCCAGCTCTGTCTACTTCGTCCGAGGCCGGTAGCGCCAAGTCATCGAACCTCGCGGATGACACCAGCGTCGCATCCATTCCGGACGTCTTGGAAACCGACAATGGCTACTTTGCTATCTTCGATGGCCATGCCGGCACCTTTGCTGCAGACTGGTGCGGAAAGAAGCTCCACGTCATCCTTGAGGACATCATCAAGAAGAACCCGAACGCGCCGATACCCGAGCTACTGGATCAAACCTTCACTTCCGTTGACGGCCAGCTCGAGAAACTTCCGCTCAAGAATAGTGGGTGCACTGCGGCTGTCGCAGTACTGCGCTGGGAAGATCGTGTTCCCAGCAATGCCTCACAGACTGGTTCACAATCAATCGCGCCCGCCTTAGCCAAAGCGACAGAGAAGACGCCTGACAAGGTTGCCGAAGGCGCGGAGGCCAAGTCGGATACTAAAAATCCGGAGCTTCAAAAGCTCAAAGGTGCCGCGTCCAGACAGCGTGTACTCTACACGGCCAATGTCGGGGATGCGCGCATTATTTTGTGCCGCTCTGGCAAGGCTCTTCGGTTATCCTACGATCACAAGGGCAGCGACGAGAACGAGGGGAAGCGCATCACGAATGCCGGCGGACTGATTCTCAATAATCGCGTGAATGGAGTGCTAGCGGTCACGCGTGCACTTGGCGACTCGTACATGAAGGATCTGGTCACCGGACACCCTTACACCACGGAAACCGTCATTCAACCTGACATGGATGAGTTCGCTATCATTGCTTGCGACGGTGTAAGTATATCCTGGCCCTTGGTTTTGGTAAAACTTGCTGACCACCCCAATAGCTTTGGGATGTCTGCTCCGACCAGGAAGCAGTCGATCTTGTCCGGGATATTCAAGACCCCAGCTCAGCCGCTAAGCTACTAGTGGACCATGCCTTGGCCCGATTCAGTACCGACAACCTCTCGTGTATGATAGTACGGTTTCAGAAGGATGCTTTGCTCGAGAGCCAGAACAATCGCGACGACCCGATTGGTGTGGAAAGTGATCCTGCGTTGACTTCGGGCAAGATCAGTGAAGTGGAGAAGATCGTGGGCGAGGTGAAGAAGCAGATCGCGGAAGGTGGAACGGCCGTCGGAGTCTCGGCGAGCAACAACGGCAGGGGTCACGATCCTGTCCACCCTGACAACTCGAGTGGTGACTTTACGCCCACGGCCCTCTCGGGATCGCTGGATGAGGAACCGAAGGTTACGGACGGTGAGACTGAAAGGCAGTCGCGCAAACCTGCCACTGATCCGGATCCCATCCCGAAAGAGAAGTGAGCTGGCGGATTGTAGTCACCGTCTTCGTGCTGTGGGTTGGTGGTTGACACGGACTTCGCATAGGGCTTTTGGAGAGAGACGTTTACACATCTAAAGAGCATTATTAGCAAAGAAGCAGTTGCTAGGCGTCCCGTGCTACCAACCCTGTTGTAACTTTCGAGGGCGACTTAGTTCTAACTTCTCAGAGGCGGCCATGGATCAGCTGGAAGAATACGATAGACGAGCAGGCAGACACGGAAAAGAGCCGAATAAGCGTTCGGGTCCCTCTGGTTCCATGCCTTCTTCATCTTGCAAGCCTGGCATGAGTAGACGAATCGGTCTGCTGCTGCACATATCTCTAGCAGTGCATGTCGTCACGCCTTCGTTTCTGTCTTGCGCAACGTTCACATTTTTGCATCCCTGTAAAGAAGATCACACTGATATGGCACCATACAAGGTGTCGATCCGTGGAACCAGGAAGTCTAAATAAAGGTGAGCGCTGCTTTGTGTTTTCCCCGCAATCTGGGTCACATCGAACATTCGTGTGTCCCGCACGGACCAGCGGCTCGTCACAAGTCAATGAGTTGCCAAAATTATCCTGAATTTCCAGAAATGCATTTATATTGACTTTTGACACGACTTTGATCACTTGGCTTTTCTTCGCCATCGTTTTCGTCCCCACTCTCCGGCGATTGAGCAATCTTATGAATTTGGGACGCAGGGCCTTGTGGGCGCACAAGATCGCCCGCAGAGCTTACACACTGGATAGATTTTCATGAAAACTGCCCAATTCGGGCGGCGCGAGGCGAGGCTCGGAGATGGATGGGTGGATGCAAGCGAATGGGAAGGCCCGAGTAGCAGTGAGAGTCGTGATTTAATGTGGAGGGGGCGTGCGCCGACCCGGAAGGCTGTTCCGTGGTAATTTTGCATGACGCTCCATGAGTTGGAAGAGGTGGCAGGTTGAGGACTTGCATGATGCCCTGCTTGTTGTTTTACTAACGACTTGATAAGTGCTACGAAGTACCGAGGTACGAAACCGTCGGGGATAGGTGGATAGGGTGAGTTTGACTTTGATTAGGAAGGTTCGTGGGTTCGGTGAGATGTGACGATCAAGGATGATAGCTCCTCCGTCGTGCGTATGGCAACTTTTGGAGGATGCCTAGTGCAGGTCGTACGGCATCACAGTCTTGGAAGGTATCACAACTTGATGAGACAGCTCTAACTGACATCGTAGGGCATGATCCCAGCACGGCAGACTGTGCAACAGTGAGATTGTCGTGACCTGTCTCGCAGTGGAGATGCGTCTTTGGACCTGACACCTAAATGCAGGAACATGGAGTCGGATACAGGGGTGGTCCCTGCTCTTGACGGACACATTTGTGTCGAGACAGAGAGGTAACTTCAGGCCTCCCCTTCTTCGTGACCACGAGATCAGAGCTTTCTGTTTCCAGACCTTTATGATCTTCCAGTTTGACGGCTCTCACGAACTCCCAACGCTGCCCTGGAAGTGAAGATTATAACAGTCCGGCCCTCATTATCAGGATTGATCTACGACTTGCAGATGCCAGCCAGTTGCAACTCCAAACGAGTCACGCAGCGCCCGGCCCGCCGGGGAATTTGCATTAGTACCGGATTGGCAAGCCGCATCGGCAGGGCGTCCTGATTATTGACATTCCTGCGCCGCTTGCCGTCTTATTTGCATCTTTTGGCGAAGGTCTAGTTTTCGAATCGTTTTCGCATTTGGAGTCGTGCCCTGGTCCGGCACAGCAGCAACAGCAGAGACATCCTGCATTTGCAGTTGCATCGGAGCCAGCCAATTGGGACTCGAACGTCGACTGCCTGCAGTCAATCGGGTCTGTTCTCCTCGCGACTAATTTACCCCTGCATCCATTGACTCTTTGACTTCCTTTTCGTTCGAATCGCTTTGCTGCTTCCTGCACTTCTTCGCAACATTGCTTCGAACCACATCGACGCCAGCAATCATTCAGACGTCCTACGATAGGACCCACGCCCAGCGACGCGCTACACTTCGACCAGGACCGCTGCCACATACCTAGTGGCCCTTGGAACCGTTCATGTGCAAGCCGGAAACCGGCGAACCAAGTCGGGCACTGCAACGGCGGCTAAAGCCAACATTGGCGTCGCCCAAAGAGGACCCCTGAAATTCACACTGGGCAACCCGTGAGGGAGCCCACTAACGCTTTCGCGCCATCACATTCGATAAGGAGGGGTACGATCGAGCAAACAACGCAGCGGGAAGCACAACTCTTCAGTGCCAACGGCGCGGAGCCAAATCATCACAGCCCATCCAGATTTGACTCTCGAGCTATACGCCGGAGATGTCGCTGAATGGGCTAGACGACGCCAAGGTCAAGGAAGCCCACGAGGTTGCGGTCGCTGAGGCGGGAGGATGGTATGTCGGGTCCCTTCCAGCCTGATGCGCGGGCGCGCGCCTTTCTTTCTTGCCACGGAATTTAGTAGGCATTCTACTGACTGCTCGCTAACTGGTGGCATCGCGTTCGCAGGTTTCTGCTCAAGTATGCCAGTCGCGATGAGGTCGAAGTCCTAGCCAGAGGGAGCAATGGGGTGGTGGAAATGCGCTCCAATATTGAGCAGTACGAAGATGCATCACCACTATTTGGGTTCTTGAGATACAGACGGCGGAATGTCCTGGTCAAATATATGCCCGAGGACTGCTCTCGACTGATAAAAGGTTGGTGATCTTGGGCAACGACTCTTGATTTCTCCCTGGTCGCGACACTTGAGGGTTACTGCGCCTCGCGTTCATTTGTCATTCACTAACCGGAATTATTCCCATTACTAGCACGGAGCACCGTTCATTTTAATGCCGTCTGCGAAAGATTCGGTCCTTGCGAAACGACCCTCGACTTTTCCGACCCAAAGGAGCTCAACGACGTCAAGCTGTCCAACGTTTGCTCCCTCCACACGGCCTCTGCCTCCACATCATCCTCGAACAGCTCATTGCGCAGGAGGCGATTGATGGAGATCGCCGAAGAAGAGGAGGAGGAGCAGAGAGAGACCAAAAGACAATCGGTGATCGAGGAAAAGGAATCGCCAGGCGAGATTGAGGCGACCCAATTTCGGCCGCAGTCGCCGATTGCGGGTCCACCTGTGACGCTCGATTCGAGCATTGCAACCTCGCCCAAAGAGTCGAAATTCGCAGACACTACGGCGGCCCCCTCCTTTGAGGGCGCAGCGGAGATCTCGCGGCCGGCCTCACCAGCAAAGTCCTTCGGCTCCGACCTGGGACGGCGCATGTCGTCCCAGTCGTCGAGACAAGATTACTACAACAGCTCGTCCTACCTCAGCAAAGCAAGAGTAAAGCTTGGCCCGAGACCTTCTGCCGATCCGGCGGGCAGGCCGCGGTCCTCTGGTGATACAAAGCGGCCTGTGGCGTCCATGCCTGCAGGTCTCAAAATTTTGCTCAAGGGAGGTCGGAAGTCCAAGCCACAGGATGACTCGGCCTCTATTATCAGTCAGGAGACAACGGAGGACACATTCCTGCCGCCATCGCTACAGATTCCAGACAAGACAAATCGACCTTATTCAAGTGATGGACGGCCGCCGAGCAGCTCTGGAATTTCTGTCAAGTCACTACCAGCCATCTCGGCACCTACGAAACACGCCATGACGCCTGAAAAGCTTCGATTGATGAAGGCGCTGCAGCTGAGGGAGAAAAAGAGAAGGGCGACTGTTGCACCGGTACCATCAATACCCTCGGTTGAGGTAACGCCTTCGCCTCCTCCGGATCAGGAGGAGACCGCAGCCCCTGCTTCTGAGGACATTATTTCTGGAGATGTCACCACTCCCACAATCTCGGCACCTGCAGAAGAGGCGCTTGAGACTATCGTTGAGAGCAAAGAGACCACGCAAGTGATGCAGCGCCCCATTGACGAGAAGGAGCAGCTTGCTGCAGACCAACGGTCCGTCTCGAAAGCCGACTCGGCCATTGACGTATTAACCAGTGCCCCAACCGATCATGCGTCCGAGCACACTCACACCGATTCCAGACCGCCGTCGCCGGTGTGCACTTCCGAAGTGGAAGATTCGACACAAGCCTCGTCAATATCCGAGTCTACAGATGAGACTCTACAACCTGCAGGAGGAATACTATCCACTGGAGAGAAAGAGCTGCAAGGT
This sequence comes from Plenodomus libanotidis, assembly GCA_022609195.1. Classification (NCBI taxonomy): domain Eukaryota; kingdom Fungi; phylum Ascomycota; class Dothideomycetes; order Pleosporales; family Leptosphaeriaceae; genus Plenodomus; species Plenodomus libanotidis. The sequence continues at coordinate 96,054 of JAGKQA010000010.1, read as the reverse complement.
GGTGATTCTCAAGAGGTTGCAGTACAGAACGACGACGTATCATCAACGCCTGGTGCCGAGATCGAGGTCAAGGACGCTCTCGGCGCCGAGCAAACAGACAGGCCCAAAGCGTGCCTGAGTCCGAGTCAGGCTGGTCAAGACCCAGACGTGACGGCTGCCGAGGCAGATGATGACCAGCATGCGAAATCTGCTCTGAATGATGTTCATTTGGAAAGTACTTTCATTCCAACATCGAAATTCGCTTCGAAGCTTCCATCCGGTCAGGCCGCCATGAACCCCATGGAATCCAGGGGCCAGGATCCACCCAATGTAAACAATGTTACATCCGAGCTCGGGAGGATTGATGAGGCGGACCCTGCCCCTGTGGAGACCCTGCAGAGGACAGAAGACTGCTCATCTGCATCACCATCAAAATGGAACCTGCCCATCTCAAAGTACTCCTCGACGCACGACACCAGCAAATCTCTTGCTCCTTCACCCATTCCCGACATTGTTACCTCCTCTGCCGACTCAACTCCCAATGGACAGGACATTATAGCCGAACCAGCTGACAAAATGGTCGACGATGGCACCACTGATGAGAAGAGGCGGTCTGGGCTACCTGAGCCTATACTTACCAGCTCCTTTGACCCTGCGAAGGAGGCACCACAAGATAATGGGGACCTCACCAGCGAACAACAAATCGTCATGGATGATGGCGCCAGGTCACCAATGGCCATGTCGCCTGTAACTGAGACTCCACCTCAACCTAGTCAACCGCCAACACCACGCACGGGGGTCCTGCGGACTGTGTCGACGCCAGTCCAGGTCCACAGCCCGCTTTCGACGGCGGGGGATGCCACACCCTTGGCCACGCCTTCGCGGTCGATATCGTCGGGCTCCGCATTTCACCAGCGAATGAACCAGCAGCCGCCTTCGTCCACTCATTTGGTGCCTGGAAGGCAGCCTGGCAAATTGGGCGGCAGTCTTGCATCGCGCATCAAAGCTTTCGAGCAAATGGCCACCAAAGCTCCTGCCGCTGCCGCTCCTGTCATCTCCAATGTCAAGGATAGACCATCGTCCACCTTTTTCTCCATCCAGCGCAACAGCACTATCCGAGACGGCGCGCGTTCGCCGTCAGTCATGGAGAGAACGAATTCCATTTTCCGTGGGAGGACGCCAACGCCAGCTGATCACGAGGATCCGCCTGAGTCTGTTGTCGGCAGACAACGATCCGGATCCGTGGCCAGTCGTCTGTCGGTGTTCGAAGGTGGCAATGCTCCTAGAGGGAAGCCAGACACCGTACAGGTGACAGCGCGAATCGTCCGCGAGCCTGGTCAGAGCTATCCCAAAGCTCCGGAGTCCAACGCGGATCCATCTGAGTACTCTTCTGGTGAACTCAAGCAATCCCCTTTGATCGTGGATCAGCGAAAAGATGTGGAGACCCCAAACCCAACGACTGCAGCTGAGGCGGCGCCGATAGCGACGCCCCTTGTGCACGCTGCAGGCGAGTCGCGGAGGTCTCTGCAAGAGCGGCGACTATCAAAAGACAAAAGGAACTCAATCGATACCACGAAAGACGGCCCGTCTAGACCGGGGCAGCGGACGTCTCTAACCATGGCCAGGGACTTCTTCCGCGAGTCGATGGCGGGAAAGGAGAACTCGAGCCCTCGACCACCCTCGGTGCACCTCCAATCGAATTCATTTCTGAGCAGGTTGAGCGTCAATACCAGGCGTAAATCCATCAGCCAGGACTCCACTCTCCTATCGCCGACGTCAGTGACGGAGATAAGCGAATCCTGCGACGAGAAGGAGGAGAAGAAGGGCAACCGAGCCAGTCGTCTTATGCGGCGATTGTCTAGCACATTCAGTCCAGGGCGCAAGCAGAGCACCACATCCACCATGACCTCGCCCATTGAGGTTGGAGAGAACATGGATGATCCGGAGAAGACCCCACGAGCCGCAACAGCTCCTCCTACAGCAACCTTCTGCAAATTGGTTGCGTGCATGGGAGATGTCAACGTGCAGTTCCCCGAGAACCTCCTGTGGAAACGGCGAACGATGGCTCTGGATTCCAACGGCTTCCTCCACCTCAGCCCCAGCCAGGGCGCTACCTCGTCTCGTGAACGGGCACTTAAGCGGTTCCACATGAGCGAGTTCCAGCTGCCCTACACGCCTGAGATAGAGTTCCAGGAGCTGCCCAACAGTGTGTGCCTGGATTTCAAGACCGGATCTGGCTTGCAGATCGCGCTCCAGGACCGCATTGGGCAGCAGAATGTATTGCTGAGTAAGTTTTGTCTTTCCGAATGGGATGGAGAAGAGGTTACTGACAGTCTGTTGTAGTCCTCCAAAACGCGCATGAGAAGCACCCTGCTTTTGGTCAATAATTCCGGTTCTTGGCGAGCATCTGAGAAGGGCGGCTCTTATTACACACAAACCGAGACTTTTCACTTTGTCACCCGGATCACACGACTCAACAGGAGATAACGACCCCCATATATCACCTTTAATCCTCTTCGCGACCCTCGCGTCACCAGCCCACTAAACCGACCTTTTGTCTCACAACACCCCAAACGCGTCCATAACAGCGTGTGGTCCAGCTAACTCTCATTTGTCACCTCTACACATCAAAACGTCCACCTGGAGAAAGGGAAAAGAACTGGATTCCTGAATTTTCGCACCTTCACGGCCGAGCCTGAAATCGTTTCACAAGTACTTGATACCACGCACATCCCGCTCACGGGTTCAAATTTTTCTCCTTTTCTACGACTTCCCTTTCTGTCTTCTTATTTACTTCGCATATGGCGGTGCCTTGAGCGAGCAGGCGGGTGATTTCGAGCGGATATTCCCATCGGGCGAGATAGCGTTGCTCCTCTGGGCGGAGGGGTGGAGGGTCTGTTCGGGAGATGGAAAGTCCATGTATATATAATTAATGCCCTCATTGGCGGGCGGATTGCGAGAGACGGGAAGAGCGGTTTAGATATTACCGCCGTCGAGACACTGAGCGGAGAACGGAAGAACATGGAGAGAGAAATAGAGAGAGAGAGAGAGGACTGGATGGGTGTCTCGCATGGAGATAGACACAATCTGACGAGTGAGAACCCTATATCCTGTGTGAACTCCCACAACCTTGTGTCCAATACAGTAACTTGGAAGACAGAGCTGTCTCGCGAACTACATATGAGCACGTCATGACGTTTGCCTAGTCGCCTCGAAACCCATCAGTGTTTGCAAATTAGTATTGCGTGTCCTCGACCCAATATGCCTGACAAACCAGAACGCACCACCTCATCGCCAATTTGTACTTGTTTCTTCCTTTCGTCTTTGCGCGGCATCACTTGCCTTGCAGTGCCACGACACTATGTGCAGCTCCCAGAAGTTGCTAGGGTAAAAGACAGGCAGTATTTCCTTCAGTACTGATCGTTGTTGTGTTCACTTGTGCCTCGGCAGCTTGGTTGTCTCAACGAATTCAGGTATGATCCAACCTATATCCCCACAGCACTGTCATAAGCCCTTCAACATGCTCCCAGTCAGCTCGAAAGACGACACATGTACTGAGAGTATCTCAGGTGCTTGCCAGTCTGATCTCAGATTGGAATCAATTGCAGCTTTGGTGGGGCATTTAAACAAAGGACGCCGGGGGGGGTAACCTTGACCACCTCCTTCTGCACTGCATCACAGATGTACAACAAAGCCTCGACCCAACAAGGTTTTCGTTCGAACGCGCTTCAAGCAATCTGAGCTCGACATTTTTCTCACTCTGATCTCGTCATGGTCCAGGAACAAATTCTGAGCAGGTAAACCACAATTTGTATCCAAAGACTACCACCTATTTATAGCAGGTTCTCCTTCTCTTGCAAGACTCGCACTTCGACACAAACGCTCTCTCACCAAAAGGGATTCGCCGCCAACTACCCCTCGAACTTCTTCAACATGGCGCAGGTTCTCCCTCCGTGCTTCGGTGCAGACGATGCGACCGCTCTTCTCATGCTCCAGATGCAGCAAGAAGACTTGAAGACTCTGTCCCAAGGCTGCAAAGGCAAGCAGCGGGAGGGCGAGGTTGACGACTTCGCCTTTGCGCTTTCGCTCTACCAGGCTGAGCTGGAGGTCTCATCGACTTCCGTGTCTGATCGTCAGATGGCTGCGAGCTTCGCTCAAGTCGCGCGTCGAGATGTCAGGATCATCGTGGAATTGATGGCGGAGGAGTCGCAAGCTGTCCAAGACCGAAGAATGGCGTTCACTTTCAACGAAGGCGGTGATATTAGCGCAGCAGCTACTCCGAACCCGCGTGCTGCTATGTACAATGAGGCCGATGTCGACGACGAGCTTCTTGGAAGGTGTGCCGCTCTCAACAACTCACAGTATGGAGAGGAAAATGACGACGGGAGCATCCAAGCCGAGTCGTCCTCCTGGGCTACAAACCGATTGAACCCTTCCGAGACGACTCGGAGTCAATGTGTCACCTGCATGGACACCTTCGCCGCTCAAACCACCATGCAGGTCCCGTGTGGCGATGTCTACTGCCGCACGTGCCTCGTCCAGCTCTTCACACACGCGCTCACCGACGAGTCTCTCTTTCCACCTCGCTGCCATGGCCAGCCCATCAAGATCGCGCCGATCCGTGCTTTCCTCGGTGCAAAGCTGGTCGGCCAGTTCCTGGCGAAGAAGCTGGAGTTTGAGACGCCCAACCGAATGTACTGCCACCGACCGCAGTGTGCCACATTCATCCCACCGCTGTTCGTGCGTGATGATGTTGGGACGTGTGTAGCATGCTCGTATCGCACGTGTGCTACATGCAAGAAGGAGAACCATGTTGGCGATTGCCCGGAGGATCCGGCCACGCAGGAACTCATGAGTGTTGCGAGGGAGGCTGGGTGGAAGCAGTGTTACAATTGCCACCAGATGGTGGAGTTGACGACGGGTTGTAACCACATCAGTGAGTCAATTGCCTTCGCACGCTGAACGTACGGTCTTCCAATTTCGCACGCTGACTTCATTACTCTACAGCATGCCGCTGCAATGCGCAGTTCTGCTACGTTTGCGTCGTCCCGTGGAAGTCATGCACCTGCGCGCAATGGGACGAGGCGCTACTCCTCGAGCGGGCCAACGAAGTCAACGACAGAGACCCCGGAGGAAGACGGCCTCTCCTGGCGGTGCGCGAGCGGCTCATTGATGATCATAACTGCCAGCATCGCTCCTGGAGGCGGATTGATGGCCGGAGGACTTGTGAGAGGTGCGCTGCACAGCTGCCTACCTTCCTGAATGTCTGTCAGCAGTGCAACATCATGGTCTGCAATCGGTGCAGGAACAATCGTCTGTAATTTCAATACAATGCGGAGGCAGACGGTAAAAGTAGGATATAGTACATACAAGATTGGAGAGGTTTGGCCTTCAACCGGCTTTGGCGAGAATTAGATGTCACAAGACAAGATCGTGCAAAATGATCCGCATATGGTTGGCCTTTGTTCACAGACTTGCGAACATCATGGCCTAGGATGCGTTGGATGTACCCATGGTTGGACACAGGAAGGATTGGTTGAGAAGTTACATCTTGCCTGGGAATAAAATAAGGATTCAAGACAATTTCCGCCCTTGTCCGGGTCCTGAGCCTCATCAAACCACTGTGCCTGGGGCTGCTCACTGCATCAGGCTTTCGTTGCGACAGCTGAGGCCATATACACGTACAGCGACCAAGCTGAAACTTTCGCTCTATCGTCAGCTCTGTCACAGATACCGAGACCGCTGGCCTATGCCATACTTGTTAAGGACACCCAGCCGCAACATCAGTTGCATCTAGTCGTCCAGCGGGGAGGCAACAATGACAATCATGAAAGGCGTACGGAGACACGGCATCAAGTCAAGTGAAGCTCATAAGCAAGTACGACGACTCCGGGTCTTACTTGGGCCTGGCGTGAGAACGGCGACCTAATTTCATCTTGTGGGATCTCAACCCTTGATGCGGCGGACGGCCACCCGCCCGCTCGCTCGCCTAATTCCTGAGCGCGGCAATACGGCACCATGAAGGATGACTTTGCATGTAAAGCAGATTAGTTTGGAGTGGCTGCAGCAGTAGAAGGACTGCAAAGCAAACTCTCTCCTGTCTACTGTGATGCAAAATGCCTGGCGTACTGCAACAGTGCGTGGAAGGATGAGAAACTTGGCTGCTGACGCGTTGCGGCTGCTGATCCCACTGGTCCCCTGTTGGTGCTCGAAGCGTCTTATGCTTAAGTCGACCTCGAATGCTGACGGGCTGATGCTAATTCGGGGTTCGACGATGCACTCCACTAAGATTAGTATTCTGGCCGCCATGCGGCCACATCCAAGTGGGAGTCTGACACACCCTCAACAACTCGTCACTCCATCATACAATCGATCTCGCGATGGTGGGCGCGGTTCCTTCCCGTCAGCTTACACGGATGACCCCCTAGAGTTTGGAGTCAGGTCGATTGGACACTGGAGCTGACGTTGACGAATATGCTTCCACATAGGGTAGCAAACTGTGTTGCTGCTCACGACAGACCATCACCCCTAGGTAGCGACAATGGAATACCAGGCGCTCCTGTAGATCCGGACCATCCTCCTCGAAGTATAAGATGTCCTCACCCTCAATGCCAATTCCAATCTTTCTTTCTCTTTCATCACACAGCACTTCTTCTTCCATTCCTAGAAAGCCGGTCTTTCTTCTCCATTTTTCATTGTTTAGTTATTCAAAGATCCAACTCTATTACACTCCTTCAGTAATAATTCCCATTACATCCAGTAATACTTACCTAATTACCCCCCTTTTACACCTTCCCATCCCAACTTTCAAGATGAAGGCTTCCGTCGCTCTCGCATCCGCTTTCCTGGCCTACCAGGCCTCGGCCATCTGCATCCTCGGCATCGGTGACTGTGGCTCCAAGGAAGTCTCCTCCAACACCACCGTCGACACCGACCAGACCGGTGGCGACTCCACGACCAACGGCGGCGACCAGACCGGCGGCAACGGCGGTGGCGCGTCCTCCAACGGCGGCAACGGCGGCGACAGCGGCAACACGGGTGGCAACCAGGGCGGCAACGCCTCGGGCACGGGTGGCTCGGGCGGCAACGTGGACGCAGGTACGAGCACCTCCACCAACACAGCCGGCAATGGCGGCGATCAGAGCAATGATGCGACCAACTCCTGCACGGGCTCGTGCAACATCACCGGTAACCAGAGCAACACAGGCGCTACCGGCGGGGACGCTACCGGCGGGACAAACACCGCCGTCGAGGCCAACACCAACGCGTCGGGCAACGGCGGCAACGCCAACTCGGGCTCGGGCAACTCGAACGCTGGTGACGGCAACAGCCAGAACACCGGCAACGGCGCTGAGGGCCAGCAGACTTCCACCACGACAGGAGCTCCTGGCGGTGGTGCTGGTGGAACCAACACCGTCGATCCCGGCGATGTTACGAGCAGCGACACCACCGACTTCTCGCCTACCGTCGCCCTGCCCATCCCCAGGCGCCACGTGGCTGGCTCGTACCAGATGCGCCGCGAGGTGCAGAAGGTCGACTAAATCTTTCAATCGCTAGTCTGCTTCCGTGTTAGCATCAAGCGTCTTTGATTGTCTCTCGTTCTAATGGCATGGATGGAAAAGAAAGGGGTAATCAGGAAAAGTGGGATAAGCTGGTCTTGTCGCTGGATTAATGGAAGACACAAAAAGCCTGGTCGTGATTACTATATCACAGCAGTGATCTGAGACTGTTTTCCATAGTTCAAGATACTCACCGAAAGGTTTGAGGACAAATACAACAGCAGACTTGCAGGCCAACCAAAATGATCTATATGAACACTCATAAACTTGAGACCATACTAGGTATCGTAGCATCACCGAGAGTGTTCGAGTATCAAAAGGAGTATCATACACTCCAAGAAGACGACAGCCAATTCTGGAATCATACTTGTGTACCGTGTCTCGTGCATAAGGTGTCAACAAGCGCTGTGGATGTCCAACACAAGATGGCACAATTTGTTGCCGTACGGTCTGACGGACAAGCTGTTACCGTGAAGGCTGATGCCAGTTGAGGCTGTCGTGGAAAGATCTGACGTGGGATGATGCGCCATGGGCTACAGGTAACAGTCCCTATTATTATTCGCTATCGTATTCAGTACCAGCCACCGTATTAATGCTTCTAAACCCAATATCCGATCGCTATGCATGGCATGCAGCCTTCAAAATCTACCAAAGTGCCCCCAAAGGAGCAGCGCTGCAGAGACACACACCATACAACGTACAATGTACAACACGGACAAACCTCCGTGAATTACCTCCGTCCTCGCTCCGGCACGTCAGCGAACCGTATTCCCCTCCGCGCCGGCGGCACTCTAGGCGTATCATCATCATCACTGTCCTCCTCCTCCTCGCCATCATCTGCTCCCATGCCAAGCGCAGCCTCCCTACGCCGCCGCTCCGCAGGCGTTTCAAGGTCTTCGCCGGCCGCATTGCTGTTGCTGCTCCCTCCACCCTGAAGACCCTTGAGGACTGCAAGTCGTCTGCGCCGCTCCACGGCCGACTCGGGAACGTGACTGGGCACATCATCGAGCTCGTCGTCGTCTTCATCCTCTTCGTCGCCGCTGTCTAGTCGCTGACCTCCTGAGGGCGATATGTCGCTTGAGTTGCTGCGAGCGGGAGGTGAGGGTCGGCGAGCCACGGGCTCTTTGCCTTTGGTGGAGGATGAGTGGGACGATTCCGCAGGGCTGGGCGCGGTTTCGACCGTCGACTGGGCTGGAGCGTCTTGGGCCTGAGGCGGAGATATGGCCTTGCCTCGGATCGCAGCCGCGGCACTGGGCGTCATCTCTGCCTCGGGCGGGTCCTCTTTGGCCAACGTCTTGACTCGTTCCGGTGCATTCGATTGTTCGATTACCATGCGCCTCGTGCGCGTGTCGAGCTTCTGCATCTCGGAGATGAAGTCGGCCTTGGTCATGCGCTGGCCCACACCGCCGATGGTGAAGCGAATATGCTTGTCATCTTCTTCCGCGGCTTCGGCAAGGTGCTTCTTCTTGGCAGGGCCTTCACCGGTGCCTGTTCCACGACCCACGCGCCACGTCGATCCGCGGCGGGGAGCTGGGCGCTCGTCTGGTTCTTGATTCTTGTCGTCGCTACCGCTGGCCACAGTGCTCGGTTCGGCCGCTTTCTCTTGTTGCTTAGGTTTGGCTAGGGCGCCCATACCCATGTACTTCAGGCTTTGACTTGCGAGAGTGGGCTGGCCTTCGGGTCGTTGAGAGGGTGGCAGCTCGTACTTTTTGACGACCTCGCCGTCCTCGTCTTCGACAATGATGGTGTTGCCAAATTGGTACGCTCGTGCGGGCTCGTGTCTGCGGTCGTTGGTACCCTTTTCTTTGCGCTTCTGCATCTCCACGTCGCGCCAGTCAATGATCCTCTTTTTCAGCGCGCTGTAGTTCCATTGTGAGGTGCCGTGGCCTTCTTGGTGGAGTTTGTCCTTCAGGTCTTCGAGGTGATGCTCCTTGCGGTGTTCATCAGAGGCCTCTACGGCTACAACGTCACCATCTTCATTCTCCACGATGATGTGGTCGCCCTCGTCGTACACCTCGATCTCGGGAGAAGGCTCGTCCGGTGCCTCCTGACCCGCTTCCTTGGCCTTCCGTTTCCTGTCCTCATGCTCGATATCTTCTCTAGCCAGCTCCTTGTCTGCGTCCTCTTGGACTCGTTGTTGCAGCGGCTCGTCTTCTCTCCGAAGAGCCTGCTTTTCGGGATCTCCCGCATTCGAGGCCCTTCTCGAGCCTGCTGGCGTGTCTTTCTCTTCGGGTGGCGACTGACTGTCACGCAGTGTCATTTCGCTCTGGCTGCGTCTCTGTGGGAAGATGGCAGACTGTGACACTGGTCCACCAGGACCGACGCCATCATCCCACTTCTTCTTACGCTTGCGTCCGGACAGCGATGATGTGCGACTCCCCTGCTTGCCTTGGTTATCATCTTCCTTTTGACGTCTCAAGAAGTTCCCAGGGTAACCCAGAGGCCCTAAAGTTCCTGGAGGATAGTCGGGCATCTTCAAGTCCTCGCCATCAGTGTCCGACATGGTCTTGGCCTGCGACTTGGATTGAGATGATATTCTAGGCAATCGGTTCATCCAGGAGGGCCCGTCCTCCGGAGCTGTCGTGTACGACATAGTGAGGGTCAGGGTGTTGATACGCTTGCCGAGAGTGAAGACAGCAATCGATGAGCCGTGGACCAAGATCGACGAGATGACCAAGAAGCAGACAATGGGCCATACCAAGGTCAGCAAAGTAAAGTGCGGTAGAGTTGTATCTGTTGGCGGGTCGCCCATCGGCACGGGCTCTTCGTGCTCCAATTCAGCGCGAGCCAACATCGCAACGAAAATAGCACCGACACCAATAGGCCCGAAGTGCCCGGCAAACAAAGCCTCACGCCAAGTCTTGATGTCCGCTATCAGCGGCTTCAAAGCCATCATGATCGGAATCCGGCGAAAGAAGATGACGAATATAGCGATGACCACAAGACGCCATGCTGTCAAACCCAGGTCGGGGTTGTTGAACTGCTCCCAGGGGATGATGGTACCGAAATAGACGAAGTAGGCCAAATTGAGGAGCAAATCGATTACGTTAGAAACGTGCGCCTCTTCGGTTTTGTTCGTGAACCATCCATCGTTGGAGAAACCCACACCACAAGCGAAACCTACCAGAAGATCGTCGACGCCGAGGATGCTACCCGATCCGGCACACCACAGAGCCAGGACAAAGTAGAACACCAGGAAGCTCTCACGATCGATCAAGTCATTTCTTTCGGCATACTTGATGGCATGTCGCGCGAAATATCCGACGAGAAAGCCGTAAACAGCCCCGAAAATGCACTCGTACAAGATGGTGTATACAATCCAGTGATATGTGACATCTTTTGCGTCCAAGTTGTCCTGAATCAAATACAACGCGAGGTACACAAACGGGAAGGCCATGCCATCGTTGCAGCCAGACTCGGCCGACAGCAGATCTCGCAAATGCTTGGGCACACGCTTGGCAAACTTGCCCTTTCCAACGACGGAAGATGCCAGAACAGGATCGGTAGCGGTGACGCAGGCGGCCACAACCAGACTTTCGAGCCAATTCAGCGGCGGAACCATCCACCAGATGAACAGACTGGTGATGAGCCAGCCGAAAGTCATGACGGGGATGAGAAGGAAGACGACGGACTTCCAGTGCTTCTCCATGTAGAACTTGGGCAACTCGACGCCGACGGCGAAACACTGGATGACGAGTACCAGGCGGGAGAACTCAATGGTGGTGATGTCGACATTGCCCCATGATTCTGGATCGATGAGGTTGGCGGCATGAGGGCCAAATATGACGCCGCAAAGGGTTGCGACGGTGGCCTCACCGATGTATGCGCGCTCCTTGATGACGGAGGAGCACAGCATGAACAGCGACGTGAAGCCGCCGAGGATGATGTACACCAAGTGCGGCTTGGTGATGGACAGATGGTCCCAAACCATGTTTGCGGTTTGGCGTTTTCAACCAGAAACGCTGGGTGAGAGGAATGCGACACCCCAGTCGATCGGTCGTGGGCCAAATTCAGAAGCCTTTCGATACATGAACGAGTGTCTTGTGGATGTTGGTTCGCGGTGTGGGCTGTAGAGACAATGCCGTCGGATGAGAATATTACTGGTGCCCGACGCTGGTGTTGGTGGTGGGAGGGGGTGCTTGTTGAATTTTAGCTCGAGGCTGATTTTCACCCCAAAAAAAAGACGGGCGTGTTGACTCGGCTAAGTGCTATGACTTCATCCAAGCACGGCTTAGCACTCCACCTCGAAAAGCAGAAACTACCAATTATGACACGGAACAACGGGCTGTTGTCTACAACAAGCAACAAAGCAGTTTGCTAACACTGCTGGATGAAGGTCGGGAATCGGGAGAAAGTGCTAACTTGTGTGGAACAAGGACCCGGTCCCCCTTCTATAAAAAATGCCGATGTTGAACAATCTGAAGTCAGCTTTGCCAAGAGCGAAAAGGGCTGGGCGTTCAAGGTTTCTGCAGGATGCGTCAGTGGAGTTCCTTGCGCCACGCGCCAGTCCAGGGTGCTTCCTGGGAATATTCGTCCAAATGCCCCACGATGACAATGTCCACGATCGGTAGCCAGATTCCGTCCTCCTCGTGTCTCTAACGCCCAAAGGACACGCACATGCTGGGTGTGGGCAGTGATGATGTCTCGCCGGCGTCCTGCAGGCACAAATTGACTTTCGACAGGTTCATTTCCCATAGGCGTATGTCCTGTAGATAATGATTCACTAAGCGACGATTCCATACTGTAGTTGGCGGTAGCTTCGGGAATCCCGGAGGCGACGCTCCTAAATGTGGTTCCCCCCGGACGTCCACACCAAAGACGGTGCTTCTGGACGCGGTTGCGCTATACAGTAAATGCAATTCCCTAGAGGCGGCTGATGCTAGGCGTTATTTCACAATTGCTTATTAAGAACGTGGCAGACGACTGCTCATTTTGTAGATACTGCTAGGTAAGTAGGATGGTGGCGGCTTCACAACACTACAGTGTAAGCAGCCATACTGAAAGTTTCATTGGGTGTTTAGTAAGTCTCCAACTACACAATACAAGTCTGCTCACCCCACCCGATGTCGGGTCTATATGAAAGCTCGCGAGGTAACACTGCGGCTCATCGTCACACCAGGTCGCCATGCTTTATTTCTCTCGGCCAAGGGAATGGCTGATAAAGTATCACGAAATCTCGTACAACGTGTTGCGACTGAGTAACTGGTCGGTTCTTATCACCTAGGGAATCAAGATCAACCAGCGAAGATCGGATATTCGTAGTCGGTTACTTGCTGAGGCAGCTGTGAGATAGGAATGTACGCAACAAGCAGCGGCCGTTCGAATTGTTGTTTCGATTTATTCACCCCTTCATTCGGGCGCCCCACCATCTGCCGAGCCACACCAGGATCGACGGCGGTAACGTCACGAAATGGAGCAGCTCCACTCCGGGGCCCCGACCATCGTGGACTCCGCTCTGCCGCATTGGAGACCGCCTCTTCAGCCGACCCCCGAGGCACCCATGCGTGACCTGTCATGTCCTGCCGTGATTTGTGGCTAGGCAGCTCGGCGCAGGCTTGGCGGACCATCACCATTGAACGGAAGCATGCCGACGACATGGTCGTGCTTCTCGCCAAGTGATTTCATCATGAACACTCGACCGCGCCTGCCCGACGACCGTACAGGTTCATGGTGACTCGCGTGTGTTTTGTGTTGCCTGGCTCGAGAACTCAGATCAGATCCGGAGTTTGGAAAAAAGAAAGACGGACGTTGTGCGGCTCTTCCAGTCGGCGGGCTGGCGGGCTGCAGGTCGCAACGTGGGGTCGAGCGGATCGGCGTGGGGTTTCCAAGGTTTGCCGTCGACCGACGGCGTGTTCCACCAGATTAACCTATCGCGGTGTGATGGTGTTGTGCTGGTTGGTGCGCGCTGCAGTCAGTTACCAGATGTGGTCGTGTGCAGGCTCAACTCGTCATCTCGTTGGACCCTACGGCGCAAGCGAGAGGCGGTATCACCGGTTACTGAACCGCACCAAATAGCTAGATAAAGACTACTATGGTATGAGGAACATCCCTATCATGTACCTCTTAGCCTGGTCTGTGCAGTCACTATATCTTTTTCAGTAATAACCACATATTTTATCGAGGTGTCATAATTTTCCAACATCGTCAACACAACCAGACAACCACAACAGCCACAATGGTCCGACCAAAGGGCGTATCGACACGCCAGTTGACTGAAGATGAACGCAAAAAAGTCCACAATCTTTATTACGACGCTTTGAAGACTCGTACATAGATTCAGACAATTACTAGCTATCAGATTGATCAAACCAAGCACACGATTCGGCACGGCATTGAGCCTCGATATTGATACAATGGCCCTTATACTCTCCCGATCTTAACCCGATCGAGACGGTTCGGTGTATTATCGACGAACACTACGGACATATTGAAAAGCCGAGCTATGATCAGCTCCGTAGGCGGGGCTCAAGAGGCTTGGGATGCTGTTGGAGAGGACCAGCTTAAAAGACTATTACAGTCGATGCCACAACGTTGTCGTGATGTGATTGCAGCAGACCGAGGAGCTGTACCGTGGTAGATAGATAATATAAAATATTCGATCCTTACCAAAAACAGTATAGCCCACATACCCTGGCCCTGGTCGCGACTTTGCATGGATATTTTGAAAACCCTACACACCATAGTAAACTTCCACAAGCTGATCGTCACGAGTCAGTACGTGGCAGCCTTGGTCAAGTCTTTGCGCGAAGTCCAATTGAACAAGGATCTGACCGGCTAGAAACCAGTTGCACTGTGTTCAATCTTCGTAGTGGGCTGTGGTACACAGTAAGAGAATGACGGAGCAGCAAGGAGCACGAATTCATTAGACTTCGAACAGCACGTTGTCAACAATCGATTCTGAGACATACTGGCCTTTGAAAGTTGCTTGTGAGATGAATGATTCGACTAGGTTTGCCTACTTAGTAGCTGTGCGCGACCCGTTACCTCTCGGGTTTTACCTCAGCCAGTGGAGAGCTTCTACTCGCTCCACTAGCAAAATACACTGGAAGCTGGTCTGAGAAACTGAGGCACTCGACGCGTCAACGCGCCTTCCCGATTTAAGTTTCATCGAACTTCACTTGGCAGGGACAAAGCACCGGCACGGCAGGAATGCAGCACCTCACAGATGTTCCCGATTGACCTTCGCATTGAAGCGCCGTCCCCACTCGCCATCTGCGCTGCATGACGACGGCTGGTATAGCCGGCTCGCGCGTTCTCCTTCAATCTCTGAGTCGGCAGAGAACTTTTACAATTGCGTGGCGAACACAATCTCCATCCCCTCAGCTCTTCTTCCCGCCGCCGACCGGTATCGCGAACATGTTCAAGCGTGCCAATTCCTCCTTTGAGTCAAAGTCCAAGGCCCCGCAAGCTCCGGCTACTTTCGCAAATCAGTTACTTCCTTCCAGCAGCCCGACGCCTCAACAGAATGGCAACATCAAAGACCAATTCCAGAAGCGCTCTGGCTCTTCATACGCCAAATTGAGCCAACCGTCCGAGCCGCCTGCGCCTCTCCAATCCCGACCTCCGAATACGTACCAACCTCCTCGACCTACTGCTCAGTCCAAGAAGCCGTTTGCTTCCCTATACCACAACGACAACTCGTTCAAGGAAGAGCCCGACATGATAGACTTGACAAACGACGGTGTTAGGAGCGCGAAGAGGGGACAGGCTGTTGCGAACGTTGACATATACGAGGACGACTTTAGCGACGATGATAATTTGGATCTCGAGTTCCAGTGTCCGTCCGCTCTGCCACCTCAGCTGCCTACAATCGCACCAGCGGCGAAGACGAAGGCCACACCCGCGAAGGAAGCAGTGCAAGCATCTTATGAAGATAACTCCAGTGTCATTTCCTGGTCGCAATCGTCGCCTTCTCATTTTCAGGCAAGGTCGCAATCAACCTCCCAGACATCAACCAAACGCTCATTTCCAGAGGACGATATTCCACCCGTGCTGCCTGCCGCCAAGAAGCGGACCATGCCAATACAGTACCAGAAATACAAGAAAAGCGAAGAGAGCTCAACGCTCGGCAAGCAGGCGACACCTGCAGCAAAGAAACCAGACAAGGGACCGCTTACATGGGATCTCACGCCCGGAGCTGTTAAGGCTCAACAGAAGAAGCTGAAGGACAAGGGAAAGAACGTTGCTGGTCCTGCTGGGCAAGGAACTGAGGCTGGCGCCGAAGAAAAGCAACAAGCCGTCAAGTCTCACATGGTGAAGCAGTCGGCAATTTCTCTCAGCAAAGAGCAAGAAGTCGTGAAAGACCTTGTTTGCGAAAAGGGCAAGAGCGTCTTCTTCACTGGCCCGGCAGGAACTGGAAAGTCTGTATTGATGAGATCTATTATCGCCCAGCTGAAGAAGAAATACGCCAAGGATCCAGACCGTCTCGCAGTGACAGCATCAACAGGTCTGGCAGCCTGCAACATAGGTGGCATGACTCTTCACAGTTTCTCTGGCATTGGTCTGGGCAAGGACGACGTCGCGACTCTCGTCAAAAAGATTCGACGCAATCCCAAAGCAAAGAACCGCTGGTTGAGGACTAAGATATTGGTCGTCGATGAAATTTCCATGGTTGATGGCGATCTCTTCGACAAGCTGTCCCAAGTCGGGCGGACGCTGCGAAATAACGGCAGGCCCTGGGGTGGCATTCAACTGGTCATCACAGGAGACTTCTTCCAGTTGCCTCCTGTACCTGACTACAACACTCGCGACACCAAATTCGCATTTGAGGCTGCGACATGGAACACCTCTATCGATCACACAATTGGCTTGACGGAGGTATTCCGTCAAAAGGATCCAGGCATGTCGCGAACGCTACCTTAACATTGACATATACTAACATCAGTCTAGTCTTCGCTCAGATGTTGAATGAAATGCGTCTCGGTCATATTAGCGATGAAACCGTAAAGACATTCAGATCCATGGCTCGGCCTCTCCCGACTGTGGATGGCATAGAGGTTACGGAATTGTGAGTGCTGCAATCCACAATTGATATCGCTTGTTATTGACAAATTTGTAGGTTTCCGACGAGGAGTGAGGTCGAGCAGTCCAATCAGAGAAGGCTTCGAGAGCTTTCTGGTGAGGTCCAGAGATACGACGCCATGGATTCGGGAGACCCCCAAATCCGTGAGAAGCTGCTGTCAAATATGATGGCTCCGAAAACGTTGGAGCTGAAGAAGGGCGCACAAGTCATGCTTATCAAGAATCTTGATGACAATCTTGTTAATGGCTCTTTGGGTACCGTACTCGGGTTTTCTACGGAGGCCGCCTTCGAAATTTCTGGCGGACTTGCTGACGATGCCCATGAGAATGATGAGATGGACCGTAACGTCAAGAGGAGACTTCAGGC
Organism: Plenodomus libanotidis; assembly: GCA_022609195.1. NCBI lineage: Eukaryota > Fungi > Ascomycota > Dothideomycetes > Pleosporales > Leptosphaeriaceae > Plenodomus > Plenodomus libanotidis. The sequence continues at coordinate 79,128 of JAGKQA010000010.1, read as the reverse complement.
TTTCGGTCGGGAGCTTGACAAGTCTGCGGGCGCTGACCAAAAAAAGTGGCCTCTAGTACAATTCCATGCAGTGGATGGTACTTCGAGGATCATGTTATGCGTCGCGGAGGCGTGGAAGGTCGAGACGCCTACTGGTGAGGTGCAGGCCTCCCGCGAGCAGCTGCCTCTCATCCTAGCGTGGGCTCTTTCAATCCACAAGGCACAAGGGCAGACGCTGGCACGGGTTAAAGTCAACCTGGGCAAGGTGTTTGAGAAGGGTCAAGCCTACGTTGCCCTCAGTCGAGCAGTCACGCAGGAGGGGTTACAGGTTCTGAACTTCGACAGAAAGAAGGTTATGGCCCATCCGAGAGTCATCACGTTCTACCAAAAGCTATACACCGCGGAGTCGGCTGCAAAGCCAGGCCCGAGCAAGAAGTTGCATTTGTACGATGTCGAGTCTGCTGAGAAGACCGAAAAGCCAGTGCCGAAGAAGTCGGCCACCGCGTCTATCACGGGCTTCGCGACGTCAGTGCCGCGACTCCCGGCGAAGACTTATGGTGGTGTAGTGGACTTGGACGATGAGGAGGAGGCGATGGCGTATTACGCTTAAGACACGACAGTCTTCGAAAGAGAGTGACGAGATAGAAGCATCAGCTTTGCGCATTATGCGAGTGTGAGGATGATATTCTAGGCTATCGAGCGGGCCGAGGAACTGTACATCAAATGAACATTACTGGAAGGATAGGAAGCCTATGTGTGTCTGCATGTTCTTATACCGTATAGGTGGGACTTCACGGTCTGGAAAGACCCAGGCGACGATGGGACAGAACCATGGCCGGGTGTATGCAAGTAGTGGCTTTGGGTCGGCCAGTACATGAAAGTATCGCCGTTCTGTTCAGGTCTACCTGTGAGATTGAGGGTTTTTTTTTTTTTTTTGCAAGTGGCGAACGGTTGCGCACCGGCGTGCAATTCACTGTCCGCCGGTATAAGCTTCTACTCAACCCTTAAGGCTTCTTCTCTGACAAGTCTTCCGGTCTCTTTCACTTTTTCTCACACAACATCAAGTGTAATTGAATCAGTGTTGTCCAATGTGACAAGTCTCGTTGAATGAGGCCCTCGGGGAGCCTCGATGTGGAAAGACCAGCTGAGCTCAGCGTCGTACTTGCCGTTTGCAAGCCAGCTTGAAGTTCGTTCCTTCTTCTAGAACGTTTATAAAAAACTATAATTGTCTCCCGGTGCTCATACATGCAATCTAATTAGAGCTCTTGACCTCCTGGAGATCTCAGTCTCCATCATCATTGATGTCGCGTTGGGTATTGGCGATACAAGTTGGATCCAGTTACTGTCCTTATCGATAAAAAAGTACGAGCACTCGAGCCGACCACACGCGCGCCAGAGCAATCCACCAACAAATCGCTACAGGTCAACGCTTGGCTCATAGTCTCCTCCCTCTCTCAACAGCAACGCTTTCTCCTACACAACGACCCTCCATCGCAACACATGTACTCGCAATCACACGCTCATCCATAGCGCTCCTCACTCGCGATCATGGCTGCCAACGACTTCATGGGCAAGACCATCACGGTCCATCTGAAGAACCCGCCCTCCGTCGTCACGGGCAGGATGGACGGCCTCGTGCCTGGACAGGGCCTGATTCTTATCGAGTGGGATGCCGTCAATCAGAGACATAATCGTCTCGAGATCGCCTCCAGCAACATCACCGACCTCAAGGTCTTGAATCCTCAGCCGCCCGCCGCTGCTCCTGCGGCTCACTCTAGCATTCCGGCGCAACAAGAAAGATACCGCTTGGAGCAGCAGCGCATGTGGGAGCAGACTCAGGCGCAAGCGCAGATTGTTCAACAACAACAGCAGCAGCAGCAGCAGCGGGAACACGAGCACCAACAACGTCTGCTGCTAAACCAGCAGCAGCAGCAGAGACAGCAGCAGCAAGATCAGCAACAGCAACAGCAGCATCAACGACAACAGCAGCAACCCGCCGTATTGTTCCCGGCGTACCAGAATCAGAACATGCAGCCGTCCATGGTCCCTACGGCTCCTGCGAACCAATCTACACATCGGTATCAAGCGCAGCAGCAATCGCAGCCTATTCACACGCCCATGGGTCAGGGACAATACCCTCAATACGTTCCCCAGCACGCGTCTGCTCTGCCTCAGCACGTCCAGCAACCTCAACAGCCTCATCGACCCCAGTCTACTTTCGTTGACCCCGCGATCCTCTCGATGGGCAAGCCACCCGTGCGAGGCCCTTCGGTAACCGCAACTCCGACCAACTTGCCTTCTTCAGCGCAAGCCACGGCCCAGCAGCACTTTGCGCAACAAGTGCCCTTTCAACAGCCTGCCAATGGTTCTAGCCAGACGCCAATCCCAAACATTACAGTTGGCGGGCCTCAGGTACAGGAGGCACCCAAGCGCGTGCTTGTCGAGTCGATGGAGAGCTTGACTGTGAGAGCTGAGCTGGCTGACGAGCCCGTGGAGAATACTCTCGCTGCGGAAGATAATGCACAAGAGGAGCAGGAGCAGGATCCCCAGGACTCCCGAAGGAAGAAGAACAGACGTCGACCCAAGAAGAACACTAATGATAATGGGGATGTCGAAGAAGCTTCTACAAGAGGCGCGCGACCTGCCAAAAGGGAGAAGGGCAAGGGATGGCGGGAGACACCTATTTTGGAAGACACAGCGGCTTTCCAACCCTACAAGGCACTTCGTAACACGAAGGCGACGCAAGATGGTTGGCAATCTGAGGACGTGACCGACGTGCAAGAGGCTGGAGATTTCGACTTTGAGAGCAGTCTTAAAAAGTTTGACAAGCGAACGGTCTTCGGCGAGCTTCAAGAAAAAGACAAGGTTGACGAGTCTGATCGTTTGGTGTCCCACAACCGACTACAACGGCCAAAGCCTGGCACCGCCGGTGGCAAGAACCTGCATCATACGGACAATGTGCTAGAGACACCCTCGAATCTCGAAAAGCCCACCAGGACGCTGCCCGATGACTTCTGGAAGAGTGAAGCAGACGATGGGGCACGCAACGGCAGCGAGCGGCTGAGTGGACGAGACCTTGGCAGCAGGCAAAGTTCTCGTAGGGGTGAAGGCAAGGCCGCAGCTCTTAAAGGCAGATCACAGTCTCGCAAAGCCAGCGCAGTTGATGTGGGTCAGGCACCGAGCCGGACCAACTCCGGCGTAAGTGCTCAAAAAGCTGCCAGACGTCGGCATCCCAAGCCGAAGTATGCTGATACCGAAGAGAAGCTGCCATCTGGTGCCTCTTCAACCGCAGGCTTCATCGTTCCTCCGACTAACAAGCGGGTCGAGATCCTGTCACCACTGCAAATGCTCAACTTGGAGAACATAGCACAGAATGATCTCGGCCTCACAGAAGATATGATGACGGAAAATGCGGCACGAGGCATAGCCGAAGTGGCACTTCACACCTTGACTGACCCGGCAATACAAGTGCGCCTCGCAGCGGTGGACGGCAACGCGCCTGAGCCCGCGACCGTCGTGATCTTGGCGGGGAACAACAAGTCGGGCTACCGTTCTATCGCAGCGGGTCGTCACCTGCGCAACAAGGGCATGAATGTCATTCTTTGCGTCGTCGGCATTGAAAAGGGCGAGCGTGATCTATCCGTCGACATGACCAAGCAGCTTAGACTTTTTAAGAACTTTGGCGGCAAGGTCCTGAGCAAGAGCGAGCTCTTCGAATTTGTGCGAAAGGCCTCGATCCCGGTCATCTCAATGGATGCGCCGAGGAGTGTGCTACCACAGGCGTCGCCTATGGCTGTGACACTCATCATTGATGCACTTTTGGGTCACGTCACGCCGTTCGAAGACCTGCGTGCTGCGGATCAGGCGACGGTCTACGAGCTAATTGAGTGGACCAACCGTAACGAGGCTTTCGTTCTGGCCGTCGATGTCCCTACTGGCATTGATCACACCAACGGCAGCCTTACCGAGCAAGATGGTCACAGCTTGTACATTCGACCCCGCTACGTTGTTTCCCTTGGCGCGCCCAAGAAGGGTCTCTTCGAGGCTATTGCCAGAGATGCCGTACACGAATACAGTGCCACCACTACTGGACCCGTCTCGGACGACAATGTGCAGGACTGGAATCTTTTCCTCGCTGACATCGGCCTCGGCGCTGCGGTGTGGAAGCGTGCCGGGACCAAGATCCGACGCGGCATAGACTTCGGCAACCGCTGGGCGCTGCAATTCAAGTACCAATCCTCGGCGACGGATCAAACGGAGGAGTAGCAATCTTCGCCGTGGTCGGGAGTATCAGGAGGAGGGCCGGCCGAGCATCGCTCGGAGATGCGAGGAGGGGTGAGAATGGTTACACGTTTGTTCGATGTGGTGTCGGGATACTTTGTCTGAAATACCGTTATGGGATTGAGGCCATGCAGAGGCAAATTTTATCGAAGGCGTTTGAGGCAGCAGGGACATGGCAACAATAAGGCGCGGCATACATCAGGAGGGCATTGCAAAAGTTAGGGAGACTGCGTTTACTCTGCTATGGTTCTTTGCGGGCGGGTACTAGGTGCATTCAGCCTGGAGTTGACAGGAAAAACAAACATGCCATTTTATCTAACTTGTAAAATGCTCTGTGATAAGGGGTGTGATTGGCACAGAATACGGTACGGGTATGAGTGTTGACTGAGCCAGTGAGCAATTGGGAAAAGGGAACAATCTGAACGTGGCAGACTAATCAGATGAATCACTTGCGGCAAGGAATGGAAGCAAGCCTAGAGATTTATTCAGACATGTGAAGCGGCAATCAAGATCTTCTGCTCCAAGCCGCGTTCTCAAGCCCCAGACTTTCCAAGAGCCGTAGCATTCTGCACAGTTTCAAAATTTGAATATCACTCCTTTCTTCCCATGGCTGGTAATCTGGCCAGGGATCATGGATGATTCATTCCAGTCTTGGCAGGCCGTGTTTCAATCAGCTTTGTCTAAGCCTTGCCTACATCCCGCAGCCTCGCCCGGTTTGATTGGCCATTACAGATTGCGACCACAACAGCAATTTGCTCTTCTGGAATGCCTCAATAATTGTAGTAAACGCAATTAAGAATCACAATAGGATTCGCGAGGTATTCTATCTGTGACAAAGCTATAGTTGAATAAAACCCAAACATTTTCCTCAAAGTTAAATCCAGGGCTGGCATCTTCACAGCCCTCTCACTTGATAGCCAAGCTTTTAGGATAAACTCCCACAATGCTCTTCACTCAAGTGGCTGTTGCAGCAATCTTTGCTGGCTTGTTATTACAGCCAGCTATTGCTTATGGACCCGGTTAGCACATCTCAGCAAACCAAACTGCCAAATCTAACTCAACTTTTTGCTGTAGGAGCCTATATGAAGGAATGTGTTTACTACGACAAGAAGCCTCTAAGACCCATCGCGGTCGAGTCCCTCGTCCCTTATCAGGGTGGATACATCCATTGTATGTACGATCGCGGCACGGCATTCTCACTCACGGTGACCGAGGCCGGCATGACTTGCGGAAATTATGGCTACATCGAAGCCAAAGCTTTTAGTTCCGAAAGGGACCTTTGCGCAACCGACGATGCCATCTGGAGCACGAACTACATTGCCTCTTACCCTGGACGAAGAGGAACGGCATCCGGGTCCCTGGAGAGTATCTGGACTCGTCCTCCATTCGGCAACCGTATTACCTTGAGACGCTTGCACGGTCAAGTCCAAGTTGCCGAGAAAAGGAGGTACGCGACCGTACTATAGTGAACTGGCCTGCTGGAGAGGCCGGTCCTGCATGTGTATCCATAACCTTGGTCATTCATTTCATGATTGTTCGCTTTGCTGACTGACTTCGTGGTACAGGTTATCTTCAAACCGGACCACATTCCAGAAAATATGTGATCGGTTATTGCTCGGAACTGTGATGAGCGGAGAATAACTCAGAAGGTTTTGGATCAACGAACGAGTTGAATTCAGGTACAACAGTAATTGTGAGACGACACGCAACCGAGCAAATGTGAAGAAATTAGAGTCACTGGACTAGATAGAATAAAATTCACGTGGCTTTTTGTTTAGTCCGCCATCAGACTTTTGCTGTCGTGTCAGTTCTGCTTAGGTGTTTCTGTATGACTTCCATTCATTGCCTATGAAAGTCGTCTCTCGTGCTGATCATGGTACTACTTGACGAAACCTTTACAAATTAAAACGGCTGAGTGGTTACAAGGCACCATTCTTTGATAGGAGCACGAGTTCCGAAAAGAGTTTAAGTAGGTAACATCAAGCTGCAACTACCTGAGGCAAAGACTAGTTCCTACAAGAGATGGATCATGCTGGAGATGATTCTCTAGAAAGTTTGTGATTTTGGGATGATTTAGGCCTCAAAGGTGATTCGTTCTTAGAGGCTATAATCCTATAGGCGCTGTGTAGGCTTTTAAATTATGTTCCTGGCTGAATGACTTCTCAACCTCACTATACTTCGTTCAAAAATAGAGCCTCTTCTACCTCACAGCGGTAGCTTTTAGAATTCACTGATGGCTGGTAGATACTTCATCTGTTGTTCTGACTGAGATCCCCTTCAGATGACATGGCCATTCCTACCCTCAAACGCCTCTCTATCACGCTTTTGACGTTCTATCAGTCGCCACGCCACTTAATCACGCAACAGGCCAGCAGTAGCAAGGCTTTATAAGCAGTTCGTCCCAAGTCATGCGTTTTCCTCCATTGGGTGCTATTTCTCCGCTCTTAGCAGCGCCTGCGGCCGTGAATGTGAATTCGGCGGGAACGGGGCACGTGTCGGCGATCGGCGTGGGAACGATATTGACCGTGACCGTGGCCATGGGGGTAACAATCTTTCCGGTTCCCACCGTGATGGCAGCGTCAAAGCGATGATACGCACGACCATTCAGAGACATCGTGTCCTGCACTGTGGACGTGTAATCATGCAAAAATACATGGTCGGTCCCATTGCACTCAGCTGCTATTGTTCCCAGCAAGGCGCACCCGCTCCAGTCATTAAAGACGCCACGATGGCCACGGATAACCGTGGGCCTTGCTGTGCTGTGAATACAGGTAGACTGGTTCTCTGTGATGGTTGCGACCTGCCAGCGAAATATCAGCATCCGATGCATTTTAGGAGGCCCAGTGACGAGTGGCAGAATGTGATACGGATGATTAAAACGGACTATAGCGTTGGAACCGCAGGCATCAGCGTGAATGCGAGGCGGTCCGCTGGTGCATCGAGCTTCGTAAATGGCCTCGCTAACATCGGCACTGATGATAAGACGCCGCATACTCCGCGTTACCGCCGAAGCCAGCAATAAGGAAAAAGTTGGCTGTGAGTGACGCCGAAGCACTGTCCAGCGCAGCGGCGACGCCGGCAAACATTGCCGCAACAGCGATGATAATGCTGCAATTGGAACGCATGTTCGAGATAGATTCTGCTCTGTGATGATAGAGCTGGTGCGTAATCAAAATGTGCATCGAACAGCGGGTAAATGGTACGGCGAAGCCACGTATGATGAAGTCTCATGCCATATAGTTGTTGATCCAGCTCGGATTTGAACACCTCGTATGCCTCCAACTGTGTCGTTGAGCAGCAACGAGGGACGACTGTGACGAGTTGTTTCGGAAGGAAGGACCTTGACTTTGGTGTTCCAGCGCCTAACGTTACCTCACCAGAAGAGGTGCTGCAACTATGCCAGCCATGGATTGGTTAAGTAGATGCCGACTGAGGCGTCGGTCCCATGCCAGATCCTGCATCTGCCCAGGATCGGTCTTGACCGCATACATGGCCAAGTCGCGTGAGGATGTGCAGATATTGATGTCGAATAGGCCATTTACTCAAAGTGCGAAGAACCTTGCAACCTTCACGAAGCATTCTAGGCGGACCGTTGGCAGCGGTAATGTTACCAACGCCCATAATGGTAGCGGTCATTGATCTTCCTCGTTTGATGAATATCTGCACCAGCTCATCATCCGTAGGACGGTCAAGACAGATTGATGATATGTCCTCAAGATCGGACGACCATTCCCCCTCATCACGCGAGCTTGTGCTGATATGTGCTCGCGATGAGTTGCTCTGCGGCTGATGCGGTGGACAGAGGCTGCCGTACGCCCAGACCACCAAGGTTGCTAGAAACACCTTGGTCGGTTCATAGAAGGCGTCCGTGGAATAGCGTCTGACATGCCAGAACAAGACGCCGCAATGTACCAGGGCAAGTCGAGCTTTGTACTGGTCATCCGTAATCCATTTTTGGACCGCCTGGCGCAGCTCCACGATTCTGGCTGCGGCGGCTCCGTGGCTGATATCCTCTGACACCAGAAGCTTAGCCAGCTCTCTTATGGTATCGTACGGTGCAAGAAGTACAATGCGAGCAAAATGCAGGTGTAGGACGGTCGAATTCTCGAATCCAGCTTTGGCGATATCGCTGTTAGCGATCCAGTGCAGCACATCCAGCGAATCACATGCCGCATTCCTCCACTGATTGTAGAGAGGGATCTGAGGTAGCCATGTTGTGCCGGTGAGCTCTTGTGATTCGGAATTTCCTTTCTTTGCCGAGGGCGTCCATCGTAGTAGAGGTCTGCTGAACGATCTGGCCACATCCCACGTTTGACAATACAGTCCATGAATGAGAAGAACACGGGAGAAGTCCCCCACGTCTTTGAGAAGCCTCTTTTCGACGTAAAGTACCCTTAAGGCCTTTTCGAGAGTGGGTTGCTTGCCTGGGACCTGCATTTGGTCTGCTACTGCCTGCCAAAGGTCTTCTTTGCAAGGCAATGCAAAGTCTGCAAAGTCTAATAGCAATCTTGGCTGCGTGTTGAAATGGTATCGAGACATGCTGTCGAGGTACCAGATTGCATGGCCGAGGCGCCGGACGCTTTCCGAGACTATCCAGTCTCGCCGATCCTGAAAGCCAACCTGGTCCTGCAAGACTGTAGTTTGATGGGTGTGTAGTGACACATATTCGCCAACAAGGCCTTCCAATGTCGACGTCAGGTAGCTTTCCAGTCGTCTAGATCCGGAGTAGGCCAGTCCAATGTGGTTGAGCAATTTTGATTGGATCAATTCCAATGACTCTGCCGTCAAGTTTCTGTCTGAGAAGACTGGTCCGCGTCGACGCAAGACTCTCCTCAGGAATTCGTGGAGAGAGACCACAAACTCCATGTCATCGGTTTCTAGGTACTGACTTCCGATCGCCGACATCGCTAATTTGAGGACCCAGCAGGACGATGCTGGATCGTCCAGCTCAAAATGGACCAATGGTAGCACTTTAGGGTCGAAGTGGCGGCGGTACAGAGCTATCAGCGCATTGAATACGGGCAATAATGGAAGCTCCGCTGAGTAAAAAGGTCCATCGTTGATAGTGTCGTTGGGTACGAGACAGAAGTCCTGAAAGGCCTGACCCATCATGTGATACTGCTCCAGCGTGAAATGGTGGATCTGATGCTCAGGGATATTCTCCGCTGGGAAATTCAGTAGTGATGGCAATATGCAATTAAATCCGCCTGGCTCTGGATTGGGTACCGGAAGGCTGGATTGATTGCGACCTGGCTCTTTTAGTCCCGCTTCACCGAATAGGCGATGAGCATAGCGTCCATTACGAGGTTGTCTTGCACCTCGGTTGTCGACATAGGCTGTGCCAGGGGATTCAGCCTCATTGGTCCCTGGGAGAGCTGGACCGGTGGCATGCGATTGACCATCCTCTGTGCTGATAGATTGTGTCCATGAGGGGACCTGACCGAGGTTATTGACGTCGTGAGGTGCGCTCCAATACTGCTCCCTTGAGGCCATTGAGCTGTAATCAAATTCAGTCATACTGAACTCCATGCTCGGTGAGACCCAGTTGAGTGCAGAGATCATGTGAGTGTTCGCATGGTCTGATATGAAATTAACGGGCTGAATAGGTTGTTGCATGAAGCTGTATGCTCCTGCACGGTGCTCATGCGCAGTGACTACTGAGTGCGACGCTGGCTGTGAAGCTATCACGGTGGGCGAGATATCGTCTCTTTGCTCATCCGTGTACCGGCCTTCCTCGTAAGGTATCTCCGGCCCCGACGAGGTGACCTCGCTGGCCTCAGGTATGCCGTCCTCGGGGACACTTCCTTCGGGAAATGTGCACGCGAGTGACTTCGTCTTGCATCGCATGCACGGCGTAGTCCCGCTGCACTTGACACGAGACGCTGCACATTCTGTGCAGGCACGGAATCTCCGCAGTGGTACATGAGGCCGGTGGACATTCTGATGACGATCCAAAGCGTCTCTGTGCACATAGAGTCAGCCCGGAATCTACTGTAAACTGGTGAGAAATACAGAGCGATGACTGGGTTGCAGACTTTCGGCTGAACTTCCGGCCACAAACACGGCATGCGCGATTTCTTTCCTTAGTATGCGTCGCCAGATGTCGTGTGAGATGCTCGGTCCGTTCAAAATGTCGTCCACATATTGGGCAGGCCTGTCGAAAGGTCGACGGTTCTCGAGAGGGGCTATCCATCCGGATGGAACCAGGGACAAGCCCAGACTATGGCATAGTCATTAATGCACGGCAACGACACGCAAACAGGTGCTTTTCGGAGTCGTCTTCGCAGACAGAGTCGCAAACTCGCGAGCGACTTCTTCATCAAAGCAGTATGCAGTCGGGAAGTGGCGGGAATCCTCAAGATATCCTTGTCGCTGATGGGCCTAGGCTTGTCTGGTGTGCATTGGCGTGACTCTGGCGCGCCAGCCAGCCGGGAATTCGAGCATCTCGGTCGCTTTCCGTTCTGGGTAAGAAGCTATACTAGTCGCCGGGAGTATGCACTTAGTACCCCCTAGTACTTGGTACGCCGGCCAGTTCTTAATCTAATACGGCCTACAGTACGTAGTATCACCAGCTGTGGGTCAAGTGATAAATGGGACACTTCCCTGTATTGCGATCGTCTGTGGGATAGTCGTCTACGGAACCGCCGTCTATGGAGTAGTCGTGTCTGGGGAAAATGTTTACAAGATATTCGCTTCGGGAGAAAGTGCCTGTGGAATAATGAGGAAGGGATGTTTAACTGTGGGATAATTGCCTGTGGAAAATTTGCTTCTGGAAGAGTTGCTCGCATCTGCATTGTCGAAGAGCTGAGCAGCCAGCGGCATATACGAGAATCTGACAGACTTCTTCACAGCCTGACACAGCAAGCAAGAGAGCACTGGGATAATTCACTGGGTAGACACGACATTGATAAAATTAAATTGGATGGAACCTAGGGATGTGAGAAACTACACTAGAGTCTCAGCATATAAGAGTGACATGACTCCGCATGCGACACACTTGTGCAACTGTACTGAATAAGCATCGTGCGACCGTGGCTAGACAAAACTCGCACAAACGTTGAAAAGCAAGGCAGTCTATTGAAAACTGCTTGGTCATTTCGCAATCTCCTGGGTATCTATTACAATTGGTCTTGAGCAGCGAGCGGCCTCTACGATCCTATGACAGATTCCATGACGACCTGGCGTATCAAGTACTGAGAATCTAGCAGAAGACAGCGTGTCTCTACTCGTATGCGGTAACCGCCGCCAAATACCTTGACCCTCTACTCCACTCTTCTGCGAACTATTCACTAAAGTCCCCAGTATGACCATATGGTACTGCTTTAGTATCGTGCGTAAAGTATTCATTCATTTTTAAAATAACCACGTCTAGGACGATCCCCCTTGGGGAAATAATGCTTAGAATAATCACCTCTGGGTTAATAACTTCTGAGTGCACCTCCTGTGTGGCCTTCGGTCAAAATTTTGGCAGGGACTTCTATACTCGATGTGGTATCCGAGCTGATATATCTTATCACTAGACAACGTCTGCTTCGATTTTGTTGTAAGATATTGGAATCTTGCCATTAGCCTCGTTAAATTTGAGACTACCGTTTGCTCCCGTAGTGAGCCTTAATTTCACTCCTCTCCATGAATCTCCTCCAAGCTGTCATCGTCCATGTCCTCATCACCAAGGTCTTCACTATCTGAGGGGCTCGATAATGCCAGGAGCCTTCTCCATGTCGACAGTGACCTCCTCGTTGAGGTGATCGGTGAGGTCAGATTCCTTGGTGAAGCGCTTGTTGGCACATTTGACAATGGTGTTGTGGCGAGAGCAGCGGTGGGGGCCGTCAGGCTTCGAGCCGAAGAACTCGGCGAAGCAGTGCGCGTGGAAGCGCGCGAAGTGCTGTCCCATGTTGCGGGCGACAAAGGTGAGAGGAGAATTCTTATCGGGGGGGGGGCAAATTGGGCAAATGATCTTGTGATCACTGTCGTAGGCGTCCTCGCCAGGACCCAGGTCGAAGGCATGAGAAAGTAGAGGCTTGCCTGAGATGAAGATTGAATTAAGAATCTGGTATTCATGGTTCGCATAACACTCAGCAGGACTGTGAGCTTACAGGGAGTCATATTTTGGTGCGTTCGAAGATTCAGCTGCTTTTGGACTTGGAATAATATTTGCTTGTATAATCGGCCGTCGGATATTGCCTTCCTGCGAGAAAGATATGTGGAATGTTCGTGAAATTGCGTGGTCGCTTGTTTGAGCACCGAGAATGAGTTGGGAACCCCACTTGGAGTTTCTACTCTTGGCAGCTGGTAGCCTCATGATCAAGTGTCAGTCTCATGCAACTTGAGACTTGATTGCAAAACAATAGGTGAATGTGACAAGCTACGAATCACTTGACTATTACAAATTTGGAAAGTAACTTACATTACACAAACTCTTAAATATGATTCCAACAGAGACCTGGCGTAGTAGCCTCAGAGTGTTGTCGTTGAAAGTGTGGATCTTGCAGCCTTGTGTAAGTGCCGCCTCAGCCTCGTCGTCAAAGTGCTCAGCCTCGTTGTGTCAGTGTCCTCTTCCGCCAATTTTGTACAGGGAAGTCGAATGCAGGGATCCCATAGACCTATCAGGAAAGATAATTCTGCATACTTGTCCTTCATCAGCCCCAACCGAGAATTAGAGGGGAAAAAGGAAAAAAAGATTGAGGGGGGGGATTGTGCATCACACCAAAATGAGGCTGACCTTGTGAAACCTTGTATTGTGCTTGAGTCGCACTGTCAAGCTCAATGTAAATTAATGACTGACTATATAATCAGTCCAAATCCATCACCAGCAACTCAGGCCAGGCTCCAGATAAGTTGTGCAAAGGTTTGTTCACCCAGTGTTAAGTGAATTCCCAATCATCCTCGGCCTCCTCTGTAGTCCGCCCCTTAGCAAACGCTTGGCCAGAATCTGTCGGAAACAAGCAGTACACAAACACTACCCCAGCTGTTCCACGCAAGTCCTCAGCCTTAATACAAGCGCTCACAACCCCTCTATCAACCAGACTCTCCAGCTCATTAGCGCAGCTCGCCCTTCGCCCCTCTCCACTCTATTGGGTCCTCATCATTCAGCATAAAAGCCTCTGCAGTTTCGCGATCATAAACCCCCTTTGTACCCCCTGGCCTAACGGCTAGAAGCCAGCTGATGCGCGCTCGCACGTCGCTTAGCTTCACGCCCAAACGAACGAGAAACCCGCGCCACTTTTGTTGTCCGCCGTTCTCCCTCGATGCCGTGTACACCCACTTCAGATCCTGCTCGATCGGCGGCGGGTCGCGTGAGAGCCGGGTGAACATCGGACCGTGGGCGCGGACAGGCATCGTGCAGTTGAGGAGCATAACGTCCAACTCGTCGTCGCTGCGAGCCATGTCATGGACGATACCGGCCACACGACCTGTGGGCGAGGTAATGAGGAAAACCTCCTGGAGTCCCACGAACAGAGACCTCAGTGCGGCCGAATATATGGTGGCGGCTGTTGGCGGCATGGAGGATACCTCCGGTAGGTCTCCGATATCGACGGCTAAGCTGCGAAGACCAATAGAGCAGGGATCGAGAATGCAGAGTTCGAGGAGGAAGGCTTCTATGATCGCATAATCGGGCCAGTAGGGAATGAGCTGTAGGATATCGTATTCGGGGTTGAAGTATAGTATATTGCGCCTTGGAGCGACGCGAATTTGGGTGCGCTCCTCTTGAGGAGCAATGTGCGTAAAGAAGCAGGGGATGTATATGCGATAGAAGGCAAAGGCCTCGTTGCGAGCTTCGAGGTTGACTCCAAGAAGCTTGCTCAGGACGTGGCGGCTCCGGACTGTGGCGCCTTAATTACTGGATCTTTGCGTCGCGGCTATCATCGCCGGAGTTTGATAGAGTAGACGCAAACCTGAAGTATGCGATGGCGTTTGAGTGAGGTCCACCAAATCTTGAGTCGCAGCTCCTTGGGCAATTGGGAAAATGGAGTGAAGAATTGTTGTCGCGCAGTAGGCCCGGCTTCTCCCTGAGCCCCGTCAAATATTTGCAGGCTGGAAGACATCTTCCAATATGGTCTGTGTCTAGGCTAGTCAAAGTAGTTCTCTGCAAGAAAGAAGACTGTGGCTCTAATGTGCAGCGAACAAGCCGAGGAAATATTCCTCAGTTTTCAGATTATCGTAATGACACCCACCGTTGGTTGTGGGCTGCAGCGTGGACGACAGGCAAGTTTCGCTCATCTGACTAAATGGCTTACCATACCATATCAGCAGTTGGCGCAGTTGGGGCTGACGACAGCATCCCGAGTGGATTCGCGGTTCTATTCTGTCAGCCAGGGCCAACAGCCTTGCAAGAACAGGTCATACCCACACAACACCAGCTCGGTAGCTTTCAATACATGGCCGATAGGAGGTATCAACCAGGACCACGAATAAAAAAACAGACACTTTTCACAAAAAATCAACTACACGTTGAATAGGCAATTCCAGAAGTGATTGACCTAGTGGTGGTTGAGCCATGGGTGGCTATTCCAAAACTGGCATTTCCATGTATGGCCGACCCAAAGCTGGCTGTTCCAAAACTGATTATCCTGCTAGAGCAAGATGGGCCCGGGGGCCGAGGTCACCTGCGGCCAGTCACAGTCTAAGAACACCAAGAATAGTTACTACGCAGTCGCAATATCCACCAACAAGACAGGGTTTGAATTACCCACTGTGCGACAAAGCCCACTGCTGTGACCGTTAAACGAACCCCTTGTTCTGAGCGTGAGGGTCTTGCACGGACGACCCGATTTTGCCCCTTTGTCTTAGTTCTACCCGGGTTTACTATAAACCCATAATATCGTAACAATGATAATCATATCGCGCTTTAATAACCGTAGTATTTCTAAAATATTACTACTTAATATTTAATTGAAGTTTAATAAACTTGTTATTATAATAATTTTTTTAAGAATATATTTTAATAACGCTAAAATTATCGCAAAATACTATTACTTACAGAAAATTATAAGATTTAATAAACGTAAATAAGTTATAACCGGTTTAATAATAGTATACAGCTGTATTTAAAGAGAAATTAAATTATAATCTTAATATTTAACAGGATATCTTATTCATTGTATTTTGGTAAAAAAAAAAAAAAAAAAAAAAAACTTATTAATATATTTATTATTGTGGGAACAATAATCAGGTCTTCGCGGCGTGCTGCAAAGCCTGTGCCGTCAACCCGTAGTGTTAGGGTCTAGCCCAGACTAGGTCAGAAGTCTGGCTTCGCTAGCCTCTTCCACCTTTAACAACAATACAAGCAACCAATCGATCATTCACAACCAGTACTACTATCTGTCTATACAAGTGATATATCACTGTTATGACCCAAAGGACCAACAGCAGGTCAAGGAACAGGCCAGCGGTCAGCTGCGCCATTAGAAGCCTGAGAGCCAACACATCAGGCGGGGAACCTTTCTTATGTCAGCAAAGGAAGATTAAGTAATCATAAGGGTTAGGGTTATGGACCGAAGCAAACGATGCCGGCTCCAGCGGTCCAATACTGAAGACGGTATGAAGGTTATAGGATATAAGGACACGGTCAGCACTAGATAGATAGTTTCCTTCATAGCTCTTCAGTTGTCAATCTAAGTATTCAGCCCAACCTAAATAGCCTTACGGCTTCTGATCATCACTCGCACGAAAGCACACTCTCAATATTGCACCTATCACCTCTACTGCTGTATTGCTAACATAAAACCTCTGACACTTTCTATATACTCACGGATATTTGGTGTGACCATTACAATCACCCCCTAATGTACCCAACAATTATAAAGCTTATTTCGAACTTATGTATTACTATTTTTTTATTTTTTTTGTTTCATTACTCTTATGCAGCCTTTCGGCTATGAAGAGGCAGCTATCTAGCTACAGAAATAATAAATACAGGGATTTAAGCGACCCGTAGCCGAATCTTTCAGCCAATTACAACCTATAATCCTTATACAAATTTAGTTTTTAAGAAAAATTCCAATCCAAAAGAGCAAAACAAATAAGCAGGTAAATAAACAAAAACAAATAACAAAACGAGTATCTAAAGACGTAAGCCTTTATGCTTAATTCTATATTTATCGATGAATCTTAAAAGACTCTCGATACCTGATTTCGTACAAAATAAAACACAAAGATCTAAGGTTTTCGTAGACTTTAATAAGTCTTTCCGTTGCTCCTTATTACTAATTAGTTAATACTTTAATAATTATGACGTAAAGTTATTTCTTACTAATAAACTCGAATTTAATCTGAGAAAAGTTTACGAAATTATTTATTATAACCCTTATAAGCTGCTTATTATTACAAGCATTATAAGTAAAATAAAATAAAGGTTAAAAAAGAATGAAAATACATGATAAAGTAATAGAGATTATAGCCGCGTAAAGAAATAAACTTTTAATAATATTAGTTAACGTAATTAATATATTAAAATAAAAGCGGTATTGATGTATACAATAAAGTATATTAATAAGATTAAGTATTCCTTAAAAAATAGCTAGAGGTAAAATGTTAAATAATCTATAATATATAAGGTTATTCTTTTTACTTTATAAGTAAAAAAGCTTTTTAATATATTAAGATATTGAAAATGAGGCATCTTAGGGCCTACTTTAGCCAAGATGGCCGAACAGACTACTCAACTCTAGCAGCAAATTCTACAGCTTTACGCCGCTCAGCAGGGTCATGCCTATAAGATGAATAAGTCTACTGCTTTTAATAGAACTAAAGAAACCCTCCAGGGATTCCTCACGCAGTACCGTATATACTTCCCGCACTACCAACCTTAATTCACGAACGAAATCGACAAAGTTGTATTTGCAGGACATCGACTGGAAGGAGATGCTCTTGCTTGGTACAAACCCATTTTGAGAGACCTGGAATATACGAAAGATGATAGGGACGAAAACACCAAGAAGCTTTTCAGAAGGTTCACCAACTTCGAAACAGTAATTAAAGTTGCCTTTGGCGACCCGGACGAGGAACGGTCCGCGGAATGCAAGCTTACACAACTTAACCAAATCCAATCCGCTTCCGAATACACCGCTAAATTCAAGCAAATCTCCAATCGCTTGGGATGGGGCGATGGCCTACTTATATCTTAGTTCTACGATGGACTGAAGGACGAAGTTAAGGACGAACTCGCCAAATAAGACCAACCCAATGAATTTGCTAAATCTATTGCGGCCGTGGTCTATGTCGATAACCGCCTATATAAACGAAAATGGCAATAGAGAAAACGTAGTCCTGGGAATACCTGAAAGCCTCGACCTTAAGCTAATGCTGGAAGGAAATTCCAGCACGGCTATAGGAGGAACGCCTTACTTAGGACCTATGGAACTCGATGCACTATAACGCAAGACACCCCTCCAAGGAAAAGGCAAGGGGTGCTATAACTGCGGGAAAGAAGGATACTTTGCCTGAGAATACCGATAACCTAAAAAATACCTTCACACAGTTGGTACGAATCATTCCAATGCAGCAGTGCGTCCGAAGGGCCTCATAACTAACTAAGGGATTGATCATATGCATGGGCGTGGTAGTCGTCGGGACACCGCCAGCTTCAAATCCAATGGGAAATGCGCGCTTCTTGATGCACATGTATGCGGCCGAGGCTTCCTACGACGTGGGAGAAGTTCGTGGACGCTTTAAAGGCGGCCGAAACAGCCAGCTTGACCAATCTCAAGGCCTACGTGCGCGCGCCGGATCTGACCACGGCGAAGCCGATGATATCAGACGGGGCCGGACTTGAATGGAAGGCGACAGATGCCACTCTGTCGAAGAAGATCTTGACGGAGTAGGAATCGTTGATTAAGTCGGAGCTTGATGTCACTCCCAAGGTCGTTACTAGCCCTATGGTCCCCGCGGTCCAACAGATCGGAGACGCGGGAAGCATGGAGGTTTCAGGCACTGATACTGAGAATAACGTTTATGTTGATGGAAGGAAGATCTCGTGAAGATCAACCAGGGACGACATCAAGCTTTTCTGTACAGGGAGCTTGAGTCCATCGAATGTTTAGTTAGTTTAAGGGAAGATACAAGCGCAGGAGCTTGGCCGAGATGAGGTTTCAATTTCCAAGGCGCTCTATCATAGTACAATTAACCACGTCCAGGTGGCTTACTCACTTATATTGGAGATTCAATTGACGTGTTTGGATCCAATACCTGCGGAGACTATGCTGCATTCAATGTTAATCCATCACAAAACGGTGTTCTTCCTTTAAGATCCGATGAAGGGCTTAAATTGTCTTTCAGATCATAGCAATTCCATATGTCGATGTAATTGGTGAATATAGTACACTAAGTCCTCTGTAGGAGCTCCGAGCGAGGAGTCCTCATCTTCGCAACGCTCTGTGTAGGTTCATCATTGATCTCGATGTGTTCCACTGGTTTGATCATAATCTCATGACCATCTTGCACATCGACAGATCATGAATCCTTGACTGGTCTGATACTTGTGCTGAGCACGCGCTTGTAAGAAGACTGGCCACTACACAGACGCCACAAAAGCATTTTCAGTTTATAGACTTTGAATCGGCATCGGTGCTATACGTCATTAGCAGCTAAGTTCACGGCCAGTAGCCGGCGAAAATCTACCTAGATGATCGGAATGAGGTGCACAGAAGAATGCTCAACAGTTCTCAGGAGTGGGCGAGACGATGCGACCTTGGTATCGATTGCCTCGTCTTACATAAGACAGAGGAATCATCAAAGCAAAGTCACTTGTTTCCAGGGCGACGTGTAATTACTCCCTCAAACTCGTCGGACTTTGAGAAAATCTATATGAATCTCATCCTTCATGGACGCCCTTTGTTCGAGAATATTGATACGGATGCTTTCGTTGCCAACCCAGTGTATTCAAATTTGACGTGATATCGAGTATTAGAATCGACGCATAAATCCATTCTCAAAAGCTATTTACAATTTATGAATAGGAATCATCGAACGAATGCCCCTGCCGCTCAGTGCAAATCCATCTCGCACACTTTTAAGTGGAGAACTCGAAAGCGTAAGCAGTCGATGTGTCAGTCTGGTAGACCGGGAAGCTGACGGTATTCCCGCTGTATACGTGGCCATAAATACCCAGGTTCGTCGGGCCATCGACCCTTCCATAGTGGACGTCAGAGGCTACTGGGAAGCCCCAAGTCTGAACATTGAGTGTTCCAGAAGTGGGGAGACCAAGGCTCGACAAGCTGTTGAGCTGCAGAGTCCACGTGCCTTTAGTGATGCGCACTCCAACAAGGACCTTCGCGACACCGGAGCCGACGGTAGCGTATGCGTCAAGCTTGTTGTCAGAAGATGGAAGAGTTCCAACTCTGTAGCCAGTCATATTCCTGTTGTAGTATTTGTAGACCTGGTAATCTCCGTTGGCGAAGTATCCGGTCCCGGTTGCAGAGTAGCCGCCGGCGTTGGGGTTGCCAGGCTTGCTCAGCAGTGAAGCCAGGAAGTCATGCAGCTGGTAGCCACTGAGCCAGTTTCCGCGCAAACCAATAGCGTTGATACGCTCGAGCTGGGAGATCCACCAGGCGGAACCAGCTGGAACTTGCTCGTTGAAGACAGCGTACTCGTTGATGTTGATGGGCTTGCTGGGAAGGCCATACTTCTTTCGCGTGGCGACCAATCCACCGTTAGTAGACAGCATATCTCCGCCACCTCCTTCCATGTGCCAGGCGTACTGGTCGGGAATGCTGCCGTTGCTAGCGACAAAGGAGGCCCAAGCCTGCCACCAGGAGTTGGACAGCTGGGGCTCGCCGGCACTCGCTGGGCCAGATAGGAGGACACTGGTTCCATACTGGGCACTTTATACCATCAAATCTTCAGTACAGACACTTTCGAAGTCGCTCACACCTCAGCATATAGATAGAGTGAACTTACCGGAATCTGTAGTATGTGCGACCCCACATCTGCAAGTACTGAGCTTGATCACGGCCCCAGAAGACGGTGCCTAGATCGGGCTCGTTCCAGATGTCCACGACAAGGCCGGCGGTCATGCTGTTCGCTTTGATGTCCGAGAAGAGCTGGGTGAGGTAGTTGTCCCAGCTGGACCAGTCTCCATTGTCACCGGGGTACACCGATGAAGATCCTCCCTGAGTGCCATCTGCACCCCACAGGTCGTGGATGAGCAGAATGAAGGTGCCGCCATTGTTCCGAGTGGTCTTGTAGTTGGCGAGAACAGTAGCAAAACGCGTGCTGTACCGAGTTAGCGAGTGATAAAACGAAACTGGTACGACGATAACCTACTTGTATGCGTCAAGGCCTCCGATCCAGCCCTTGGCAGGGCTTTGAGCACCGCCAGCTCTCATGTAATTCCAACCAATGTCAGAGTAGAACGAGCTGGGAATTTGAGAGACGGCATCGGGGATTCCGTAAAGAGTACCGGACGCGAGATGATTAGGAGCTCCGGTGTTGTTAGCGAAGTTCACAACAGCTGTGATGCTGTCGCGACGCTCCAGCTCAACCGGGTTTGCCGCCGCGGTGGCGGCCAAGAATGCGAGGCATGTACGGAGAACAGCAGACATTGTTAAAGAGTGCGATGGAAGCTGAGTGTGTGATCGTTCCAAGTGCCATTGCTTAAGATGCGAGGAACTAGCTTGGTTTATATCCCACATGCGTCTATGAGTGTGATGATGGTGTTGAACAGTGTGCAACGCCACGCTGGTCACCAAATAGCATGTCGGGCATCTTCGCAAGTATTGATCGAGGTATTTCCCCGAATGAGGGCTCGGATGGCATATTCTCCGTCCGTATACAGATGAAGCTGCGAGAAATAGGGTCCTGCTGCGGTCCTGGCCCTACACATGTCGGATTTCACTCCGCAGTCACACCATCTCCACATATTCTTCGCCAGATTATCGCCATGCAACACTTTGGGGACCCCACAAACTTGCTAGGATACTACCGTAACTGCCGACGCCATCTGAGGGCCATGTACTGTTTACCGGCCGACCGGGAGCTTGCCTACCCAGGTAGTAGCTTGCACCACCTCCTCGTCCGAGATTGACCGCCCCCACATCCGAGCCCGAAGAACGGTCCTGTCATCTGACACCCTTAACTTTCAACGGCGCGTAGTGAGCACAAGCGAGGCACAGGCCTGATAGCGCATAAACGGCTTCGCTGGGGATCTAGGCTATTGTTGGGGTATTTAGCTCAGCGCACTAACTTCCTGGACGTTTGGTCCCTCCGGCTAGCCGCCAGGAGGCTCTCATAGCTTCAGCGTGGCGGCAAAGCCGTGGAGAACTAAGATTGCCGCGTACTTCTTCGTGCAATGCGTACCTCGAGGGAGAGTCTTAGTGGGAGTCGGTAGTGCATATTCGTGCCCGCTTTCCACCTTCTCTGCCTCTACACACTCCATGCCGAGGGGGCTTCGGAGACCGCTGTGGGGATCCTGTGCCTCCACAGCAGGAGGATATGAAGACGCAACCAACTTCTAGGAAGGTCACTGATCCTATTGGAAGACGATTGTATATTACATGCACCAAGTCCTCTCGAGATCTTGGAGACTTCTGAATGCTCTAGGGCTTGGATCTGCGAGGTGTATCTTACAATTGCTATCTCAATTACTTTGATCTTTTTGTTCATCGGGTGCTGAGACTGTCAGCCAACCTCGAAGATATCGCACATCATGGGAGAGGACAAGGTCATTGTTCCCACTCAGGGAGAGATCAGAGTCTTAGACTTTGACTCGGAGCACACCCATGACCTGATCCGCCAGGCCCAAGAGGCCGATGCCGCCGACAAGCAGCTCACTATCAAACAGGCGTTGAAGAAGTACAAGGTAGCATGCTTCTGGGCCATGATTCTCTCGACCAGTCTGATTATGGAAGGATATGATCTGGTTATTGTAAGTCTATATTGACCCTGTAAAGCTTACATGCGGTGCTGAGACTAACTTTTCAATCTAGATCACTTCCTTTTATGGTCAAACCCAGTTTGGAGAACGGTTCGGCGAGTACGACGCAGCGACTGTAAGTAATACTATGCCAGTGCCGTGAGGAGGACTTCTCGAGGTCGTCTTGCACTCTCAACGTTACATTGCTCCGACATCTACAAGAGTATACGTAGGTCTAACACTTCAGCAGGACAAGAAATTGATCACTCCAGCATGGCAATCTGGACTTTCCAATTCAGCCGTCGTCGGTCAGCTGCTTGGTCTGGCAATCAACACTTGGACGCAGGACAAATTCGGCAGTCGTCGCACCATGATGTTCTTCATGGTGTGGATGGCCGTTATGATCTTCATCCCCTTCTTCGCGCCTTCGCTCTCGGTTCTCGCTTTCGGAGAATTCATGTGCGGTATCCCCTGGGGCGTCTTCCAGACTTTGTCGACAGCCTACGCATCCGAAGTCGTCCCGACCGTCCTTCGTCCTTACGTTACCGCCTACGTGTGCATGTGCTGGGGTGCCGGCATCCTGCTCTCATCCGGCGTCGTCCGTGCCGTTGTCAGCGTCCCGGGCGATCTTGCATGGAAGCTGCCTTTCGCTTTTCAATGGGTCTGGCCAGTTCCCCTGTTCCTCGCGGCTTACTTCGCACCCGAGTCCCCTTGGAATTGTATTCGTCGCGGCAAGACTGATGACGCTCGCAAGGCACTTGTAAGGCTTCGTCAAGATACTCCCGAGCGCACTCAGCAGGTCGAATCTACCCTCGCCTACATCGTCTACACGACTGAGCTGGAAAGGGCCGAAACAGAGAATGCCAGCTTTGTCGACTGCTTCAAGGGAACAAACCTTCGTCGAACCGAGATCAACTGCGTTGTATGGGCTGCCCAGATTCTGTGTGGAAACGCTATCCTCGGGTATTCCGTCGTTTTCCTTCAGGCTGCTGGGTTTAGCGAGGTCCAGGCTTTTAACCTCAACATCTCGTTGTCAGCATGCTACATTGTTGGCGGTCTCATCTGCTGGATGCTCATGCCTCGGGTGGGGCGAGCGACACTCTACATGAGTGGCATGTCGTTCATGTTCCTCTGCTTGGTCACTATCGGCGGTCTTGGTTTCGACGGCAGCCAGAAATCCCAGCTGGCCATTGGAATCCTGCTTGTCATATCTACCCTTGCCAACATGACTACCATCGGCCCCGTCTGCTATCCCATTGTGGCTGAGACGCCCTCTGGTAGGCTGAGGTACAAGACGGTGACCATCGGTCGATTCGTCTATAACGTGACGGGTATCTTCAACAATTCGGTCACTCCCCGCATGCTGTCTCCTACTGGTAAGTCTGCTTGTCAAATTTGGTGTCATGTCCCGAACTATCGAGCATCCAACTGATACGTCGATTACAGGCTGGAATTGGGGTGCAAAGGCTGGTCTGTTCTATGCTGGCACCAACCTTCTGTGCAATATTTGGTGCTGGTTCCGCCTGCCGGAGACGAAGGACCGCACCTTCGGCGAGATCGACTTGATGTTCGACAACCATGTCCCTGCCAGGAAGTTCAAATATACTACTGTCGACCAATTCGCTGTCCACGACGGTGGAAAGTCACCCGCAGGCTCTATTTCCGAGAAGCATGCCAACGCACATATCGATCGAGTGTAGTCAGAGGCTTGAGAACAGACAGGCTGTTGCGCGAAAAATAATGGTCACCTTAATGGAATCATTGCCTTGAGTGTGATGTTAGATATCAGTCATCGTATCTTAGATATCCGATAGTAATTTGCTCTATTATATTACGTATACTACGTGCAACCATTGTACTATGAGCTATTATGAGCTTGTATCTTGAGTCTCTTGTACATGCTTGCATGACATGAAAGCTATTTGCCAGGACGACATGATGCAGACAATTGCGAATACCATGCTAATGTCTAACGTATGATTTTATAACGCTCAATGATAGAGGGGTTGGCTGGTGGTAAATCTGGATTTGTCCTTTGACAATCACACAGCACTGTGAAGCTCGGTCACAGACTTGGAAACGTTGAGAATCGAAATTCTAGCATATATTCACGCCTGCTTAGAACCAGCTATGGCAACAATTAACATTCCAATTTCGCATCATGCCCGTGTTTCAGGGTATCGTCTTGAGTCTATGATGTGTGCACAAGCTACCAGATGATTTGCTTCATCCTAGCAGACCGTTTAATTCAATGTCCTCACGCCACAACGCATCTGGCGATTCCCACCACGATTCGCTCTCGCCCAATACGGGATAAAGTGCAGATCCACAGCCTCCCTTGCCTTAACAAGTGTCTCGAGGCTCTTAACCTCCAGCGAAGGCGTCAGCTCCTCCTGCGGAATCACAATTCCGCCATTCTTGATTGTAATTCCGATATACGGCTCCTTAAGCGGTAGGTCAGTCTTCTCGTGCTCAGCAACAAGTTTGGACAGATCCGTTGCTTGCGCAACCCCCGGTGTCAGGACTAGAGACTTGAAATGGTCCTTGACCCAGGGGTGGTCGGCGTCCTCGAGGCAGTAGATCAGTGGGCCACGGGCCAGGACGGCTATGCGCTGAAGTGTGAATGGGTGTGGACGAAGGAGGCGGGGCGCGAGTGGCAAGGTGAGATTGAAGCTTGGATTGGACTTGAGGTAGGCGGCGTCGAGGTGCAGGTATCCTTTTTTCACCGATGTGGTTGAGGGCTTGGGAGTGACCTGTGGAAGAACGTTAGCAAGCAGTCGTGAGTGCAGTGGGAGCTGTAGTATTTACCTCCCAAGCGTCGCCTGCCCAGGCCGGTATGTGAAGGTTGATGTCCACCTCAAGACTGGAGGTATTCTCCAGCTCAAACTTGACCTCGCCATCCGAAGGATAATTGGTCTCCTGGCTCAGCTTGAACTTGCTCTCACTGCCCTCCAATGTGTAGTCTAGCGAAGCGGAAGCGTACAGGTGAACGTTGACGGTGGCAGATTTCTCCGAGTTGGTCTTGGGCGACCATAAGTAACCACCAATGTGGCCAAGGACTCGTGCCACGTTAGGCGGACAGCAAGCGCACTCGAACCACTCCTCACGGTGGTTGGAGGGTTCTGCGTCCGAGGTGGCCATCTGGTTGTCGTAGGTGAAGGCTTTGCCGTCAACGGACATACCGGTGAGCATGGCATTATACAGGGCGCGTTCGAGCACGTCGGTATATTGGCCGTCGAGCTCGATCTGGAACGATGTCAGTACGGTCCGCTTTATACTTTAGGTGCAGTTTGCGTCAGAGAGCTACTCACCTGGAGAATTCGCTCCGCCAACATCATGACGCCGATGGCTGCGCAGGTCTCGGAGTAGCAACCGCCCTCGTCAGTAGACTGGGGCAGGAAGTAGTCGATCCCGAAGCCCTCCCACTTGCTAATGGCACCAATGCCGCCAGTCAGGTACATCTTTTGGTTGACCATGTTGTTCCACAGTCGTTTGAGTGCAGGCATGTACTTCGGGCCGAAGTCCTTTGGGTCAAGGACGGCCAGGTCGGCGACGGCGGTCAAGAGGTACATAGCCCTGACGGAATGGCCCTCAATGGTCTCCTGTTCGAGGATCGGTTTGTGTGCCTGGTTGTACCTGGGGCGTCTTAGTCGCACAAGTTCTCTCCTCGGCTCAAGAATGAACGGGAGGGGCTTATTACTCACCAGTAACTTCTAGCCGCTGGATAGTATGACGGCGCGGTGTACTTGCTCTCGCCACGCGCCTCTGCTTCGACGTCAAAGTAGGGTCTCCCGTTGACACCCGTCTGGTTGCCCCTCTCCTCCACAAAGTACTTTGCAAGCTCTAGAGCCTTTTTGCTACCAGTGCGCTTGTGAAATCGGATCAAAGCCAGCTCAATCTCAGGATGGCCCGGATAGCCGTGTGTCTGATCCTCGCCAGGCCCGAAGGTCTTATGCAAAAGATCAATGTTCCTCTCCATGGGTTTCATGAACTCATCAGACTTGAACCGCAGCTGATGCGCCAGAGCCCCCTCGATAAGATGGCCAGCATTGTACAGCTCATGCAAATCCCGCAAGTTCGAGAACCGCTCCTTGGGCTTCACCACCGTGAAGTGGATGTTCAGGTAGCCGTCCTGCTGCTGGGCTTTGTTGATCTTCTTGACCAGGTCCTCGGCAGCTTCGTCGAGAGACGTCTGCTCGCCCTTCTCGAGATCGCCAAAATACGCCAGCCCCTCGATCCACTTGCCCACGTCCGACTCCCAGAAAAGGTGCTTCGGGACGGGCCAGGTGACGGGCTCGTCGTCGTAGATGGGGTGCCACTTCAGATCGAATGCGTCGTAACGCCCCGTGGTTTTCAGCATGTCCAGCTGGAAGGGGATCGTGTTTTTGAGGACGGTGTCGCGTCTCCGAGCCCAGAAGGAGCCCGGCTGGAAGCTTGTACAAACAAATGAGTCTTGTGGGTTCATGATCGTCGACGCTGTAAGCTGTAGATAGGGATTGAAAGAAAGTGTACGAGCGTTGTAACTCCAAAACGCAGCATCGATAATTCTTGTAAAACATTCTCCATCTTTCACAGCATGCGCGATGACGAATTACACCCGGTCTCTCGGGTCAGTTACTATCGAAAGTCAATCGCACACATGTTACTCCGGCACTTGTTGTGCGAGGCGCATATGGTGAAGTTAGTGGCGGCGCCTAGTCGCCGTCGGGGACGGTTGTGGGGGTGGAGTCCCTCCTACACGAAATCCTTGGTGCAACACACCAGGAACCTCACGTGCCGACTTGTACACGAAGGTTTTGCACGGAATGTATACGAAGTACCTAGGTCGATTCGTATTGTAGACAGGCGAAAGAACGATAGCCGCACCAGTATTAGTGAGGCACGACTCTATTGCTGAACCCAATTCATCCCAGACGCATGGCATCGCGCTTGCGGTGCGAATTGCCAGAGTGTCCTGCAGGTTCATAATTTGGAATCCGGAATAGCGTTATGCCGGCCGGTGAGCCAGTGTGCGAAGGCATAGATGCAAGAAGCTAACAGTTTTAGGTTGCAGAGGAGGGTACGCAACTGAATATAGGGTAAGCGTGGAAACTTAGCAGACAGGAGGCAGAGACAGAGACTGACCTGACCACACTGTGGAATAGCTCAAGCCCTCACAAGACAGTCTAAGACACCTGGGTTGGTTCTCTTCGATTTAACATGCCCAATCTCACGCTACCACGAATTTTGTACGTACAAGTACACACAAGAAAGTTGCTTGCTCTAAGTACCGAGTCTTCCATCCAGCTCAAGAACCTTTTCCTTCACCCTGTATTATACCACATCGCACCACACCATGACTATCCTCAGGACCGAGCCTCCTCGAGCTCAAGCTCCAGTTGCCTGATACGCTCGTTCTGGCCTTCGCTCCCAGCAGACACCACGCGCTTCTTGAGGGTCTCAACCTCGCCCGTCAGCTGCCCGATGGCCTCGCTCTGCTTCGCCAGCTGACCGCCCTGCGCCGTGATGATCTTGGTCTGTGCCTCGATGAGCTGCTTGATCTGCTCCAGCGATGACTCGACGGACGGCGATGGCACGCCTGGCGAGGACTGAGATGTAGCGGCAGGGGTGTTGCTGGCGGCCTTGATGGGCGAGGGCGCAGCTCTTGACTGTGATGCTATGGGAGTAGGCGTGCTGCTCTTGATGGGCGAGGCTGGCTTGGCTGGTTCTGCTGCGCGGAAAGGTAGGCTCTTGGCCGCGGGCTTCTGGACCTCCTCGAAGCTGGACGTCTCGGCGTCGTCGTCTTCTTCCGCATCGTTATCCTGGAACTTGGAGGCTGCTGCGGCCATGGATCCCTTCTGCTGCGCCATCGAGGGCGGTGGTGCGCGATAAGTAGCTGGTGCGGGCTCGGGCTCCTTGGGCGCGGGCTTGGCAGCTGGTGCCGGAGTAGGAGCCGGAGCTGGTGTGTGAGGCTTGTAGTCGGACGCAACCTCTTTCGGTGTGTTGCCGTCGTACACGCTCTCGAGGTCGATCTTAGGAGGAAGCGCGGTCTTGCCCGAGAGCCATTCTGACGCAGAAACACCGGGCTTGGAGCCTGTGCATGGTGGGAAGATGTCGGACTGGAAAGTCTCTGCCCGGCGGGGAACCGTGAACGAGATAGGTTCGATGTATTGGTCATTGACGGTCTTGTATGCGCGCATAATCTCGTTTTCTTGGAGCTAGACATAGGTGTAAGCACGTGGGGTCAGAAATGGCAGAAAGAAGATGGGCACTTACGTTGACGCCGCGCTTGGGCACGAAAGCAATACCTCTCTGCGGATCTCCGGACTTGTACTCGGACAAGAACTCGAACTTGTCGTTCTCATATTCGTAGTAGCGGATGTTGCCATCACCCTTGCCAGCAAGGTACAGGCAGCTCGTGGTGTCGTCCCAGAACGGCATGCAAACACCGCTGATCGAGTCCAGGTTCGTGAACCCACCGAGGGGCTTGTCCTGGCCTGGCTCCCACAGCGCGATCTGGCGGTCGCTCATGCGCGAGAAACCAGTAGTCGCAATGCGGTTGTGCTCACCCATCCAGACGGCGCGAGAGCTCTTGGCGCCCTCGTGGCCGGGGCCAACATGCGCTGCCCTCTCTTGACGCACGTCCCACACGCGCAGCTTCTTGTCGCGAGACGTCGTTACCATCATGTTGCCCGAGGCGTTCCACGATAGGGACTGGACGATGTCGTTATGCTTCAGCTGGAGGGGTGCTTGTCCGGTGGTGATGTCCCAGAGCTTGATGGTGAAGTCGCCCGAGGCGGAGGCGAGGATGTTCTCGGCGGCAGGGTTGAAGAGCACTTGGCCGACCTTTCTGTGTGGCTGTCAGTTTCTTTTCCCTCCTATTCTTGTGTGCCCCTCGTCCACGAAGCATTTGGTCTCCATACCTCGAATGTCCAGCCAGCTTGCTCATGGGCGCAACGTCCGCAGGCTCCTCGGCGTCGGTGAAGAGTGTAAAGTCCTGAGGGACCTGCCATAAGAAGATCTTGCCATCGTCGGAACCGGAAGCAATGATGTGGTCGTTGAATGGGTGCCTATCCGTCACAGAAGACACAATTGTCAGCCCGGGTCTCAACGGCCAGTACGGGAGCAGTAGCTCTCACCAGTCAGTATCCAAGACAACAGCAGTGTGCCCGCGAAACAACGGCAACTGATCGGGCAGCTTGCCCGTCTCGTTCACAGGAATGACAGCGAATGCGCCGCCACCGCCCGACTCCCAATTGACCGACAGGAACTCGGGGTTGGCCTAGTAGTTCGAGTATACATCGTCAGCGATCGATTCCGAGGTTCGACGAGGCGGGTGGATGGGCGTTGTGTGGGTATATGTTCGCGCTGACCTTGACCACTATTCACCAATACCAGTTAGCAAAATTATGCCTCCACAAGACTAGTTGATGCCCGAAGTCATAGCTGGCCACAGGCCTCTATCGGGCGCACATGCCACAGCCAGAGGCCTCGCGACGCCAGGAACAATGAGGGCCGAGGGGCAGTGAGGTGACGTACAGTTGGTATCCCACGCATTCCTACTAATGTGGAGGTTGTCATAGCAGAACTCCTTGCGGACGCCCTTGCCGAAGACGTGTCCTGGCCGGTCATGGTTAGTTTGTATGTTGCTTCGCAATAGCAGTCGCGTGCGTATCCTCAACACCTGAAGCAAGCAGTCGTAGCTTGGCTGGTCAGTTGTACTCACGATATTTCGACGCGCGCACAAATCGGCCAGACATTGGTGCTGGAGCTCGAGGGTATGGCAACCGGGGTGTGTATATGGTTTGTAGGCTGTGGAAAGAATAAAAAGAGCGCGAATTTGGGTCGAGGGGAATAAGGAGCCAAGTAAGTTGGTGAGGCTGTCAGAATGAAACGAAGCCCAAAGTCCACCGCCCAGGTCAGTAACTGTATGGAGTTCAAAAGGGGGTTTTGGCCCAGGGGGTCGATGCGCTGGGGCGGGACTGCTAGACCCCTGCAACTTAAACTTGGCGGGGACTGTCCCCAAACGTCAACGTGCCCAATTGTCCAATATCCAATGTGCATGAACTACAACCAGTTTCACCACGCGCGCTGACTTTGTGCAGTGTCGCAGCCGAGTGGGCGACTCATCAATTCGTATCTTCAGAGTATTCTGTACCATCAATAGGACAGGAGCATGATCAATGTACAATTGCACGTCGTCATCCTGCATTGATTGCCTGAAGTGGCTGGCTACTATAATTACAGTCTGGTCTAAACTAACACTGCAACGTCAAGCATTCGCACTCTTTTGCACCATGCGCAATGCCAAAGGTGTTGTTGACATGTCAGCAAACAAGATGATGACATCCGCCGCGCCCTGACCATCCTCGACGACAAGTCCGAAATAAATGGACAGTCAGTAATAAACCACTCCCCAAAGGAAGAAAGGTCCCGGTGCGGAATTCTACGTAACCTCCCGCGCCCACATCAAGACGGCCGTCCATCTCATGGTATTTCCTTCACATGTCTTCGAACCAGTACGCCGCACGAAAACAAATTAAATGCAATACCAGCTCGAACCTGCTTCCTTCCAATTCCTACAGTCTAACTCGGCTTGCTGAACCCGAACTCGGACGATTTTAATATCCGACGCGGACGGAATGATCCTACTAATCATCCTCATCATCACTTCGCGCAGCGTTGCTTGGGCCACCGTTGCTGGTGTTGTTGTTGCTGTGGCTCGTTGAGCTAAGATTCAGGCGAATGCGAGGCTGAGGTGTGCTGGCACTCGTGGTTGGCGGAGCTGATGTGTCCTTTTGTGACCCGCCTTCCTCGAGCTCGCTGAGCTCGGGGTGCTCTGCCAATTGCTGCTCCAAGTTCTTGTCGAAGAAGTTCTGTCGAGGACGTTAGTGGTTATGATCATCTCGAACCCATAAAGCCTTCGGGTAACATACCTGAATGGTGATAGCATCCTGATGAATCAGCGCGCTGTCATCGTTGTACGTCTTGCAGTTGGTGCACATGAGCTCGATGTCTCGACGCATATCGCTCAGGTTGTTGTACTCCTCCTTCTTGATCTTCTTGTCGATGTTGTTCATACAGATGGGAGATTTGATGACCACAAAATAGTCGCCGTAGTCTCTCTTCGAGGGCAGCTTGATAAACGGCCCAATGATAAGACGCTTAGGAGGCTCGTCGTCGTCATCCTCATCTGGGTCTGGGTCCGGATCGTCCACCTCGAAGTGCATCAACTGGTCGTAAAGGGTCCGCATGCTCTGTTGAAGTGCCGTTCGTCGCTCGCGGCTGAGCTTGCCGTCGCCATTAGTAGCAACAGATTTTGGCCGTCCAAGAGGACCGCGTCGTTTCTTTGCCGGAGGCTCATCGTCACCCTCGTCCGCCTTCCTCTTTTCAACATTCTTGCTGCCAAGCTTGCGCCCACGCTGCTTCTTGACTGGGAGCTCCTCTGGCTCCGGAGGCTCCTCGGAGCTATCTCTGCTGCCGATAGAGTCATTGTCCGAGGCCTCTTCACCTGCGAGTCTCTTCTGCCTCTTCCTCTCTCGCTTGTCTTTCCGCGCTTGCTTTCTAGCAGCCGCGGCTTCAGGAGAGTCATCGTCGTCATCTACGGCCAAAAGCCACTGTTCCTCGGTCAGACCATCGTCGTACTTGACCTTGGTTCTCTCACGAGCACCACGTCCAAGAACAACGTCAAGATCCTCAGGCTGCTCTGGATTCTCTTCGCTGAGGTAGATCTCTGGCAGTTCATCCTCGGTCATAAGGCGAGACACCTTCTTGCTCCCAGGCAAAGTGCCATAGGTCATGTCTTTCATTCGCTCTTCATCAAGCTCCTGGAAAGTGACAAGCTCACCGTCATTGCGTGCGAGGATCATGTTGAGCTCTTCGTCGTCCATCTCCTCCTGATCACCGGTTTCTGCGGCTTCTGCGGACTCCAGGAGAGTCCTGAGCATTGCGTCACGTTCAGTTTCGGACGACTTGTGATCGAAACGACCAGCTTGGATAACTTTGCCGTCCATGTCGAGCTTGTACCGAGCTCGTTCCAGAATCTTCTCCTCAACGGAGTTCGAACTAATCAGACGCAAAATGCGAACTTCGTTCTTCTGTCCAATACGATGAGCACGATCTTGGGCTTGCAAATCCTGGTGAGGATTCCAGTCGGAGTCGTAGATGATGACAGTATCGGCAGTTTGCAGGTTGAGACCGAGACCACCGGCACGGGTCGAGAGCAGGAACATGAAGTAGGGCGAATCGGGTCGGTTGAATTCGTATAGGAGCTCTGAACGCTCATCCGACTTGGTAGTACCGTCCAGACGTAGGAAACTGATATCCCGCATCCGAAGGAAATCCTCCATGATGTCCATAATCGCTGTCATCTGGAAGAACATAAGCACACGATGACCAGTGGCCCGGTACTTTGGCAACACCCGATCCAGAAGCTCGAATTTGCCGCAAGTTCTCCACAACAGATCGTTGGAGGTACTCATTGGATTCATCTGGTTCTCGACCTCGTCAAAGACGAAGGGGTGGTTACAGAGCTTTCGAAGCTGCATCATCATGTTGCTGAGACCCCTTGCAGTCGTTTTGCCGCCCTTTCCGTCACTAACAGCGAGCTTGTTGTGACTCAACATCTGCTTGTACAGACGAGATTGCAGTGCGGAGAATTTACACTTGATGACCTTCTCGGTCTTGTCGGGCAAGTCCTTTTCGACATCCTTCTTCAGACGGCGGAGCAAGAACGGACGCAGCACCTTGTGCAGACGTCGAATTACGAGAATTTGCTCTTCTTCCGTCAACTCCATCTTGTCTTGGGTGCCGGTATTCGCGAAGGGAGTGTTGAACCACTCATCGAAAGTCTTGGCGGATTTGAAGATGTTCGGCAAGGTGAAGTTGAGCATGGCCCACAACTCCGACAGGTTGTTTTGCAATGGGGTTCCGGTGAGAATGAGACGGTAGCGAGTGTAGTAATATTGCTGAATAGTGAAACTCAGCTTGGAGTTGGCGTTCTTCATGCGATGACCCTCGTCAATGATCATGTGGAACCACTTGATCTTGCTCAAGATATTACGGTCTTTGATGATGTACTCGTAGGTGGTGAGAAGGACTTGGAATCGCCCCTGGCGAATCTTGTCCTGTTGCAGCCTGCGAGTAGCTGGTGGTCCTTTATAAACGATCTTCGAGATGGTCGGTGCCCACTTATCAAACTCCAAATTCCAGTTGGTCAGCGTACTCAGCGGCACGATAACGAGGTAGGGACCATGCTCTTGCTTCCTCTCAATAAGGTAGGTGATCAAGCTGATGGTTTGAATCGTCTTGCCGAGACCCATTTCGTCGGCGAGGATACCATTGAGGCTGTTGTTGTAGAGTGAAATCATCCACTGCAAACCCTTGACCTGGTACTCCTTCAGCCTGCCACCAACAAG
This sequence comes from Plenodomus libanotidis, assembly GCA_022609195.1. Taxonomy (NCBI): domain Eukaryota; kingdom Fungi; phylum Ascomycota; class Dothideomycetes; order Pleosporales; family Leptosphaeriaceae; genus Plenodomus; species Plenodomus libanotidis. The sequence continues at coordinate 45,621 of JAGKQA010000010.1, read as the reverse complement.
CATGTTGGCTTGCTCGGTCACCTCTTCCTTCACCTTGTGAGCAACGGCGTAGTAGTCGATCTTGCTTCGGTTCTCCTCGTCTTCCTCTTCCTCTTCACTCTCTTCCTGGACAATTTCGTTGCCATAACGCTCTGCAGCAGCTCGTTGCTGAGCCTTGACAGATGCAGCGAGCTGGTGCAAGAAGCCGTCCGTCTGCTTGAGAAGATGCGTGATACGTGTATCCTTGGCCTGGTCGAGCAGCTTGAGGTAAGCCTCCTCGTCGTTGGCCTTGAGAGCTTGCAGACGTTGCTTGGCATTGCGCTCGATCCGCTTCTGCTCTTCCTTCTCAATGTTGTAGTGATGCTGGTACATCAGCTTACCCATCTTGATCATCTTGTTCTGCTGATTCGAGCCTGTAGAAAGGATTTCATGACGATGTGTGAAGACAGCAGACAAGAAGTCGGTGTGCTTCTTCTTCTCCCGGTTCTCCCTAGCGTCGCGTTGCTGCTTCTCCAGTTTCTCGGTGATACGGGCTTCTCTAACAGTCTGTTTCTTAAGACGACGGTATTGGCTGCGGTTGGTGGTCGTGGCAAGGTTGTCGTACTGCATCATCTGGCGACCAATGACCTCTCGGAGCTTTTTCTGCTTCTGATACAGCGCAATTGACTTCATCTCGATGATGGCCTTGCGCCTGAGGCTATCGTCAACGACAAGGTTCTCTTTAGCGGTGTCCCAATGCGCCAAATCACCAGGCTGGCTCTTCAACTCTTGGTAACGGGCGTTCATCCTGTTGTAAACTATCCTCTCGCGATCTGCCCGCAATTGATCAAAGTCGATACCGGGGGGAAACAGGCCAGGAATGAAAACACGGTCCGTCCGTCGCGCATGCTTGAAGAGATCCACGGCGCCGGCCACCATGCTCTCGGGGTCTTTGAGCTTCGTGAAGGCGTGTTCCTTGGGCACAGGAGTGCCATCTTCAGACTTGGACGGTTCAGCGCTGCTAGGCCCTGCCTTGGCGGATGCCTGCGGTGAGTCTGGGGTCGAGGAAAGCGCTGCTTGTTGTGCAATCGATGCTTGACGACGTTGCCGTTGAGCGACAAGAGCCTGTTGCACGCTAGGTGGTATACCGAGATCCTTGCTAAGTACTTTAAAGGCTCCAATCTGGGTGCGCAGCAGGTTCAAGTGCTGTGGGGTGAAGTGACTTGTGGACAGCCGGGACGACGCCGCACTAGTCGGGTTTGAAGGGTCGGCGGTAGGAAGCGCCGAGTTTCCGAGAGAAGTCGAAGGCGATTGTGCGCTCATCTGAGCGGCACCGTGACCAGAGCTGTTCAGACCGGCGGCTTGGTGGTTCTGTTGAGCCTGCATCTTGGAGAACTCCTGTTGCTTTCTTCGCACGGCTTGCTGTTGCTGAAAGCTGGCTAAGAAGTTCGAGGTTTTGATGAACTCGGGGTCGGTAGCAGGAACGTGATTCCTCTGCATCTCCCTAAACTTCTACGAGGTTGTTAGCGAGCTGGACGCCTTGCGAGGAGCTGCCAGCAGAAGAGCAACATGGGCAAACATACCTGATACACGTCCTTGACCTGCTGTTGAGTCAAGTTAGTGGGCAGGCTGGGCATACCAGCGCCCGGAAACTGGACCGGGCCTGGCTGAACTGAAGCCATGATGTCGGTTGAGGTCGCGTAGTGTTTAGGCAAGGGCCAGGTATCGCGACAGTCGACAATCCATCAACAATGCGCTGTACGTGCCGAGAAATCAATTAAATGCAGCGCAATGCAATGGAAGTGAAAGACACCAAGGCGGAGACGCGATGAAGTCGGAAATGGAGTCGGCGCGTCGTGGGTAGACGTGTCTGAAGAGTGGGGGTCGCCTCGGCTGTGAGAGAAGGGACGAGCTTCAAAAGTCGAGTGACAAGATCAGGATGATGCGAATAGTGTGGAGTAGTGACAGTGTCGCGTCAAGAAAGGATCGAGATCCTCCCGAGCTAAATTGTGACGGTTGTGGTCGGTGAACTAGCGACCGTTGAGCTGCGATTGCGATGCGATGCGATGCGACAAGGCCGACTTGTTGGCAGCATAAACAAGAGCAGGAAGGGGGGGGGGGGGGTTGGCGAAGGTGAAAAAAGGCTGGGGACAATTCCCAAGGGCCGGATGCAAGAAAAGTGAAGAAAAAGGCGTAGGGTGGGGTGAGATGGGCTTGCGGGCAGTCAAAATCGCGAGAAAGTCGCGTAACTGTGAGCTGGCAGGGTGCTTTGGATGGTTTCGACTTGCTAAATCAAGTCTTCTGATGCGCAGCGTCGTCGATGGGGACTGGGCCTTGGTGAGTTGAGAGCCGAATGACCAGGCAAGTTGACACCCGTCCGTCCTCGCCTGCTGGGAGGGAAAAAACCTGCCTCAGGCAGGAGCCGGGCATTGTCTCAGCACTCAGAATGCTGGCGAATTGTGCCAGGCGCAGTATGCTTCAGCAATTGACTTGGCTGAGACAAGGTCTTGCGCTAACGATGCACGACAAGGGGGCGCAGCAACTAAAAGCGAATTCAGTAAGCTGGGATTACAGGTCTAGTTTCAAGCCCTCTGGCCCTTGAACATGTCGCATTGACTTTGATACGCTGAACAATGATCTAGGCTAGAAGTATCTATCTCTTTAGTTTCTTCTTGTTAGGGCCCTCTTCTTCCTCCTCATCGCTGGCATCCGCATACTGCGTCACCGGCTGTGTATCCTTCCACGCATTAGTGAACAACGGATCATTCTTCGCTTTGTCCGCATACTTCAGCAGTGCCTCTCTGGGATCCTCGTGCAACATTTTCGACAACGGGATGTTCTCTTCAATGTGCTTTTCATCCGGCTGACTGCGCATGAACGGCGTAATAAGCTGTACCTGCGGCCGTCGTGGATCCAGCGACTTGCCCGAATTCGTGACGCCGCCCTTGCTCTTCCGCTGCTGTGCCGACAGCGCGCCTGGTGTGATGATGCTGTCGGCCGACAAGCTGAGAGTCTGGTCCATAGTGAGCTCTGGGTTGTCGTCTATGTGGCGCTTCTTCGGCGCCTTGCTCATCACATCGACGGCTCCGCGCTGAGACATTGTGGGGTTGTAGAGAACGTGTGTTTCGGCGTTGGCGGAGCCGGTGATGATCTGGTTGAGTTTCGCGTGCCAGTCTACCACGATCACTGGTATACCTGGCGTTATTGGTGTGACATGCTCTGGCTTCAAATTGCCAGGGTTGAGAATGTGTAGATGACCGGTTGCCGACCCAGTGATGATGCTCGAAGAATTTGGCGAGTATTTGATGTTGGTCATGGCGAATCTGTCGGAAGTGGAAGGATGCTCGACGGACACAAGAGGCTCTTTGAACTTTCGCGTATCCCATAGCTTGATCAGTCCGTCACCACCTCTTGTGACCACCATGCGCCCGTCTGAGCTGATGTCCACACCTCCGGTCCAAGTTTCAGGCTTGTGCGCTTCTCGAATCTCTGCCGTAGGCCTCGTAAACGGCCCATTGCCGCTGTACATGACCAACTGCCCATCCAGCGCCGCTGCCACAAGAATACTGCTCCCACCCGATGCCGGTGCTCCGTATGCCACAGCCGTCATTCTCGTACGCCCTGCATTGCCCGCCGTCCTCGACTTTACGACAATGACCTCCTTCTGACTCCTCTTGTTGTTCACATCCCATATTCGCAGCGTGCTGTCCGAGCCTGCCGTAACGCAAGTATTCTTGTCCGTAGGATGCCACGTGCCTGTAGCAATCTCACCCACATGGCCTTTGGTATGGTTCATATCCCGCAGATACATGTCGCCCTTGACGAACTCGGTGACCACATCCCCATCCCTCGTCATGATCTTGGCCTGCGGGTGCGCCGACACGCACAGAAACACGCCGCCCGACTGCGGGTTGAACTCGACGTGGTTGATGGGGTGCGACTCGGCCGCGGCCGCGGCGCTGTTGTTCGCCCAGGGGTCGACGCTGCGGAAGGCGCGCAGCGTCGTCGGCGTCATCGAGGCGAAGTCGTGCAGCCTGACTGTGCCGTCGAGCGAGCCTGTCGCGATGCGCGAGCCTGAGGGGTCGAGGGAGACGCTCGTCACGGTGCGTTCGTGGGTCTTTAGGACCAGCTCGTGCGACACGGGGTATTCATCTTCGTCGTCATCGTCCGACGAGTCATCGTCGTCGCTGTCGTCGCCATCAGAATCTGACTTGTCTGCGTCTTTGGATCCGCCAGCTATCACCTGTGCCTGCGGCTGCGCCTTGTCTGTCGTGCGCCGGCTGCGGTCGATCTGCGCAGCAATGTCCGCCTCCTTGGACTTCTTGCCGAACGACTGTGGCAGGAATGCGCGCATGGGATCGTCCGCGGCAAGCGGGGGCTGCTCGATCTCGAGGTCGTCGCTGTCGCTCATCTCTGCGCATGTGTGCCGCCGTGCCGCGGTTGCTTCGACGTGGGTAGGAGGTTGTGACGTTTCGGGGAGCTCAAATATCAAGGTGGGAGTGGGATGTGCTTCTTCGTGGAAATGGAAGGAATCAGAAAACGAGCCTGGACTTGTATGTTTTATATCGGTCAGCTTGCGCTTAACTTTGTTAACCCTGCACTACTTGCAGCTTCATACTTAGGCACTTGCATTGTATCTCCTTGCACTTGATCTTTTTTTTAAGTTCTACATTTCCAGTTGGTCATTTGCGGTCTACTGTGTACTAGGTAGGTACTTCATAGTTTCAGTCCGTTCACACTCAGGGAGTACAGGCGCGCGGGAGTAGCCGAGTGCATCTCACCAGTCTCCCTAGCAGCCAGGGCAGCCTAGGTAGCTCTCTCTGTTGCCCTCTTCAAAAGTCCCTGGTCCCTACCGGGAAAATAAAACCTCCAGAAGCTCCCCCACACTGAATCTCGCCAATCTGGGCTGCATCAGCTATAAAGTGCCCCACGTAACGTCATTTCTGTTTCATTCAGTTATGGCGCCCAAGACCGCAAACAGAAACACTCCCCAAGCCTCACACACCACCACCCTCCTACTGTTCCTCGTGCTCCTCATCGCCTTTTTCCCAGGCATATTCCACTATCTCTGGACATTACCGCTCGCCCTCTTCTCATCCTTTCTCCCCAATAAGCCTCTCGACGCGCCGCCCGATCCCGCATCCGCCGTCGCCATGGGCTCGTGGTTCCAGAAGCAGTTCACGCTGCCGTCGAAATCCAAGGGCTCGTACCTTGTCACCGACCACGTTGTCGACGCGCTGCCCGAGCTCAAGGACTACAAGGTCGGCATCCTGCACCTGTTTGTGCAGCACACGAGCTGCGCCCTAAGCCTGAACGAGAACTATGACGACGATGTGCGCGCCGATATGAGCGATGCGCTTGACCGCATTGCGCCGGAAGAGGGGCCGAAGGGGAGGGACTTGTACAGGCACTCTGCCGAGGGTCCGGACGACATGCCTGCGGTGAGTCGGGGAGCTATCTTGCGGGTCGAGGGCCGGGTTTACTGACGCGTAGCAGCATGTCAAGTCTGCGCTCATCGGCGCATCTGTTACGATACCTATTCGAGATGGACAGCTAGCAACAGGTACGCCATACTTCGTACAATTCCAAGAGACCTTGAACTAATATTCTTGCACAGGCACATGGCAGGGAATCTGGTACCTCGAGTTCAGGGCCGCGAGGCATTCACGACGGGTCGTGGCGACCATCCAGGGAGAGAAGAAGAGTTAGAAATGATCAGCAATTCCATATTCCTTTCCAGCAATGATCTAGTGCAGTGATGCCTATTTTTGCGTATCGTGCCCCAACGCCAGCTTATGACCAAAACGCCTTCCAAATCAATCCTGCTGTCCATATTCTCCTCCATAACGTCGAGGCCTTCAATATCGATTCGGCGGATATGGCCAGCTCTGTATGCATCTATTGCTAACCGCCGCCGCAGCCTCAAGTCTTTCGAGCAAGTTTCGGGTGGCTTGAGCTCCGAAGCCTCCGTTTGTTTGTGTTTGTCGTCGGAATGCGAGGCGAGGAAGGCTGGTTCTACTCGGCGTCCTCCTCTCTCATGTCGACGTCACCCTCCGCGAGCACCTGAACTTGAGGAGCCTCTCCATCCTTGGGCTTGCCACACGGGGTCTGGGCCACCACCTTTCCATCCTCGTCCACAAACTCAAAGTTGTAGCGGCTGAGGAGGTGGGGGATCGCGGACAGCTGGGGGCCGTAGCGTTGGGAGTTGTCGTAGAGCTCGAAGAGGGGCACGGCGAGGAGCTTCATGTTCTTGGGAACACTCAGGATCTCTGTCATAGCAAGCGTGTCAGCTGGTAACTTGCAATTAGGTCGGTGCGACCTTTGGCTTCGGGGCGACTTACTCGACTGTGGCAGCTTTATGACGTAGAGCTTCTTGCACTCCTTAGGACGGGTAACGTGGGCGGGGACAAAGGGATACATGAAGGTCTCGAAATTGGGGCGCCACCACTGCGCAAGACAGTCGCCAATGACCCAGTCACCCTCGGGCTGGCCATCGCCCAAGCTGCCAATCGGCGCGAGGCGCTCGTCCAGGCGCTTCTTGAAGCCCTCGACCTCGTCGTCCTCGGGCTTGAGATAGTCACCCGGCAGCTTGAAGAAGGCGTTGGCGATCTGCAGCATCAGGATGTGGGGGTGGTTGTGCTCGTGGCAGACGAGGATGCCCTCGCAGGTGCGGCGCATGCCGTGCACATCGTAGTGCTCCTGCAGGCGCTTCAGGCGCGCCGCGACGCTGGGGTCCTCCTCCGGCTGGGTCTCCTTGACGCCGAACGTGTAGTTGGACAGAGGGTAGAGGCGGATGGTTTCGGGCTGGTTGGCTTCGAAGGGTAGGGGGATGATGGGCGGCTTGCACGACTGCAGCGCGTCGGGGGCAATGGTTGACATCTTGAGGGCGCGCGCCGGGTCGATCGGTCGTGTGCTTTACGGTATGGCGTGCGTTCAGTGCAGGCCAGGCTGAAACGTTCCGGACAATGAACGGTGCGTTGACTTGATCAAGGGAAGCTTCTACAGTTGGCAGCTGGAGGGAGATGTGGTGGTGGCAGAAAGTAGGAGAAGCCGGAGAATGGGAATGAACAACGGCCACAGCTTGTCATCAGACCAGCTTATCACAGCTTATGGCAGGTCCTTGAACCTGTGGTGTACAATGATCGTCAACTAGTTGGCTGGCCTCGTGCAAGTCGTCTTGTGATATTGCACGTTGCCTAGACTACCCGCGGCGCATAGTCTCAAGTCGCGATGGAAGCTCGGAGCTCTAGCTGTGCCTTGTCCGCAGCCTCGTGCGGTAGACAGGATACCCCTGTACATCCACTTTTGTGCATTGCCAGGGTCCATTTCTATACAACGTCAGGTCACTGTCGAGGCTGGTAGACCACACAACCTTCACATTTTCCACTGGGAGTGAATCTGTCCCACAGCCTCGAGCGAAACACCTGCATCTTGCATTATCAGAGATTATGCTCTAGGATATCGGCACGGACACTGAAGTCAAGAAATGACTCTAGGCGCTAGCTTCCTGTGGTATCGTGTATAATGAATAGCCTATAGCAGGACTTCACAAGACTACTTTCTACAACGTTTACTACACAGTGGAATCGGCACAAGCAAAAGCTCGGGCAATGTCTCCTACTGTCGACTGAACTGCGGATACTCTTTTGCAAGTCGACGGTACTCATTGCTTACGGCGCCACTTACGCCTCGAGTGTGAGGGCGGTCCGGATAAACAATGGCAGTCTCACAAGTTCATACCTAAGCAGGACTAACTAGTCGTCATGACTTCAGTATACGGATCTCTGTTGCGAGATCTGCTGCGCTTCTGGAAATATTCACAAAGCGAATGCGGATACCCGGGAGGCAAAGGCTCGTCTGTGATACGCTGGATCTCGGTCCAGTGGGTAAAATGCTGGGTAAATTCGTAGCGTACCCCCCACATAATGTCTCCTGCAAAATGCTGTCTAGCCGTTTGGTAGGCGGTGATACATAAGACGTATCTGCCTACATAATCATGCCGATTTCCGGTAAGACAGAGCAGACTAACAAGGTTTCAGTTGTCCCGAAGTACGCATCGGACATCAAGTACAAATAGGAGCTATTGCTACGAATGCTTGAAGCCAAAGTCATAGGATTTCTCTTGGCTATCATCGATTACCTCACTGGTCGAGTGATATAAATACAGGCCTATATCGTGTATCGTCGAAAGCTATCGTCTAAAACATCATTCCAACTTGACTTTACACTGGGGTGGCAGCACTTTCAACATCACAATGGCTGTAGACTCCGTCCTAACCTCAGATCAGAAGGAGCATTTCCTCAACCATGGCTGGGTCAAGTAAACACTGCCTCACAGTTGACACAACTACAAACACGCTAACAAAACAACCCTAGGATTCCCAAAGCATTCAGCAAAGAGCAAGCCGCCGAGGTGACCAAAAACGTCTGGACCCGGTTGGGCATGGACCCAAACGACAAAACGACCTGGAATGCTGTGCGAACGAACATGCCGGATCATAACAGCTTCGACGCCTCACAATTCGCGCCTCGGGCGTGGCAGGCTGTGTGTGAGCTCTGCGGTGGCGAGGTACGATCTCTCTCTTCCTCAACCCCACTACCTTTCTCTCTCGCTATCATCGGATATTGGGTCCTCATGGCCTCGCAGGATCGTGTCAACCCCGAGTCCAAGCACTGGCGCGACTCCCTCATCGTCAACCTAGGCTCCGCCGAGCGCGAGGGCAAGCCCGACCCGCCCCAGAAGCTCGAAGGCTGGCACGTCGACGGCGACTTCGTACGTGTGATCTCCGCATCTCCCCCATATCGCTCTTCAAAACGTCCTTGAGATACTCACACCATCCCAGTTCGTCCACTACCTCGACTCCCCCGAGCAAGGCCTCCTCATCATCCCGCTCTTCACCGACATCCCCCCACAAGGCGGCGGCACCATGCTCTACCCAGCCGGCATGCGCCGCGTCGCAGCGCACCTGCACGCGCACCCAGACGGCGTGTCCCCGCGCATGGTAACCCGCGACGACCCCGAGGCCTTCCGCGCCGAGCGCAACCTCAACTGGTTCAACGGCGTGGCCTCGCAGGGCGCCGACGATGACTACGTCGAGGCGTGCGGCGAGACGGGCGATGTGTTCCTGCTGCACCCGCTGATGCTGCACAGCGCGACGAACAACAGCCTGCGGAATCTGAGAATTATCACGAACCCGCCGGTGAGTCTGCGGGAGCCGTTCCGGTTTGATCGGAGTGGGGTGGACGGGGATGAGTTTAGCTTGGTGGAGAGGGCGACGCTGAGGATGTTGGGGCGGGAGGAGGGTTTGAAGGGGTGGAAGACTGAGGCGCCGAGGGAGAGGGTCGTGCCTGCGAGGATTAGGCTCCAGGAGCAGATGAAGAGGGAGGAGTTGAAGAGGTTGCAGCAGGAGAGGCAGGCTGGTGCTGGTGTGGCTGCTTAGCAGGTGAACATGCATGTTTTTCGGGGCGCTGAAGCCCTGAGTTACATGGTGGAACTATTTTCTGCTTGTTCGAGGGAAGGGATGGTGTGCTGTTGCTTAAGTGTAAAGGCCCGAGAAGCTGGTACGCCATACACAGTTGCGAAGGCTGCGGGACATTATTGGATTGAGCGTCTAGATTGCACGTACACTGCGTTATCACCAAGGGCATGAGAGTCACAACAAAACATCATAGAATCACTCTTCTACAATTCACACAAACAGCATCGCATATTCATGAACGATCTCTTTATTAAATACGTCTTATACCTAGTGAACTCCCGACTCCTTGTGTTCCCTCAATGCTGCATCCTCAGCCCTTCCACCTGAAATGCGCGACGGCTATACCTCCCGACCCGAGAAAAGTCAAACGCGTGACCTCTGCTCCCGCCTTCTTATAAGAAGTAGGAACAACCATTGTGGGAAAAAAGCAAATCGCAAAAGGGGAAAAAAAGTCCGTCTTGAGAGAGGGTATCGACCTCCCTGAATGTGCCATATGCCCATGTGCATGTATATCCCTTTCCGTTTTTGTGCCCTTCCGATGTGTGTGCCGTGAACTCCGAACTGCGATGCTGATTCCCTTTCCAATCTTTCGATTCGCTTTAACGCGTCGTGTGTGTGTGGCAGCTTGTGATTGCCTGATCAGACGGGAGATGCTCTTCTGTCGTGGTGAAGTCAATCACAACATCGATGCGGTATAGAGACCAGTGCCTCCATCCTTTCTTTATGTGGTGTTCCACCATCTAGTGGAGAGCCGTTCAAGTAACGGCAAAATTCAAGCATTTCATTCCCATGCTTCAGCGGAGTATATCACATCCATGTCTTGCTGAAGTTTTGTAGCTCCATGTGAAGCTACACACGCTCTTGCGCATGAATTTGTTCCTCACTCCTGCTCATGTTTGACATCCGCCGCTCGATCACCATCTGTGACGGCTCGACGTCTACTCCTTAAGTTATAGCTGCTCTTACGCCGCGTGGGAGCCGGCGCCGGTTCCTTGACGGATCGTCTCTGCCTACGGCCACCCTTCGATTTGCCTGCGCGCAGCTCGGCGACTCTCTTATGAGGCAACGTGAGCTGCGATAACGTTCCGTTGGGAGAACCTGGGCTGTGGGGCGAAGCCTGGCCGCTGGAGCCACCCTGGTTGTTGGCAGGTGCTTCGGGTTCAGCGGACTGAGCGCACTCGCTGAGGGATCTGAGAGAGGAGAATGCGGCAGGCGACCGTGTTCCCTGGACCATGCTCGGGGCATTAGTAGACGGTGCCGGAGCCGACAAGATTTTATGGACGTGCTCGCTCCTCAGCTGTTGCTGGATGTCATCTTCACTCAACCCGACGCGTCTGGCATTGGAGGACTCGACAGGCGAGCTTGGTACTGGTACATGAACCACCGCAGCAGGCGATGACAGAGCGCCAGCCTCTTGAGACTGTTCGTTGACAGCCTCTTCAGTGCGATTGACGCCTGCGAAGTCAGTGGCCGCTATGCCCTCTTCCACCAGATCCTTATGCTTGGCGATACTCTCAGCGGTGAGCGCAGCCGCACGCGAAGACGGCCTACTCCTCTTGATTCTCTCAGTACTGGCGTTTTCCTTGGACTCAGCATCGTCCTCGAGGGGCATCCCTGAGAGAAAGTCGATGAAGCTCTGAGGCGGAAGACGTCTATTCACCCGCGTACCCGAGCCTTGACTGACGCTGGGTGCGGACGCGGAAGTACCCTTCACCTTCGAGCCCGGGATGGCAGCCAATTCTTCATCAGAAGGGACCGGGTCGTACCCAACGTCATCTTCATCAGACTGCACCCTCTTCTTGCGGGGGCGCTGAGCCTTTGGACTCAAATCAGATCGGTCGGGCGCGGACTTCCTCTTCTTCACGGCTGGCTCGTCGTCGGCGTCGTCGTCGTCGTCGTCGTTAGAGGAGGTAGGCTCGGTAGTGTCTGTTGCGCAAACGTCCCTCACCGGCGAGCCTTGGATAGCAGCCAACTCGTGCGCATACGGAATCGCGTCGAACTCGACTGGATCCTCATCAACTTGCGCCCGTGTCTTACGGCGCTTCAGAGATTGCGGACTCAGATCAGCCTCGCCGGGCTCGGAGCCCCTCTTCTTCAAGATCGATTTCGTCGGGCGGAGAGATTTGTCCTACTTTCTCTCTCCTTGCCCCAACATAGGGTCGATCTGTGAATCAGTCGAGTTCTTGCCGCGAGACTTCTTAGACCCCGTGGTGTGCGTCCAGCCGCGGATCTGCGTGGGCCCGTGGGTGGGCGGCGGCGCGGTGGCGTTGTAGTCGCGGATACCCTCGGCGGGATTGTAGAGCAACGTGCGAAGCTCTGTGCCGTTGATAGGGTCCTCGACTTCGGCCATGCGAGGCGCTGGCTGGATCTCTCGGTACAGGTTGTTCTTGTTGTTGCGAGAACTGGACGGAGTGCTGCCGCCTCGGGTGGATGGTGATGGAGGGGCGCCTGGTCCGTTGCCGAAAGGCGGGGGGCTCTGGAGCGCTTGGCCTGGAGGGCCGGTGTAGTCGTACTGTGGGGGAGGCTGCTGGTTCATGTGGCCAGGTGGCGAGTACTGGGGGTATGGCGGAGGGGGCGGCTGCTGCGAGGGATGCATCATGGGCTGAGCCATGTAGCCGCTTGACCGAGAGCCCTGCTCCGGTGGAGCATAGCCATTGGCCTGGAAGGCTTGACCGTAGTACTGACCTTGCTGTTGCTGAGCGTACTCGTCAGCCGGGTCGTCTGGCGTCATCATGAAATGCATAGGACCCGGTGCCTGGGGCGCTGGAGCCATCAGAGGGCCGGAGCCACGCTGCAGGGGCCGCAGAACCGGCAAGGGCTGTTGCTCTGCGCCGTTCGGGTGGCTGAAAGGCAATCGACCGGGAGAGCCCTCTGCAGCGGGAGGAGCTCGAGACGAAGCGCCAGTCCCGGACTGTTGCTGAGCCTGAGGAGGCTCAGGGTAGTCGGCTTGCTGCTTGTGGTCCTGTAGCGGAGATACGCCAGGAGAATTTAGAGCAGTCTGGAAGAAGCTGTTCTGCGGCTGCTGAAGCACACCGCCGGACTGGGGACGCTGAGACTGCTGCACTTGTTCAGGCTTGGGCGCCTGAAGTTGCGATGGTGCTTGTCTCGAGCCTTCCTCAAAAAGCTGGGGATCCAAAACATCCTCGGTGTTGGGACGGGCAGGAGCAAACTGGTCTTCTTGCGATATCTGCGACGGGCGTCGCAGCTGAGGTGAATGGTAAGGAGTCTCTGACGCTCCATAGCTATACGACTCGGCTCCCATAGAAGTTTGAGGACCTTGCTGGTTCATGTAAGGCTGAGCCTGCGGGGGCTGCATCTGCTGTCCGTAGCCTGTCTCGCGGTATGCGAAGTTGTCAGGCCGCGCCAAAGGGCTCTGGTGGACGTTTCGCTCCTGGTAGGGCTGTGGTGGCTGCACTGCAAAGACATGCTCCCTGGATTTGTACTGAGGCAGCTGTGGTGCCAGCGGCTCAGGAAGGAATGGGTTGTCCGAGGTGAATTTGACAATGTCACTGCTCGGTTCGAGGTCTGCTGGGTCGCGTAATTGTTTGGGGTGGACAGGCTCTGGCATCTGGATGGTGAGCTGCTGTGTTTTGACGGTGACTGGACTAGGAACCTTTGGGTTTGGCTCAGAGCCGAGCTCGGGATCAGAGACAGGAGCCGAAGCAGCCTCTGCATCTTGCATCGCAAGGCCGGCCAGAAGAAGCAAGGAAGAAGCCGCGCTGTTGTCCACCGAGGATGCCTTGGCAGCTGCCGCATGTGGCACATCCGAGCCTCCAAAGGAATCTCGGATAGCATCGTACTCCCGAGATCTGGTGGAAGGACGGGCCAGGGCAGGAGAAACACTCTTGGGGGGGTCTGGTTTCTTGGCCTTGGTAGATCCTTGCCGCTCGCTCTCGGCGGCGGCATCAAGCAGCGCGCCGATGTTGAAAGCGAATAAGGCGTCGTTTTGCCGCTGCTGTGCGGCATCGTCCTGTCGCTTCTGCTTAAGTCGCTTCTCATCGCGCTTCTTCACGAGACATTGGTACTCTTCGTCATGAAGGTCGTCCTCTGCGATGCCCTGCTGTTCCAAGGCCATCGCCAGTGCAATCTTCAACTTGTCGCGCTGCATGTCGGACGCCTTGGCCGCACAAACAGACCGTGACGTGTGCTGCACTCCGCCCGTGTCAGAGACGAAGACGGTAGGTTTTGACCCAGAGACGTAGGGCCTGGGAGGCTCCGCCTCGTTGACAGAGTCGCTCATGAAGATGCCATACCTGGGGTGGAGGTTGTGCTTGCGGACTGTCTCCTGGTCCAAGGCTCCGTCCTCGTATGAGAGTATGTCGTAGCCAGCCACAATGCGGTCGTACAGGAAGAAGTTGGTGTTGGGCGTATCAAGAAACTTCTTGCGTTTTGCCTTGGTGCCGTTACGGCTGCCATCGTTGGTCGAGTCACGGAAGCCAATGTCCAGATCATCATACTCGAACACAGCCGGCACCATAATGCGGTTGCTGGACGAGTCGTTGACGCGGGCTCTCTTGGTGATGGTACGCACACCCAGGTCGTCTGGGGCTGATGCACCGGTGGGCAATGGAGGATTGTCGTCAACCTCGACTTCAGATGTGTCATCAGGACTTGCAGCTGCCGCTCGAGGCTTCCTGCCGCGTCTGCCGCGAGTAGGCTCATCTGGAGCAGGAGAGGACTCGTCGTCGTCGTCCTCATCGTCACTGGCCACGGGTGAGGGAGACGGTGGCTGGCTTGGCGGCTCGTCTAGCGGAACAGCAGACAGCATGCCTCCGATGTGCAGAAGACTAGCAGGTCGCTTGGGGAGGGGCTCGTCATCTGGCTGGTTGGTGGCCTTTCGCTTGCTGGGCGTGCGCAGACCACTAGGGTCGTTGTTCTTGTTTGCCTGTTTGGACAACTCAGGATGAAGTTGTGGGTATGGCACCTCGATACCTTTGTAGACCATGCGGTAGATGCCCTGCTGGGCAGCCTCCTCGGTGGTGATGGACTTGTAGTTCCAGGAGCTGTCCACTTTCTGCGACAAAATATTAGGACCCCACATTTTGAGGCCAGAAAACGACGTCGGAAACTTACATCGACTGGCTCGCCGTTGGCGAACAATCCGTTGAGCAGATCGCAACGCCTGAGCAATGTGTCGTAATATCCGTCAAGCTTCTCATCGATGGAGTTCTAAGAGACAGGGGTGAGCGCAAGGCCCAGAGATAGACAAAGTCAGGGTGGAGATAATGCAAGACAATCAAATGACTTACCTCGTAGCCCTTGTTGACGGCATAGTTGCTAGTTTGCAGGGAGTGCGTGGTGCATCCGACGCTGAGCTGTTGCTCTCTCTCGATGTCGGCAAGGCGGTTTTCGAGGCGCTGGTCCAGGAAGCTAACGATTTTGGTGTACTCGTCAACCTCTTTGTGAGCGTCGAAATCCGAGCGCAGGCGGTCGAGATTCCGGTCAGCCAGCTCCTCGAGAGCGGGCTTCATGGAAGCAGCGATGGTGGCATAAGCAGTCTTGAGGTCGCGCTGACGCTCATGAGCAGCCTGGGCGCGTGGGTGGTCGTAGACCTTTGCACGGCCACGGCGGCCAGCCGCAGGCTTGCCTCTGGCTCTGGTAGATGCGCCGCCCCTACCGGCGCCACCTCTGCCACGGCCACGGCCTCGCTTGGCCGGGCTGGGTTGATGAACAGCAGCGTCACTCATCGTGATGTTGCCATTCAAATATGCCGGTGTGTGTAGTTTGGCTATGCAAGGAAAAGCGTGCGAGAAGGGTGAGATCAGGTAGTAAGGAAAAAGGAGGGTTGACGGTAGTTAGCCAACGCGGGGCAATTTGAAATTAGCAGAATACCTGCCGTTCTTGTTTGACGACTTGGACAAGAACAGAAACGAGGGCTGGCGGCGATGCCCGTATTCTTGGTTCGAGGCGGCGCTGTGGTGGGCTGCGAATTGTGTTGTTGCTGCTGTGGCAGGAAGAAAAGCGTCGGGTGTGTGATAGAATTGGCCGAGTGTGATTTGCTGCTGTGCACGTTGCAGACAGCGAGGCTTGAGCTGTGCGCGCAGCGGCGGGATGCAATTAGGAAATACGCAGGATGATCGGGCAGAGGGAAAAGCGGCCAGCGGATACAATGACCACAATGACCAGGTCTGCGAGACGTATTGATACTCGTTCAGCGATAGGATCGTGGTTGAGGTCTGGTGCCAGTCGAGCACCTCGAATGAGAAGGGGTCCAAGACGCTGGCCCGGACCCCCGGGGTGGGACTAGCATCACTACCATTTGCATTTTTTCATCATGACCTACTCATTTCCGCGCCCGTTCCTTATTAACATGCCAAACTAGACCGGGTAATCACTCGGACACTTCAGCGTGATGTCTTCCTTTCCAGTATGCTTCGACATCGTTTCCGTACCTCGCTCTCGGCTCTTGTGTGCTGTCCTGAACACTGACAGCGGCACAGGCGAGGCTTGCAGGCTCATCACAGCACAATCCTTGCAAGATGCTCACATAAATGACCTAATGGATCAAGAACTCAGCTGCAATGTAGATATCTAGTTGGCTGGGTCCTGGCCATTCTTGCGACTCCTTTGTTTTCCTGTTGAGGCTACGCAGCGTGGGAGGATCACTACCGCGCCGGTTCGGGCTTGTGGGTTCAGAGTCCTCGCTGGCCATAAGATAGATGACATGCATCTCAGATTTGTGGACATGAATGAAGGAATCTTGTTCTTGACTGGCCACCATATCTCTCTCTTATACTTGCTGATCCATGTGATGCTCTCCTGTTGTCGTCCATGTCGTCAAGTGGGCGCCACCGAGTGCAGCGGCAGCTGACCACGGCGACGATTACACGCATTTTTTTGTGTGCTGTACCAAGCACCTCAGGCATTCGGTTCTCCTCACCATGATACTCACCATGAGGACTGCATGCAAGCTTCGCAAACTGTTACGGGGCCTGGTACCAGGTTGCTTGCTCTCATGTGTAAGTCAGCGCATGCCAACAAAGAGGGCGACCCGCTGCTGCTGGAAACGGCCTTGCATCATTTGCACGACCCACGTCTTCGGCCTGCATTGTTTGCTGTGGAGCCAAGAGGACTAATCTCGCATGAGATGTGTTCATAGTTCATACCCAGTAACCTGCAACCTGCCGACAGTTTTCGAGAATGTGCGCACCGTCCTGGAGACCGAAGCAGCAGAACATCAAGCCATGGGCTAGGTGTTTAGGTAGCATTCTTGATGACACCAGTGCAGTGCTCCATCAGTCATTCCCTGCGAGAGCGGGCACCTACCAAGCAGCCACCGGCGTAGAGAGTACACAACCAGCCTCAGAACTGCGCGTCGTTTCTCCAAGACCACCTGTTTCCTCCAAAATCACAGCCAACATCTACGGGTACGAGGTCTATCAGCTTCGTGCACATTATCCGGCGGATGGACCGAACGAGCTGGAACACACCGTGGAGGCTTTGCGCGAAGTCCGCGACAGGGGCTCTGGCCAATCAGAACGACCCACATCCAAATCGGGCTCAAATACTTTCTTCGTACCTATCCCGGAAGCGGGCCACTCCGCAACGACACACCTCAAATCCCTGCTTTTGGCGACAACTGACCTTGGCCACCGCTGCAAGTGGCCCCCCCCCCACATGATTCCAATGAACGCCATGTGACCGCGCGGAAGTAGACACACGCTTCATTTACGAAAATACAACACAAGATGGCCAAAAAGCGAAAGCTCCAGGAGCGCAAGCAGAAGGCCAACAAGCCAAAGCCTGGGAATGGGAAGCCTTCCCAAGTCA
This sequence comes from Plenodomus libanotidis, assembly GCA_022609195.1. Taxonomy (NCBI): domain Eukaryota; kingdom Fungi; phylum Ascomycota; class Dothideomycetes; order Pleosporales; family Leptosphaeriaceae; genus Plenodomus; species Plenodomus libanotidis. The sequence goes on along the minus strand of JAGKQA010000010.1, from coordinate 28,414 downwards.
AAGGCTCAAACTCCGCCAAGCCCGGAAAAGATGCAAAGCCAGACGGCACACAAAACACTTCGCAGCGTGACCTGGCTCCCACTATACCCTTTTCGCCTGAAGATGCCATTCTCCTGGTAGGTGAGGGGGATCTGAGCTTTTCACGGGCTCTGATCGAGCATCACTATTGCGAGAATGTCACAGCAACAGTGTTAGAAGCCACCATGGAGGAGCTCACCGAGAAGTACCCTCATGTTCAGGAGAATGTGGATGTTATCGAGGCAGACGGAGGCAGAGTACTCTACGGCGTAGATGCAAAGAAGATGGGTCCTTGGGTCAACAAGACCGGCAAGGACTCCGTTGGCATTTACGACAGGATAGGTACGCCGCCACCCCTGCCATCGCATACCTACAATCAACTAATCTTCATGCGCTCCAAGTATTCAACTTCCCCCACGTCGGCGGCAAATCCACCGACGTCAACCGTCAAGTGCGCTACAACCAAGAGCTCCTTGTGGCCTTCTTCCAGCGCGCGCTGCTCTCGCTCGCGCCGCGCGGCACCATCGTCGTCACGCTCTTCGAGGCCGAGCCCTACACGCTCTGGAACATCCGCGACCTGGCCCGCCACGCCGGCGGCCTGCAGGTCGAGCGCAGCTTTCGCTTCCAGCCTGCTGCGTACCCCGGCTATGCGCACGCGCGCACGCTGGGGGCTGTGCGCAGCAAAGCCACGGGCGAGGTCGGCAGCGGCGCGTGGAGGGGCGAGGACCGCGCCGCGCGGAGTTATGTGTTTGTGAGGCGGGACGAGGTGCCGAAGCCCGTGGAGGGTAAGGTGGGCGGGAAGAGGAAGAGGGGAGTGGAGGAGGATAGTGAGGATGATGAGGATTGAGCTGGAGGTGGCTGCTGCAGTGCTGTACTGGTCCGCCGACGGACTCGAGACGTGCGGGCAACCCGACTTGCCCCTAGCCTCAAGGGGTCTCCTCCACGTTACTGGGGACCGGAATACGGGGAGGCCCAGACCTTTGATACAGCCAGGCTTAAGGGCCAATGTGCACACTGGCATCACGGAGTCATGTCAACCGAAGGCACGAGGTTGGGGTGGAGTGGGAGCTTGGCCGTCCGAGAGGCCTCAGAGCGCTGACATGCAACCAGCGTGTCACAGTCATACAAGCATTTGTGCAAAAGTTGCTTGAGCACGATTGTTGCACACCTGGATCTTGGAGGTGCCTTGCCAACGGTAGACATTTGGCAAGTCTGGAAAACGTCCCGAAGTCGACATATTCTTGTAGGAAGTGCACTGGGTCTGGAGGCCTTCACGAAATACCAAACACAGGACCTTGTCACTTGGGACATATCAGTGATGAAAGTGCTTGTTGCGTTTCGAAAAGGATGGACATTGAGTTATGGATTGTTTGCGCTCGGGCTGGAAACCCACAAAATGGCAAAATTGACGAACAACGTCGAAAAACTGCATTACAGCAGGTGTAAATATTGCAGGCTGGCAGCTCGATTCATTGTTAACCTTCACCTTGCTTCTTGTTCACTTATTGACTTTCAAGCGGGCACTGGTGTTCGAACGGCCTGAGAATGAGTGAGGACAAAAAGCAAATCTGTGATCCTGCGACGATCAAACTTTGTTAAAAGCTAACTTGAGTCTCAAACACTTTCGGTAATAGTTACCAAATGCAAGATTTGATACAATCTTCATGGGCCAGAGGAATTGGTGGATACATATTTGCTGCTATGAGCCCCCATCGAGTGACACAAGAAGGTCCAAGCGGGTACGGCTCTAGGTCGTTGGGCAATGCATCACTTGATCCCTTCGTAAAGGCTTACCTAAGGCAAGACAACAGTATGAATGCAGTGTAGGCGAACGTCTTGAATCTTTGGAATTTATACGTTCCGCTATAATCTTTCTCAGGTTAAATCTAGTGCATTGGTAGAACATGCTGTGAGCTTCGAGTATGTTGATGTTTGCTTGTCTCAGTGTTACCACAGATCCTCTTAAATGCGCTCCTCAATTTTTCCTCGCTTCTCTTTCTATGTCGTATCCCAGATTCCCACATTTGATTTATATGAAGAGGAACGTCATCCCACAAACCAGTTACCAAGCAACCACTCAGCCTTGCCACACTGCCTGAAAAGCTGCATCGTTTCACAAATCAGCGACCACTCAGCCAGATCGACAACGTCCTCTCTGGAGCGAACCGATTTTGGCCCTCTCCCAACTTTCTTCACTCCAAAGCCATCATGTACCGCTCTAGCCTCAATACCGAATGTGTTGAGCTGGGCCTACCCGAGGATAAAGTGTTTAGGCAACGGACGCGGCGAATCGGTTACTAGCTTTTCAATTCTCAAATCCTTGAGCAATGTCTGTGGTTCATTGGAGCTACGAAAACTATGTGATTTATAGTATCGGTAGGGGCAGCAGTAGTGGTGAGATTGTGTGTCCTAGGCAAGAGTCCCTCCTGTATGCGCACTAATTGGTGATCGTCCGCGGGTCGCTTTGGAGAATTTGGACTTCGAAGTTGGGAATGAGTTTGAATCCCCACGCGTCAGCGACCAGTCTCTTGTTGAACTAAAACCAGTAGCCATCCCGCTTGACATGCCAACTCTTCTTCAGAAAGTCTGCTGCCACTGCTACGCTATCGATTGAAGGATAAAAGATTGTCCTGAGATTCGGCACCGAGCAACACAAACATGATACAGCGAAAGACGATGGTTAAGATACCTGCCAACTTAACGTTTTTCACCACTTCTGGCATGTGCTTCTTTTTCGAAAATTTTGTTGATTGTCTGGGCAATATGTGAGCGCTGGACGTCTGGAATCGAATGCATACTTGCGACTCTGCAGCCAGTAGTCAGAGATTGGGGACACAACAGTTGTACAAACCCCCAAGGTCGGGACACTGTTTGCTTGCCTTGGTGTTATTACGGATAATGATACGATTCTCTCAAATGTCCTCACGTTCTGTACTTCTTCTGTTACTGGGATTTGCTGCTGTTTGAGAGATCGGCAAACAATCCGTAACACAATTGGCCGCACAAAGGGCAATGCGACCAAATTTAGAGTGGGAATGAATCTACACTATATCAGAGTCCATGGCAATCTGAGAAGCGCAGTAGGGAATTTCGGCCAAAACACTCTCATTTATCCGTTCGAATTGAATTTCGCAGTGCCGGAAGGGCAGAACGTGCGTAGATTCGAAGCCACGCGTCGACGTGAAGGGATCACCTTGAACTTCACTAGTGTCAATATCAACGAAGCACAGCGGAACGGGAGGATAGGTCAGCTTGAGAATTCTATCTTTCATGAATTAACACATGCTATGTGGGTATAGTAGATCATGATAAACACCAGATTAAGCAGCCAAGTCTCGTTAGGAGGCGAGTCAGCGTCATTACCTCCAGCCATACCTCGAACCGGCCTGCTTTTGCGTAGACCGATTCTTGGCGAAGTTTTCTTCCAAAGCATCCTTCTGCGACTGCACTTGGTTAACCAGCTGTTGCAAGCTGTGCTTGCCCGGCTTGATGGCCCGCAGAGGGTTGTGTTTCTGCTGATCCAATGCTCCAGAGGCTCGCAAATCTTCGTTGTGCTGGTACTCTTTGTCCAGATTGAAGTTTATCACAGACTTGGCTGTGGCTTTACCTCCGCCACCGCGACCAAACAGCTCGCGCCGGGCGGCTGGGTCGAGGTTCAGGTCGTCGGCTATTGAGTCGAGGGAGTCCGGGTCTGTATGGCTAGAGGCCAGAGGTTTTGTGTAGTCGGCGTACTGTTGCTGAGCTTCGGCGTATGCGCTGTTGTCGTAACTCGTGAACTCTGGTACATACTCGGTGTATTTTTCCGACGCAGCTGGAGCGACAGGTTCTTGCTCTTCAAAAGAAAAGAGAGACACCGCCTTCTTTGGAGGCAGTGCCACACTGGCCTGTGCTGACGCTTCTGCGGCGGCGACTGGCACTTGTGCCAATGCGCTTGTCGTTGTGGGTCTTGAAACAGCAGACAACTTGACTTCATTCTTCTTGGCCGGTTTCCTCGATACAGAAAGAGGCTTGAACATGATGGGCTTGCCCACCAGCTTGACCTCATTGGCCGGTGTCTGGCCCTCTGGCGTAAATGTCTCCGCTGATTCTGCCTTGGGGACCGGCAGATTCAAGCCGAGTCCTCCGGATTCGTCCGGTTTTGCGGGAATGCCTTCACCGGCATCCCCATATCCACCAGCACCGCCAGCGTCGTCCCTGCTAAATGCGGCCTCCGAACTCGTCTTCAAGTTGATGCCAACCCTTGGCGCTATTTTTGTCCCTACCGCTGGTTTTGTGACTGCTTTCGGCGGAGGTAGGAAGGAGCCGAAGCCGCTGAATCTGCTAACACCAGTCTTGACGCGCTTGGCTGCTGGTTCATCGCTCGGTGTTGCGTCGTCGGGGGCGGAGGCGGAGGGGAGGCTGATGAGGATCTTGCCGGGGTTTGCCTTGTCGACGAGCTTCTGAAAGGGCTTCTTCGTGGAAGGCGCGCTGACAGTTTTCGCAGGTGGGGCGGTCTGAGACGAGTCGTTGTCAGACTCGGAGTCGGAATAGTCTACCAGACCCATCTCGAACTGTGATGTGCGGAGTGATGGGAAACGTGTTGTGGTAGTGAGGTCGGTCGTCGTCAAAGTCACAAGGAAATTTGGGCCGGCGACATATGCGGCTCCCTGCAGCCCCACGAGGAGTGTATCCCAGAACCCTGTACCCCGCAAAAACTACCTGAACAGGGCTCAGGGGTCATCCACTGCGGGCCAGCGGGCCCGCGTTGACACCTGAGTCAGCCCTCGAGCATCACCATGCCGTAGGCTCACACTCTCCATAGGCGGCTGCGATGGCTTCTTATATACAACCCATCATGAAAGTACGGTGACATCTATCGATACTATCCTCACTATGTCTGTTATCCAGGTGGAAGAGTATGCATGCCCTTTCCTCGTGCCCCATTTGCCGGCTCCAATGGACGTGTACTGACTATGCGCGGCAGCCTGGTGTCTTATCAACTCCGAGCCAACTACCTAACCGAAGTCGCCGACGGCGTAGGAGAGCGACTGATCACCCTCAACGAGAACTTCCTTAGCTCGGCACCCTTCAAGACCGCAGGATGGCGAGCCAATCCGTCCCTGATCAAGCGGACACACTCCCCTCCAATTCCTACCGCCGTCGCGTCCGAATACTTCCAGGCTCCGCGTCGCACTGGCCTGACTCTCGAAGATGAGCCCGAAGAAGGCGGCATGCTCACCGGCCGGGGAAATGATACACTTGGTCCTGGAATCGCGACCAAGAGAAGGAGGCGCCGTGAGCAGATGGAACAGGAGGACAGCAGTGATCTGAGCGACGAGAGTGATGAGGAGACAGAGCGAGCTGCTCAGCAAATCAAGTTCGCAAAGATGCCTGTCCGCCATCGGTCAGGATCATCTCCTTTACAATCATCTACATTGCGCCAGGCAACGTCGGCCAGCTCGCCCCGACCGCCACCACGAAGAGGCTCGCAGTCTGCTTTAGAGACTGTAAAGGAGCGCGCAAGACGAGATACAGTGACCAGTAGTGAGGTGTCTTCGGAGAACGAGCTGGAAGCTGGAGGTGCCTACCAGAGAAATAGGGACGCCGCGAGAGCTGCGGCCAAGACTGTCAGAATACAGACCAACCTCAATAAGACGGACCCTTCAATAGGGATCAAGAGACAGCAGAGTGATCTGCTAGAGGAAGAGGAAGAAGACTCGGATGCGTCGGACATGTCCTCCGCCTACAACGAGAGTGTTGAGTCGACGTCGATACTTGTCGGAGACATAGAGAAACCGATGACAATGTCGCCCAGCCACCAAGTTGTTGGAACTCCGCCGCGCGATTTTAAGAGACAATCGACCATCATGAGGCGGTCTATGTTACCACCTCCATCACAAGTCATCGGCAAATTACCCCCACGAAGGCCCACCAGTACTATCAGGCCCATGAGCATGGTCGCGCCCAAGAGCTTGATCTCGGAGGCTCTGAACGCCAAGAAGACGCAGAGCGCTACACCGTTCGAGACTTTTGCGACACTTAATGGCAAGGGTGAAGCCAGCCCACTCATGATACGTATCTACACCCCATACTGCAACACTCCATCAAAGCCATTCGAGGTCCTCATTCGAAGAGTCGTGCGAGACGAGAATGGTCCTGACCGGCCTGTTCAAGTATCTGATCTCATCGGCCTTGCTCTTTGGCGGTACAACGAGGAACAGCTTCAGCCGCCTCTTCCGAAAGATAGACTCAATTTGAACTGGTGGACACTGAAAATGGTCGAAGAGGGCGGTGAAGTGGACGACGACTTTCCTCCACTAGAACGCATCAAGCCAGTTGCGCAATTCGTGACCGCTTCCAAGAACAAGAATGCGGGAGCACAACCTACAGCAAATATGCCTAGGATGGGCAGAGGACGAGCAAATACGAAGATCTACGATGACTTTGGCCTAGTGCCAGCCTCGGATGGGGAATTTGAAGCGAACAAGGCGTTGACACCACAATACTCAGAGGAAGTGGTTACTGAAACTATCGAAGAAGAGCCTTCACAGGCCGATGCGATACCAGCGGAGATCAACACAGTGCCTTCGTCCTTTGAGCCCGCGAAAGAGCGCTATAATCCTATTCTCAACACAATGTACCGTCCGGACGCAAATCTGGCAGATATGCCACGGCCGCAGGCGGTCACAACCAATACTGCACGCGGGCAGCACAAATTCCTGCGAATCCACATCATGACTGCGGATGCGCCACCGGGTCAACTGGTGACTGTCGATGTGACCACCGATATGTACATCGAAGAAGTGCTCGAGCTTGTGTGTCGAAAACGCAACTTCGACAAGAATAGTCACATGCTCAAAATTCCACACTCGGGCGCAGTGGCATTGCTCGACCGACCAGTGTCAGCCATTGGAGCGATGCAGGATCTCGAACTCCACAGGCGTCGCTTCAATGAGCCGGTACTCAGCCAGTCTCCCATTGGCCATTCCCCAGGAGGACGGATGTTGTTCTCCGAGATGAGTGTAGGGAAGAAGTCTAGCAAGACCAAGGGCATACACCCACTAGCCAAGGAGTCAGTGGCGCAAGAGGAGCTCAGCAGAAACGGCAACTACAGACGCTTTACTGTGTGGCGCAAGCAGACCATGCGGTTCGCAGGCTTGAATGAGCGCCTGTTCGTTATTGACGGCGAGTATATCCATATCTCGCCTTCGTCGAACGGGAAGGTTGTGACGGACAGCAGTAGCAAGACTACCACGGTGCACTTCAGCAACGTGATTGGCTGCAAGCTGTCCAGAAGACACCCTTCGCACTTCAAGGTACACATCTAGCTTCAGTCCCTGAATCTCAGCCTGCACATTTTGGCTAACATGACCACAGTTCGTCATCTATCGAGAGAATGAGTCCAAGCGATACGACTTCGAGGCGAAGAACTCTGAGGAAGCTGCGGACGTAGTGACAACGATCAAGCAAGGCATACCTGCTCATCAGTGAATTGTATACTGGCATGTAGCACGAAGAATTCGTCCTGCTCGAGCAGGCTCCCCGGCGACTGGTATAGAACCTGTCTGAATGTTCCCATGTATCACCGCTTCTGACCATCACACTGTCAACACCTGGCATTGCGACGCCTCTCACTTTGAGTGGAGCCGCGTTTTGTACAAATGTCGACGCTGATGGCTGATGGCTGACAGCCTTGCATTTCGCGATCCCGGGCCCACCAACAAGCAAGTTTGATGTCCTGCAAGTTTAGCAAAAGAGTCCTAGGAACAAGCTCGGCACATGAACTTGAATTGCACATCTGTTGGGTCGACAGAGGATACCATTTAGGAAGGTCGGGCGAGATGAGGATCCTCGGGCTCCGGGGCTGCTCCCAAAGCTGCCTGCAAACCCGTTCCACTCAGCACTGTTCGTCACAGTCAACTGGTGTGGATCTTGACAGCCAATGACGTGGGTTCCACCCCCAGGCTGCCAGCCAAGTCCTCAGCCGAGCCTTGTGTGGCTGATTTCCGGGGAAGACAACGTCGAAGCGAGGGTTTCTTCCCCCAAACCTGTATTGCACAAAGGAACGGGCCGCCAAAGCGCACTGCCTACGTAGAGCAATCGATAGCGCGAATAGCAATTCATTGCCTCGGCTGCTCGGGGCTCATTGTGTGTACTGCTGTTTGCTTACTAGATGGCTCGCCTCTTCGCCATTGCGGCCGTGCAACAGCCGATCCTGCTCAGCCACGACGCCATAGCTGGCACCGCATATCCGTCCACGAATATCGCCCTCTTGTGCCCAAACACGGCAGTTTGCAGCGGCCGAAAGTGCCAGAGACGTGCTATGTGCCTGCAGCCTGCCAGACTCCTGCATGCTCAGCAGGTACTTAGATGAAACCGCCACGATGACACCCCCTTACTGCGATGCCCGTCAGCCCCGCGTAACTTGCTGGGGGCTATGCGACGTGCGGCAATCTTGCCTTGTACGGCCATGATAGTTGTGGATCGTCCGAGATCGTCGTCACCGCCATTGAATCACATAAATCAGCACGCGCCCCCGACTCTGCCGCCGCTTTGATCATGATGTTGGGCTTTTTATAAGATATAAAACGTGCAGTTATTTTCGCTGCTTCACAATCCACTCACTTGAAGTCATACATTCACCACCACTTTAATACAACCGAACGCCTTGTTTTTAGACAATCACCATCTGCGAATAGTACATACCACACGTTACTCAACATGCGTTCCTCCACATTCCTCCTGGCCTTCGCTGCCGCTGTCTCGGTAGGTTTCACTCACAATGAGCATCGCCCGCCACAGCTCTCACGTTGCTAATCTCCATCTTCAGGCCCAAGACTTCGCCGCCACCACCGACACTGCCACCGACAGCCCCGGCGGCCTGCTCCAGACCGCATCCTCGGTCCTCTCCTCCATCGGCAGCGAAATCACATCGGCCGGCGACGCCGCGACTTCCGGCGCCGGCTCCGTCATTTCCGAGGCCTCATCGGGCGCCAGCTCCGTCGTCTCCGACGCCACGTCAGGCGCCGGTGTCTCTTCCCGTCTGTCCGACGCATCCTCAAACATCGCCTCCATCACTTCCGCCGCCGGCTCCCACATCAGCAGCCTTACCGAAGATGCTGCGTCGCGCGCGAGCAGCATCTCGAGCGTGTTGGCGACCGCAACCGGCAGCGTCGCTAGCAGCTTGAGCTCGGATCTTGCGGGCGTTCAGTCCACCTTGAGCTCCAGGATCAGCAGCTTGGAGAGCAGCGCGACGGCTGCGGCGACGAGTGTGGCGAGCGACACGAGCAACCCTGCTGGGCCGGCGCGGACGGCTGCGGTGGGCATGGGTGCTCTGTTTGGCGGTGCGGTTGTTTTCGCCAATCTGTAGATGGGATTGTGGGAGTGAGCGTTCTAGTTTGAGGGAGGTTCGAATGGTCAAGAGCACTATACTATTTAATAGATCAGACTCCATAATGTTCTGTCCTTGTTGCCGTGCCTATCTCGCAGAACAACTTTATGTGTGTGTGCAGCCGCCCCTTCATGCCAACGAGGGCGACGTACCATTACTTTTGCACATTGTTCGTGGTACGATCACGACCAATTACTAGCTGAGCCTCGAGTGAGATTAAGTTGATGTACCCATAAGTGGCCACCTCCCCTAAGTGGCCACCCCTGAAATCCCTCACCGCCATCCCAACTACTCAACTAAAGAAGAGAATTTCTCACTCAATTTTTATCCGATCAACTTCAAAACTTCAACACTTCTTTATCATAACCTCATGAAGTCGTATACAGAAGATCAGATTGCTGAGGCACTTGCGGCTATTCAAAACGGCACATCAGTTCAACAGGCCTCGAAAGAATGGGCCATTCCAAGAACCACACTTCGCCATCGAATATCTGGGAAAACTACCAAGCCAAATCGCCCACGAATCAAGGCAAAGACTCTCGATCTATCAAGAAGACCGATTAGCCAGTTGGGTCCTTTCTCAAGCCGATCTAGGCCTTCCACCAACCCATCAAGATTTACGGATCTTTGCGGAAAGAATCCTCCGAACCCAAGGGGACTCAACACAACTAGGAAAGCGTTGGGTTACCTCTTTTTTGAAGAGGAATCCAAGGCTTAAGACCCAAAGAAGCTTCCGAATGGACTCAAAGAGAGTCAATGGGGCCACGACTCAAGTAATTAAGTCTTGGTTCTCCTTCCTAGCACTTCCAGAGATCCAGAAAATTAAACCTTCAAATAGGTGGAATATGGATGAAGCTAGTCTTATTGAAGGCCAAGGGGACAACGGCTTAGTCATTGGAAGTGCTCAATCTAAGTCAGTTAAAAGAAAAGACTCTGGGTCTCGCCTTTGGACTTCCTTCATTGAGTGTATCTCGGCCAGTGGCCAGTCCCTTCCTCCACTTGTTATTTTCAAGGGAAAGTCAGTACAACAACAGTGGTTTCCTCAACAAATGGACTTATATAAATACTGGCTATTTACAGCAACAGACAACGCATGGACTAGTAACTTAAAGGCACTTGAATGGCTTCAAAAAGTATTCATTCCATGGACTCAACCAACAGACTCAACAGAGAGGCGACTACTCATCCTAGATGGTCACGGCAGTCATATTACCACTGAGTTTATGTGGTAATGCTACCAGAATAACATACTACTGTTGTATTTGCCTCCTTATATGTCCCACGTCCTTCAACCCCTTGATCTAGGGGTCTTTTCGTCACTTAAACGGTCCTATCGAAAGAGACTCAATTAACTACACTAATGGGAGGAATCAACAACTGCTGGAAAGAGGGATTTCCTTGAAAACTATCGACTTTCGAGACTAGACGGTCTTGCTAGTCAAAATATCAGATCTGGGTGGAAAGAGACTGTTCTTTGGCCCGTGGCACCGAGTAAGGCACTGTTGAGCCCTTTGCTATTGGACAATAGTATCAAAAGGACTCAAAATGATACTCAAAAGACCCCAGGGGAGTTGAAACGGGCTGAATTTACACTACTAAAGGTGTTAGATATGCAACAAACGATCTGGTCAACGCCACGGAAGTCTCGAGATCTGAGGGACCAGATCGACTTATTCAACAAGGACAGTCTGGCTAATCAAACGTCACGAAATCTCTTCGGAAAAGTTACAAGAGGCTTTGACGAGAAGGATCTGTTATTAGCACAAGCCCTGAAGAGGATTGAGGTGTTGGAAGCCAAAGTTGTAACTAGTCAGCCACAAAAGAGAAGGAAGGTTGAGTTAAGTCCGAATTCCAAGTTCGCCACGATTGATGATATAATGCGCGCCCAACAGGAGGTTTCCGGGGCTATAAATAGTGTCATTGAAGAGAACAAAGCCGAAAGTATAGTTGTGGAAGAGGACTGTATTATAGTTGCTTAATTGAGTTAGTTATGTTATGTTGAAGTTAGGGGGTGAGAAAAGTGGTGAGTATTTCAGGGGTGGCCACTTAGGGGGGGTGGCCACTTATGGGTACATCAACTTAATACATGCACTAACATTAAGTTGGCAGGGCCGAAGGAGCCGACCACTCATCACCCTGTACTGGAACGAGAGATGATCATGCCTCCACGCTTCGCGATACTGTGTGTCGGTGCACTTAAAGTGATCCCACTGATAGAGTTTGCTCTACCGAATGGTATTCCATTGGCTCTCATTTCGCTCCTTTGTGAGACTGACTATTCATGGCAGCATCTCACAAAACCGCTTTGCATGTGCAGTGCATCATCTTGTGTTCCATTGGCCTATCTTCACAGGCAGTATAGCCCGTGGAGCCATACACCTCTGCTTGGACGGGAAACGACTTGATACTTTAATGTACTCGGTACGCTCAACCCGAGTCACACGCGTAATCCTTGAAGTGTGAGCTGCAAAATTCCTTTGCACAGCTGCCTATTTACGCTGAAACGTCTGAGACAGCGCTATAGTTCTCATTGGATGTAAGCATTGCTTCAGCTGAGGGTATGTATTATCCTTCACAAGCACCAGCTATGAAGCTTCGGAAGTAGGTGTGCTTGCTACAGGATAGTGCTGATGGAGGATGCAGTAGGGTGGCATGGCGGCTGATATTGTATCACTGCCAAAAAAAAACAAAAAAAAGAAAAGAAAAAAAGGTTGTACATGTTAGAGAGGGCAATGTGCTTATTAAAAGCACCAAATAGAAATAAATGAACATAATAACGACGTGAACCTGTCTCAACGCAAAACCCTCAATATCCCAATTTGATCCGGACCAGCACAAAGGCCTTTAACTGAAAGTCCTTCACCTAATGCATTTTGATTGGCCTTATATGAACGATGTTGGGCAGTAGTGATTCCCTTGCACTAGTTGCTCTGATAATCGCTGTAGTATCCCTCTTCGTTGCGGTATGGCAATTCGCCCAGGCTCTCCTCACCACAGCCGATGGTTACAGGTACTGTCAGCCATCGGTGGTGGGCGCATGGTCAAGACTCCGGTACTGAAAGTTTCACTTGTCGGAACTTCGTGGAGAAGTACGCTTCGAGACTCCGTTCATCTCCTTGTCCGACACCCTGCAGCCCGACGAGCTCGCCGTCCGCACTCAAGCGGCTCATTGTCTGCGCCTGAGCTCGGAGGACGCAGAGAAACGTCATCTGGCCACCGATGCCGGATTTGTTGGGCTATACGATGATGCGAGGATGCGACACCCAGATATGGTTTCGTGGCTTTGTCTGCTCGATACGCTGGACAGCCTGCAGCAGCTTCACCTTGAACAGTTGGGGTGTCCGAACGCATCTGTGATGATTCCTTCAAACATCGCTGCAGGAGACATGCACAAGAACATCTAGACCGAAAAGCCATCAGCATCAGCTTCTCACCCTTTCCAAGCGGTCACTCAGTACACGCCCCCACCAAGAGTCAGCCTGTGCAAGATCACCAGCAAAAAGTGGTCGTGGGACCTTATGCCTCCAGACGTGGTGCGGCCCCCTGCCTCAACCGACCTTGGCACTATCATCGTGCTCGGGCACAGACTCGGCATGAAATTCCAGGAGATGAAGCCCAGTGAGGGCCATGTACAGGCGGAAGGCTCCGGCAGCAGTCTACTCTCTAGTGGCTTCAGGGGCTTGGGCATTGTGTTGCAATACACGTGCGATAATTCCCAGTGCCCGCCACTGAGGCGAAAGACGCAAGATCTGCTTATTCCTGTCAGCGCAGCGGACAAGATGGGGTTTGGCATCATACCCAGTGAGCCGTGGATGAACATCGACGTGGACGTCTCGCTGTGTCGCTGCACACGCGCGGACGTAGGCCCTTTGCAGGTCGTCAAAGAAATGCAAAGAATGGGAATCGGTCAGAATGTGATCGAAAGATACCATGAGGATCACAGCGCTGGACTGAGAGAGGGGCTCGGAAACCTACCAGGCTTTATCAGCCCATGGTTGACGCCTTCTGGTTCAAATTTGAGGGCTGTCATTGATCCATTCCGGGGTAGTGCCCTTGCCAAGTGCTGTCTCATGGCCATCGAACGCAGCCAAATGGGCAGATGGATCTGCACAGAAACTGTCCGGTCGGCAACAGAAACTCCTCGCAGGCTTCGGCTACATCGGTGAAATCCACGAAAGGTACACAGCATCGAACCGGGACGATCTCCCCAAAGACGAGAGCCAACGAATTTGCGATCGCTTGCACAGCATCCACAAAGATGCGACAGAGCACCTTGAAAATTTCAACGCCACGATAGGGAGAGGGAGGTTATATAGAAAGCTGGTGGCGTCACACATCACGACGAACACGCAGGCTTGGAAATCAGCGAGCGAGCCGTCGGACTTAAAGCCCGGCAATACGCCGCAGCTGTTCTTACGAAACCTGGACCGCACACGAGCCGACCTTCGCAGTAGGATACCGATGGTATTGAAGGATGTTCCTGACCAAGTATTGAACGATGCTTGGTGGACTATGATGTTGCGCGCTTGTGCTTGGTCCACGCAACGTATCCTGCTTGGTAACTATCCGCCTGTACCAAGTCATCTTTATGGAAGTATAGCAGCTGGGTACATAGCGTAGGCCTTTACTGTGTCTCTCATGGGCACCGCTATGTGTTACGCCGGGGCAAATTGGAGCTCTTGTAGGCATTGTTAGCTCCGGAATTAGAAAGGAGGCAGGAGGGACAGATTGCTCGAGCACGCAACGAAGTTTACCTACCAGATATTGACCATAACGCAATGAAGACACAAGTTAGGAACCATCGGAATTTTTACAAATCATGCTCGATGCCACTTCAGGCACCTTCGGCTCGATTCTCGCCCAACATATACGCTGCCGTGCCCTTTGCTCCTACCCCTGGGGTACCGTACCAGATCCGTGCAAGAATGCACAGATCCATCCCATTTCTACGTGTTCCGGGCGCGTTTCCGGTATCATAATAGCACATGACAAGAAGCAAAACCCACACCCTGATTAGCACATTCAGTACTGAGCACAGGCCTCTCGAAGAAGACTCGTTTCACACAACAATGACCCTCCCTACCTCGGCGCTTGCCCCTCTACGAATTCCAGTGCGTCTTCCGTGTCGTAGCAGCCAATAGCCGACGACTTGTTGCGGAAGGTCACGCCGTAGCACTTGTCTGCAACGTGCACAATCTCCGGCCGGAAAGTCGTGCAAATGAATTGCGTGCCGGCCTCTTTGGAGAGAGACTGCAGCAGCTCTGCCACAGCCGTTCGGTATTGAGCATCCAAATTGGCGTCGACTTCGTCGAAGATGACAAATGGACTGCTCTCTGCGCTTTGCAGGGCGAAGATCAAGCAGAGGGCACACAAACCTGTTGCTCGTTAGCATGGTGTGGTCAGAATGTGGAAGCTGAGAATGACTTACTCTTTTGTCCACCACTGAGTTGCTGAATCTTCTGCTGCTCATCCATCACCTTTGAGTTGAACGAAACGCTGATGCTAACACCGATGTAGTTCTCGTAGTTGCTCTTGTTCTCCTCGTCCGAGTCTTCGCCGCCGCCGCGCCCTTTATCCGCCTTGCGCTCGATGCGCAGGCGGCCGTGGCCGGCGGGAACAAGGCGCTCGAAGATTTCGGCAAAGTCCTTGGAGACCTGCTTGAAAGTCCGCTCGACAGCCTCGTCCTTGCGCTCGTCAAGATGTGCAATGAGCTCCTCGATGGATTCTTGTGAGGCGTCAAGTTCCTGCCGTCGCTTGAGCAGCTGCTCCTGCTGGGTGGTGAAGCTGTTGTACTGCTCAAAGGCCTTCTTGTTGACATGTTTGTACTTCTTGAGTTTGTCATTGCAGTTCCGCAGCTTCTTGTGGATGTCGTTTGACTTCAGCTTAACAAATTTGTTGAAAGCCTCATCCGGTAGCACGCCCAGATCGCGGATGTTCTTGGCAGACTCTTCGATCTCACTCGTGATGAGATGCTTCCTCTGCGCGCTTTTCTCGATTCGCTTCTGGTGCTTCTCAATCTGTCGTGCCAGCTCCTGGAGTTGCTGCTGTTTGTTTTCTATCGAAGTCTCGACCTCTGAAATCTGGGCGCCGATCTCCTCGGCTTGAGCCTCGTTCTGCGCAAATTTCTTCTCGATGGACGAAACGGCCTTCTGGATTTTCTTCAGTTCTCTCTGTGCGTCAGCGTAATTATTGCCCCCATCAGCAGATGAGGACGCCTCGAAGGCCAGGCTGCTCAGCTGGTCTTCCTTCAGACGCAAGTTCTGCCGAAGATCTGTCTCCAATACAGCCTTTCGTGTCCCTATTTGCCTGCGAGCCTCGGCTGCCTCGTTCCACTCTTTCTGGAGCTGCTGTGACTGCTCACCGAGCTCCTCCAGCTGCTGCTCCTCATGTGCGTTGAGGGCCTTCTTGAAGTCCGAGGCCAGCTCCTGCTCCAAGTTCTCCAGCGCGCCACCAAATTGCTGCATGTTCTGGTCTACTGCATCCCGTCTCTTGATTGCTGCATCCAGATGGTCGCGAGAGCGCTCCAGTTGAGCTTGTCGCTGCCTCAACTCTGACTTGAGGGGCTCTAGACCACCATCTGCTCTGCGTAATTGGTGATCTGCTTTTTGCAGATCCCCAAGAGCCTTGGTGATTTCCTGGTCTTTGCGATCCATTTCTGTTCGAGTCTCTTCAACCTTATCTAAGATCTCCTCGTATTTGGCGCGCCACTCGTTGACTGCGGCGACGGCCTCCAACCGTGACTTGCGCGTGTCAATGAATCCACCCGAAATGACACCACGCTTGTTGATGATGTCTCCATCGGATGTGATGCAATCGACATTGTGACTCCTGGCGTATTGTCCACCACTCTGCAGGTTGCTGGTCACCACCATTTTGCCAAACACTTGTTGGAAGGCGTCATCGAATGCTTCGTCGTACTCGATTTTGTTGATCAAGGGAACAATGTCGTTGGCCCGCGGGAAATTTACCTTTCTTGGCTTGAGTTGGGCGAGAGGCATGAAGGTGATACGACCTCCTTGTCTTTTGTACAACTCTGTGGCTAGTGCGCTTGCTGTATTCTCGTTGTCGACGACGTAGTGAAACAGACTGGTACCGGCAGTTTGCTCAACGGCGATGCGGTAAGCCTCTGGGACTGTCATCAATTCTGCCAACGTACCGTATGCGCCTGGAATATGTCTGTCTCGTTTGATTTGTCGTAGAGTGGCCAAACCTCGTGCGGTACCGTGGTCCATGGCATGGGAAAGCTCCCGCTCGGCGCGGTCCCTCTCGTCTCTAACCTTGGCGAGAACAGTGTCAAGCTTGTCATCTTCGCGGCGCAGCTTTTTCCTCTCCTCGTTCAAATTGTCGTATGTCTCTTGTGCTTGAGCAAATTGGTCAATCAGAGTTTGTCTGCCACCACCCCAGCTCTCAAGCTGCGCGCGAAGGTCTGTGATAGACTGCTCCATGTGTTGTATGGACGTCTTGACATTGTTGACCTCCTCTTCGGCATCAAGAAAGACTGACTTTTGCTTGGCAACAGTCAGATTCAACTCGTTGACCTCCTTTTGGAGAAATGCGTCTCGTTCAGCACGAGTTTTGAACTGTGCACCGCGGCTTTGCTTGTTGAGCAGGCGTGTCCTGCTATTCTCGGAGGTGTCTAGTGATCTCTTGGCGTCCGCCTCAGTCTGTTTGCGTTTTTCAAATTCAGGAGTGAGCTTCTTAAGCTCAGCCTCCTTGGACTTGATCGCTTTCCTGACTGCCTCTAGCTCCGCGTCGTGCTGTCTCTTGGCCTCATCCCGCGAAGATTGGCTGTCTGCGAGACTCTTGGCCTTGAGCTCCGCGTTCGCCCGAGACTTTGCGGCATCGCGCCGGTCCTCCTCAAGTTGGCGACGTTCGACCTTGAGTAGATTCAGATTTTGCTGCAACGTGCCGAGTTTGCCTTCCAGGCCTGCAATGGCCTTCTCGCCCCGCGTGAAAGCAACGCGCTGATCTGAGTCGTTGTCGCCGCCGTCCTTCATTGCTGCCTCGAGCTCCTCGAGCAGTTCCTCGGCAGCGGTTTGTTGTTGGTAATAGTACGCGTACTCTAGACACCTTCGTTCCCTATCAGCATTCTGGAATCCTCGAAGCTCCTCTTTCTCCTCCTCCAACTCGCTCAAGCGTTCCTTGATGTAGACCAGCAGCTCGTCGATCTTCTCTCGTTTGTTGTTCGTGTCGGTCATAATCTTGAGAGACTCTGCGCGCTTGTCCTCGTATAGCTGGGTGCCCGCGATTTCCTTGAGCAGGTTCAGCCGGTCCTTCTCCTTCATGTTCGTGAGGGCCGTCACGCGTCCTTGGGGCACGATGTAGAATGGATTTGTTCGCGAGAATCCAGCAGTGTCCAAGAGTTGCGTGACCTCTTTCTTCGACCAGACTTTCTTGTCCACAGAGAACTCATCCTTCTTGTGCCCGATCGTCCGTCGGATGGCAACCTCGTCCTCGTCGACGGTCGTGAACCGTCTATGTGGCTTAGAGTTGTCGAATATTACCTCGACATATGCGGTGGCGACGGCTGAACCGGATCCTTCGTGAAGCAGTGCGGCGCGCTCCTCGCGACTCAGGTTGTTGTAGGCGTCGCTCAGCACGAACCGGATGGCTGCGAAGAAGTTGCTCTTTCCAGATCCATTCCGGCCGACAACCACGTTCGTTCCGGGAGAGAAGGGCTCGATTATGGTCTGGTCCTTGTAGCTGTTGTAACAATATCAGCATGCGATGGGGCCGACGCGTCGTTCTTTCGGCGGTCCCAAGCCGTACCTCTTGAAGCCCTGGATGATGATCTGCTTGATGTACATCTTGCCGTTCAGCGCTGCAGCGCGATACAGCTGCGGGCGCCGAATTCACCAATTCAATTGAGGATATGGCGTGAAGACTGAAGTGCGTCGTGGGCGCGAGACTTAATCGTGGTGGGGTGCTCTGAGAAATATTGCCGAGAGTTGCTGATGCTTGCAATCAAAGAACGCGCTGAGGCGCGTAAGGACTAGGTAATTCCGTCCGATTAACATGCTTAGTAAGCAGGATGACAACCTAATACAAATCCCAAGACAACACCCAATTAGGTTGTCTTTATACTACTATGTAGCCAATAATTTGTTAAATGGAGGCTTTTTAGCACAGTTATAAGTAGATAGCAAGTATATTAATCTCTTAATTATACTTATACTATTTTTGAAGTATCAATTCAAGGAACTATATGTTCTTCTTACAATGTGGTACACTAATATTCTTGTATGAGTTACTTTAACGTTCATTGTTCATAGATATTGCTCTGCAGTACTGAATTGGTATGCAGAGATGGCAGGTCCTGTATGGATTGGTTTGCCCCAGCTTCTTAGGTTATTTTGCATATAGTACTGACCCTACCCAGGATAGCACAGAGCTCTGCCGCTCTGCGAGCGTCCAGCCTTGATCGATGGGTGGCCCAGTACCTGCGTCTCTCACGCGTCGCCACCCCTGGCGTCTCTGATACCTAGAGTGCCAGAAGTGTCCATGCAGTTGGTTTTCCACGAGGCAGGCGCTTAAATCCGCATGCTGGCGTGATATTGCCATCATCCCTGGGGCGTTGTTTGCAGCCTCCAAAGCCAGCCCATTTAGAATGGCTATCCCTTCTCCACTCTTCACCTCTCATGTTTGGAAGGTTAAACTTTTCTTTCCAGTCATTATCTGTGCTGCTTCCTGAAGCCTCACAATCTTGATGGCTGATCTCTATACAGCGGACACTGTCTCCGGTGATGTTACGTCTTACATGGCCTTTACAACTGTATTCGCACCTCCAGAATCTTGCACGTCAATCTTCCGACAAGAAGACCCGATTTATGTGGTCTATGATCCTGTTTATGGGATCGACATCAATAGCCATATTATCTGTCAACCTCCAGCCGTTACCACATGGTGGAATCAAGATGCACTTGGAAACGCTGCGTCAGACCACACCGCCGTGTCAAATGGCCCTTTGACATGTCCGAGTACAATGGCTACATCTGTGAAAAGTTTCTCGAGTACTGCAGCAATGTTCTGTCCTCCGTGAGTGACAAAGCAAACGCGGGAAGAATGGCTGCTGGCGTGTTCGGTGGACTAATGTGATTTATTAGCGGTTACTACCTGACAGACGGCGAGCCAGGCAAGGTGGTGGGTGCTTGCCTGTCAGACGTCACGAGCGGATTTCCTGGTATATTTGCATATACCGAATTCGGCTCCGTCTGGTCGGTTATGACAACTACTGTATCGGTGGACTCGTCGACCATAGGAGCGATCGCCATTGTGGGCTGGAATATCGAACAAGCGTCGGCGACCAGCACATCGAGTTTGTCCTCCACAAGTTCAACTTCGCCAACTACCACGCCGACCAGTTTCTCTACACTATCAACTATATCCAAGACTTCTATACCCTCACCTACATCCACGAGCGGGTCCACGCCCCGCCTGGCGACTGGTACTGCTATTAGAATTGGGGTGAGCGTCGGGCTGAGCCATCCAAAATTCCAACGTACCTAAGTGCAAACATAATAAGCACAAATCATTCCAGCTTTCATAGCTGTCTCCATTCAAGCCCATGCTAAGACTTCAGATCTTTCGATCTACAGACATGTTCAAGGCTTGAGCAACGTGCCTCCAATGAAACGCGTTCGCCCCCAGGTGACATCGCGGACGAGTTCTCCTGGAGTTGCAAATCAATCCAATAATCCTCTTTGAACTCATTTGCATCTCGTAATTCGATGGCTCACATTTCCATGGGCGGCTGCAGCTTTTGCGCGTGAAGATCGGGTATGAGGGCCAAATGCAGTGAAGAAGCCGCAACATAAGTACAGGAGTGTCCAAAGATGTAAGTAAGGAGCAACTTCCACACTATCGGTGATGGACGCGCAGACTCCAACCATCTTTTGAGACTTTATTCACATTGCCAGATCAGAACGCGACAGCTTTCGTAAGAATGGTACCAGTTTTACCGCACATGCTTCCACAAACAATTTCAAAGATAGAAAAGGCGTCGAAGGGCTTCTCATGCAGGCAGACGGGCCGAATAATACAAAGCAGCCCGAGATGTTTCGGTGAGCCTGTGTCCAAATACTAAAATCCGACTGTCTGGGTCGCAGATGCGCCCGGGTGGTGTGTAGTCTCCACGCCGGTGGCCGAAGTGATCACTGATGCATTGCATGGAACTTCATGGTGTAGCTGACCTGTCATTGCTCCGCAATCTGTCCGGTACAATCACCAACTTAATACCCATGCACTTGTTGATAGTCTCAGCTGTGCCGTTGCTTCCACAGGACGCCTGCGCTTTGCGTGCCGCGCGCCTGACTTCCTTGAAGCCGGCGACTATTCTGCTAATATTATTTTCTCAAATTTCGGCCCGCGGTCTCCAAGGTTCTATGACATCTAACATTCTCTCCCGTTTCAGGTACTCACCTGTGCAGTCGCACTTTACATTTGCCTCAGAGACTTCTTGGAAATTCTCCATATCTGACACGGGCCATTTACAGCAACATGGCGACCCGGAACGCCCGCAAGAAGGTGCCCAGAAAACCTCCCAGTAGTTCAAGTAGCGACTCTGGATTTTTTCTCAAGAGGTTTGGCTTGAGCAATGACATCGTGGTCACTGTCATCATGGGCATTTTGGCTCTCAATGTGGCACATTTCGGGTACTTCAGAGATACCCCTATCAGTGTCTCTCGTTACTTTCCATCATCGGTCGACTGGAACCAAAGACGAGAATCGGTAAAAGACGCTTTCGTAGGGAGCTGGGAAGGCTACTTTCGGGATGCTTGGGGTATGTTCTTCTCTCTTCTCTGTAGACTCACTTGTCTCTGGAAGGTCTCTCTGGAAGGTCTCTCTGGAAGGTCTTTCTGGAAGGTCTTTCTGGTGGCTAACGGGGAATTCTGTGATTGTAGGTAAGGACAGCTATCACCCAGTGTCGCGCACCGGTTCGCAGATGAGCCCGAATGGTCTTGGATGGATAATCGTCGACAGTTTAGATTCTTGTAAGCCCGTACCGAGAACTATGACATTTCTCTAGTCACGAGATGCTAATGCAATTCCACTACAGTGATGTTGATGAATTTGACATCCGAGCTTGCAGAATGTCGCAAGTGGCTGCATCGAAACTTGACGTGGGACCAGGATCAAGAAGTCAACACTTTCGAAACCACGATTCGCATGCTAGGTGGGCTGCTCTCAGCTCACTATCTATCCCAGCAACTACCGGAAGCCTCCTCTCGCCGTGACTACATTTATCTTCAGAAGGCTCAAGACCTAGGAGATCGACTGCTGTCTGCGTGCACGTCCCGTTCTGGTATACCATACGCCAGTGTCAACCTTCGAAAGCAAGTCGGGGTCCCGTCTCACGCTGATGGAGGAGCAAGCTCTATGGCCGAAGCGGTTACAGTCCAACTGAAAATGAAATATTTGTCATACCTCACTGAAGACGAGTCATACTGGCGCAGGTCAGAAGCAGTGCTCAAGGTCCTAGATGGCAATGCCGCACAAGATGGACTCTTACCCATTTTTTTTCATCCAGAAACAGGTCGATTTATGACAAGAGAAATACGTCTTGGAAGTCGAGGAGACTCGTACTACGGTGAATACGCCTCTTCAAACTTCATCTTACCCACACCCGACTCATTCTTGCTAACCGACGACAGAATATTTGATCAAGCAGCATCTGCAGACCTCAGAGCCGATATATCTCGAGATGTGGGATGAGGCTTTGCGCGGAATTCAGAAGCATCTCGTAGTAGACACGCAACACTCCGGATTGAAAATTGTGGCTAAGCTGCCGCAGGGCATTGGAGGCGAAGTATTGCCGAAAATGGACCATCTTGTTTGCTTCCTCCCCGGGACGATTGCGCTTGCTGTCACCGGAGGCTTGACCCTCGAACAAGCGCGAAAAAATGATGATTGGAGCGCCGAGAAGGAGGAGCAAATGACTCTGGCGCGTGATTTGATGAAAACCTGCTGGGGGATGTATGCGGTCACAGAAACAGGTCTCGCCCCTGAGATTGCATTCTTCAACGTTGCCCGCCCCAGCAACGGTAAAAGGGCGAAGTCCACAGAACGCCTCTCTTCGTGGAAGAAAGACTACATCATCAAACCGTTAGATGCCCACAACCTACAACGCCCAGAAACTGTGGAAAGTTTGTTCATGATGTGGCGCATTACGGAGGACCCGATCTACCGAGACTGGGGATGGAAGGTATTCCAGGCGTTCAAGGAGCATACGTCCGTCGGCGACGCGTGTACTTCGGTCAATAACGTCAACGCAGTGCCACCCGTGTGGCGAGATAATATGGAAAGCTTCTGGCTAGTAAGTGCACACGTTGGTGCCTACACTTTAGTGACCACTCAATCTGACTCTCGAGCAGGCCGAGACTTTAAAATACCTCTACCTACTTTTCTCGCCGACAGATTTCTTCCCATTAGAAGACATTGTATTCAACACCGAAGTTCATATCTTCCCCCGGTTTCACGAAGACAAATTGGGGACAGGATGGCGGCGCAACTGGGCTGCAAGCTGAAGAATGGTCCGTCTCAAGGTTGGAAAGGCGTAAACGTTTCGATGTTTGAATGCGGATCCATAACGTGGATGTGTAGAGTAGCGTAATTCATTATGTATCAAGTAGACTTCTCAAAATGTTGATCATCGGAAAGTAGACGACGCCCTGTCGTGCGACTCCAATTTGAACACTCGCTGGCAAGGCCCTAAATTCAGATGTCCCACGGGTAGCAGGAATTATTGATGGGGACAATGAGAATAGTTCCGAGGTTGTTACGGTCTGCAGCCTGGTCAGTCTGGTCAAGCTTGGCGGCTGGATCAAATTGTTGGAATCAGATATCCGGCAAGAAGTCATAGCAGACAGCGAGCATTTAGCTGCGCCCGTCTGGCAACTACTACGGGATGTATATGTAGCCATGCAGTTCCGGGTCAGCACTTGCGTGGGTCGCTCGAGGAAGTTGGATTTGTGGAGATATTCGAAGACAGGACTGCCGTTCGGATGGGTCCAAGACGGACGAATGCCGCGATTAGAATTAAGAAGGCTAGGTTGGTTTATAGAATCTGGAATACTAACGTACTTCATGAGGTATCCAGAGCGTGATATTGCAGTGTCATTTTTGTAATGCTGCAGTACTAGTGACTGACCGAAGTGTTTGACCGGGCTCACTTGCAAATTAACCATGTCAAGGCTAGGATAGTAGAGGATATCAGACGTGTCAAGAACATTGGGGAAGAAAGGAATACATCATCTATCACTTGTTGTACCCTTTTGCCAATGCATCAATTGGCATCCACCTTATTCTTGATAGTGTTGAGGTACTGCTTCGCCCCCTCCAAGTCCAGACCGAAGGCCAGTCGGAACATTTCGCATACCAGAGCCTCGTCGTTCTCCTCGTCCCCGCTAACTCTCTCTATACAAGCATGTATGCGAGACTCTGGTCCATTGAGTGCATCGGTAACGGACCTTGCAACGGGGTGCCCTGTCTGCGCCATCTCTTCCTCAGCCTGCATCATCTTCTCCTTGTACATCTTCTGAGCCTTGACTTGCCGCGACACATTGCCGTACGCAAAGTGCCCTAGGGTTCTGAGTATTTCCTCCAATTTTGCATCTGAGCTGGTGAGAGGGAAAGGCATGGGGTACTGGTTGATCTGCTGTGGGGCTGTCTGAGCGAACTCCCAATCGATTACCGCTCGGAGGTTGAAGTTGTCATCCACAAGAATGTTTTGCGCTCCCATATCCATGAACGTTATAATGACAAGTTTGTTGCTCAAGCTCTCTTCTTCCTGGCAAGCTCTTATATACCTTGCCTTGGCAACCTCCTTGAAGTATGACAACGTGTCTAAGAAAGGTCCGGCGTGCTCCAAGCCTTCCATGGCTGCACAAGACAAGGGTTTGAGCTTGGGATCCGCGATAGGCGACGTGGCATTAATTGATCCAATGGCAGGAAATTTGAATGAAGCTATCGCCACCTGTGCGGCAGTCCATTGCCTAATGATGTGCTCTTGGATTTGGACCTGTTGATAGTCAGTCCAACAGTGATTGAACGCGACCTATAGGGGCAGATAACTTTTCACCGGAAAATAAGTTCCAGCCAACAAACGTAAGATTCCAAGTGTATCCGTGACCGATTTGAGCCCTACTGCGCAATAAATTATCTATCCAGAAGCCTGATCCAGCCCAAACGGGGAACTATGTACAGTGGTTCTCCCAGAAATAGCATGAGACTCAGACCGGAAAATATATGCTATTCTAGGGAGCTATATTATTCATGGTAACGATCAGGGACGGGGTCCCCCCCTGAGCACGGGCCATGTTCATAAAAAGGAAGTCATCCAGCACAGCCACATCCAACCTCAGCATAGCCAGATTCACCCCCCCCCCCCCCAGCAGATAATACTCAACACCTAAATTTAAGCTGGGAACAAACAAAATGTCACCCAAAATGCTACGGCGCCCCCCCTTAAAAATGACATATCTCAAAAATAAATAGAATATTCAGATTTATGCTATTCATCACCAAAAAAGTAGTCAGACCGGAAAATATATGCTATTTCATGGCACATTCTTAATTTTGAGTTGCGACTTGAAGCTTCCAATTCGCTACGCTTATCGCCGTCGAGTTCAGCATATGGAGAGAGAGGATCTCGGGAACAGTGGAAGGGAGATTAACGCACTTGTCTGGCTTGGAAAGAGGGTTTGACTCACAGAATCATTTATGTTGACCACTGATGCATACAGTGGTTCCCCAAAAATAGCATGTCTGGGAATAGCATATTCCCCTCAAGAGAATTTGACTGGACTCACGCCGTTATACTTCTTCGTCTGAAGATGGGATCGAAATCCGCAGTCCCGCTATTGACCATAGTGACCTCCACATTATTTTTCTTGAGCGCCGGATACTCGGACTTGCTCCAAATCTTGTTTGGGTCAATCGTATCTCCCTCTTTGATGAGTAAGTATGCTCTGCCAGTGCTTGCAAGTGCCAACGCTTCGCTCACGTGCGGAATGACCAATTCCTGCTCACACTCCTTTCCACCACACTCATCAAGCCATTTGAAATAGCCAATTTCCTGAATTGCTATGCTGGGCATGGAGATACTTCCAAAGTACCCGGCATCGATCGGCGTCTTCTGTTTGGCTAAGGCTGCTGCAAGAGCACGGGCATTCTGTGTGTTGGCCGAGCCTGTGTAGAAGATGTGGACATCGTGCTTGGAGTTTTCCTTGACCCACGTTGCCATTACAGTAAATGCTGGACATTTCGCATTCTTCTGCGCGGCACAAGTGTTGTCTGCGCGCTTGAGCACAAAACTGAGAGCGGTTGCTTGGTCCGTAGTAGTTCCAGCGGGGAGTGCTATGGCGGAGCTTGCAAGAGCAAGACCAGATGTCAGAATAGACAAGAAGTGCGTGATGAAGTCGTTGATTGAGGGTCAGGCGTGTGTGATATGAAGGTTTCGAGGTTGAATTCAACCGGCGAATAATTCGGAACGAGGATATTGATCTGAAGATACTTGAAGTCTGCGGCGATGCGATTTGATAATGAGTCCTGATCGGCCCTCAATAGAATCCAGGTTACGGGCTTGTTGAAGACACTTGCATAATTAAGTACATGAGACTTGGCAAGTTCCCGCCCGTCACTCCTTGTCGGTGAAACCCCATGATCATTTTTTTCTGTTTTTTATTACTCTTATACAGCCTTCAGGCTATGAAGAGATACAGTGTGTGGACAAATCTCTATCCCCGGGATCCACCCTTCCCACATAACGCGTTTTGACGCGACGGGTACCCACCATTGTTTTTCCTCCTTTACACATCTTTTTGTATGGCTACCTTTCGTCAATTTGGTCAGGAACTGTCCGTCAACCGTCAAACTAATGGGGAATTTAGTCCTGCGGCTCGTGCAGCTATCACAACGGGTCATCTTGCCGGCATATAAACAGCCATACTGGTAGCCGATTTCAACGTAAAAGACCGCTCTACTATCGACAAGATTCTCAAGCGCGCCACAATTAGCCACACCACTAATACACCTCCTAGAAAGAAAGGATATTATAAAACAACCTTTTGGCATAGAGTATAGGCTCTGCTTTTTATCCGCCAAGTACCCTGAATACTCCTATAAAGCGCTGGCAAAAGCGGCGGACCTCAAGAGCTCTGGGAAGACTGTGAGGCGCACTCTTCACTGCTATGGCCGAAATAAGTGGAAGAAAGTGGGGAGGATCTTGTTAACTAATGCTAACGCTCTCTAATGCCGTGAATGTTGTACGTTATGGCTCAAAACTCCGGCTAGAATCAAGCAGTTAATAGCGGCCATATTTAGCGACGAATGCACTATCCAGAACAGCCCCTTCAACCCAGGTCAATTCGTAACCAGATTGTCAACTTAACGTTATGAAAGATGGGAAGTCGAACTAACAGCTCACTCGGGGCCTTGGATTAGTCAAATGGTGTGGGGGATGATCTGGCTGGACGGCGATGAAGCCGGATAGTCGAGTTTGATCTTTTGCAAAGGAGATCCGGATGCAGAACACCAAGGAGTTTCTGCAAAAAGCTATCAAACGGTCCTAGAGGAAGGATTGATACCGCTTTATAGCGCTGGGGACTTGTTTATGCAAGATAACGCCAGAATTCATACTTCTAATGCGATTAAAGACTTCCTTGAGAGCCACGGAATTTGGACTATCAAGTGGCACTCTTATAGTCCGGATCTCAATCCGATCGAGCACGTTTGGAAGGAAATAAAGCGGCAGATCCATCTATAAGAGCCTAATTTCGCTGGCCTCAAAGACAATAAAATTCATTAAGCTTTTGCGCGGGTTTTGATACAGGATGCGTGGGACAATATGCCGGAGGGCTTCGTGGCACGGGTGATGGAGAGTATCCCGAGGAGGCTAAAAGCGTGTAGGAAAGCCGGTGGCTGGTGTACGCATTACTAAATTCCGATGAATTTCTAGCCATCTGTTCCTGAATTGAGTGTGATTTGCTAGAGTTGTGAGAATTTAAAGTTGGGTGGTCAAGTTGTGGGATGTTATGACCCAAAGAACCAACAGCAGGTCAAGGAACAGGCCAGCGGTCAGCTGCGCCATCAGAAGCCTGAAAGCCAACACATCAGGCAGGGAACCTTCATTATGTCGGCAGAAAAGATTAGATAATCATAGGGTTAGGGGTTGGACCGCAAGGACCGACGACCGGTCCCACCGATGCTACTATGGACCGCAAGAGTCGATCTGCGACTCTAGCGATCCAGTACTGAAGACGGTATGAAGGCCATAGGATATAAGGAAACGGTCAGCACCAGATAGATAGTATTTCCTTCATAGCTCTTCAGTTGTCAATCTAAGTATTCAATCTACACACCTGAATAGCCTAACGGCTAATGATCAGCACTCGCACGGAAGAAACGTTCTCAGTATTGCACCAGTCACCTCTACTACCATATTGCTAGCATAAACCCTCTGACACTTACTATCTACTCACGGGTATTTAGTGGGATCATTACACCTTCCCAATCAATAATACCACCTATTATAATAGTTTATTTCACCATAATAGGATTACGCCCTAGGGCTAATAAAGCTAATAATAGCAATTCAACTACATAATGCGGCATTACAGGAATGCCTCCGCAAATATATACAGAAAGCAGCGGACAGTAACTAAAGTTTGGGGGACTAATATAGAAGAGAAAGATAAAGGAAAGAACTTTATAAGGGCTATATATAATGAAAGACCGGCTAATATTAGACCTAAGACTTATTAAGGCATTTAATATCTAAGGCTGCATAAGGGCAAACCAATATTAGCAAAGTATAGAAGTCCACTATATTATAACCCAATCGGAGAGCGACAAGGACTAATAATAAGGCAGGGCCCTTGTAATAAAGGGCCGGTTGTTATGACCCAAGGGACCAACAGCAAATCAAGGAACAGGCCAGCGGTCAGCTGCGCCATTAGGAGCTTGATATCCAACACATCAAGCGGGGAATCTCTCTTATGTCAGCAATAAGGATTAAGTAATCACAGGGTT